>VZTU01006256.1:55857-333205 GCA_013400835.1 Zapornia atra | reverse complement strand
CCCCCCCCCCCCCAATTCATTCAGTACAGTAGGTCCAGATTTGGACTGGTGTGACTTCAGTGTAGACATCAAGCTGAGCATATAAAGCGACTCTCATTAAAGCCAGAAGTTGCAGCAAGGGAAACACTGGAGGTGAGAGGTTTTTCTGAATGGGGACAGTGAGGTATTACTGAACAGACCCAGAGAGGGGTTGGGGGGAATCGCTGTCCTTGAGCACATGCAGGTGGCAACTAGACAAGACCATGAGCAGCCTCATGCAGCTTCACAGCAGGGCTGTCCTTGAGAGTGGTGTGGGTTTGGGGGGGAACTTGTCCCACAGTCCCTTCCAGCCTCGGGTTCACTGGTCCAATCCAGCATTCCTCCCCATGACTGCAACGCTGATAAGCTCAGAAAATCAATCATTTGCATGCCAACAGATGTTTCTTCCTGGCCAATCAAAACAAACATGGACAGGGGAAGGCAGGTGCAGACACTTGGGGTAAACACAAAACTCACAGTTGCCCGCTGTTACTGGGGGTGCTGGCTGTGCCCATCTGACCCCGATTGGGCTGTGGTGATGCAGCAAGGGTAAGTTAGCAACATCCCCCTGGAGTGTGGCCTTGCTGGGGGTGGGGAGGGTGGCGGTGGGTGGAAGCAGCACTTCTTGGGCTTAAGCTTGTGCCTTAGGCAGCAGGTATGGGGTTGTGCCCATGAAAGGTGAGGGACTAGTGGGTGGGCAGTGGTTGGGGGGGACACTGGCGGTGTAAAAGGGCATTGGCTAACTGGTGCATCGGTGGGAACAGGGTTGTTTGGTGGGTGGGTTCTTGTGGGGCTTTGGTTGGTTGGCTGGTTCTTTTCAGGTTGGGCATGGCTGAGCCAAGTAAGGCTGATAGTGCTGCTGTAACGCACCAGCAAGGGCTGGTTATTATTAGTGGTGGTTGGTTTACTCTCTCACACACACCCCCCACCTGTCTGGGCAGTGTTTGAAGGCCACTCCTGCAAGGGCCCACTGGCTCTTTTCCCAACTGCCTCATGCCAGTAGGAATTAAAGAGGGGCAGTTGGGGTTTTTGGATTTATTTTTTTTTCACTAATGGCAGACCTGTAGCTGTGCTGATTCAGGACACTGTGAGGTGACATCTCAAGCTTCTGCTTGCAGTTGGGTGAGCTCCACATTCCTCTGTTGCACTGGAGGAGATGCTAGCGTGCTATGGGCAAACATCCCTTGTGCTTCTGCCTGGGGGGGAGGGGAGGGGCAGGATGTGTCTGGCTCTGGTCACCACTCTGTAGGACTGTATGATGGATGTCACAACTGGTCTTGCCTAAGAGAAGAACAGAGCACTCCCTGTGTGGTCTCCCAGGAAGGACAGGGAGCAGGCTGCAGAGGTGGGCAGCCTCCAGGAGGAGCACCTACATTCTCTTTCAAGTATGTTTCTTGCGTTTTGGTGTTTGCTGTTACTCTTAAATTCCATATTGCTCCAAATGGGCTTGAGCATCCCTTGCAGCTCTCTGAGGTGTCCTAGCCATGTTTTCCATGTAAGTAACTAGGTGGGAGCTGGAGCCTTGCTAGCCTTGGTCAGTGTTCTGCCCAGTGGCCCTCTGGCAGGGGCTCTGCATCACTGACCCTCCATCCAAGGGATGGCTGAGGACAGCCTTATAGCGTGGCTCCTGGTGAGCCTGTTACTAAGCTGCAAGAGCAGAATCACTACAGTGATGTTGAAGAGAAGCAAGTTCACACAGATAGACATGGTGGAGATAAACACAGGCTGAGCGTCACTTTTACAAGTTTCTTTATGAAATTAAATGTTGCCCCTGGTCTGGGGGGAGAGAAACATAGTGCAAGAATGACTTTGTACATGCTACTGAATTCGGATATCCCTGGATGACCAGACTTTGGTCAGCTACAGCATCAACAAACACTGGCCTCTGAGCTCTGCAGTTAGTGCTCACTCTCACTAGCCGGGCATTGGAATGAACAGACGGCTTCCTTCCAAAGCTAGGGAATTCAGTCAGTATGGCTTCTAACTCTGGCTATGGTAAGGCAAACATTCCTTCTGCTAACCAAGGTTTAAATTACTTCTTTTTGGCCACAGTTTGAAACTTGGGTACTTTGAGGCTCTCAATGCCAGATTTAGGACTCTTTGAAGTGGCTTCCCATTTTCTTTTAAAGATCTCAAACCTGTAGTGATACCCTGGGAGTTTGCATAACAACTGTGGGGTTTAGGCTTTCAGAGGTTAGTTGCAGACTCTGAGTTCTGGAACTGGGTTTGCAAATATTGACCCTTCTTAAAAAAAAAAAAAACAAACCCAAAAAACAGACGAAACAGGCATCAAGTTAACATCTGACAAGAACAATTACAGACTTACAAAATACACAATTCTGATTTTTACCATAAATAAACACATTACAAACAATGAGCATTTTCATTGGCCAGGAAATATGGCAGAATGACGGAGAGACGAGAATCTAAGGAATTGAGTACGGTATTAATTAGGCACATTTTTTTTTTCTCTAACTTTTAAGTAACTCAAACCCACTAGAGAGATTCTTGAACTTGACTCATGCTGCAGGTTGATTGGCACAGTTCAATGTACGATAGTTCTTCAGTGGTGGTGAACCAAAGGAAAGGAGAAGGTCACAGTGCGGTACTCACTGTTGTCTCGTCTGTGTGCCTGCGAGGCTAACCCGGTTAGTTAGACAGGTGTAGGAGGATCATGTCTCTGAGAAACGTGGGGCGTGGGGGCGGGCCGGGAGCAGAAGGGGGTCATCCCTCTGTGGGAACGCATCGTGTCAGTGACTGAAGAGCTCCTCTGAGCACATCAGTGGACACGGCGCTGGCAGGCGGATCAGCTGCCAGACAGCGGTATGGGTCAGGGCAGAAAGGAGTGAGTCAAAGTACAGCCGACAGGACAGATCTTTTCAGATGCACCATGTCTGTTGGCTCCCTCCTGTGAGCTGTTCCTGGAAGCGTGCCTCCGGGGCGCTGTGCAAGCCTGGCTCCATGGGACCAGCACAAATGCAGGTGTGTGAGCACACTTGCCAGTGTCTCACCTCAGAGCCAGTGTGGTCAGTCTGTGAAATAAATAGGGAAGGCAGGAGCACGTGTGCCATCCTCTGTAAACAAAGGATTGGAAGAACCTGGGCTCCACCTCCCAGGACTGACCGATAAAGTGCTTTCTCAGAAGGGGTTCAGGCACAAACACGGGGCTGCCCTTACTTCCGGAAGGGCGTCAGCCTGCTGATGTTCTGCCAGAAGTTCGAGGGCTTGCGCTTGGGCTCTGCCAGCATGAAGACTTGCTGCTGAGGGAGTGTGGTAGGCAGAGTGGGATGCTTCTGACGCATCAGAAAGTCATAGTATGGCCTGGTGACGGCTGTGATGAGGAGGAGATGGGGCAACATGTTAGTTGAGCACAGCTTCCTGGCCTGGTCCCTGTCAAAGCTGCAGGGGGGTGAAATGGGTTTGTCTTTCTATTCCACTCAGTTTCAGAACTGCCTTTCAGGATTGGAGGTGATGCTATCCCAGAAATGTGAAGCATAACTGGCAGGTAGCCCAGCAGCAGGGCTAGAAAGCTGCAGCGTCTCAGTGAAAAACTTAGCTGGTGCCCGTGGGTGCTTTGAGACACTGCTGATGCTATGTGCCTCTGTCGCCTGTTACAGGTTCCTGCACTGGATGGCTGAGGGGTAATAGCTAGTGCCTGCCCGCAGGGTTGGCTTGTGGGGTTCCCTGCACTGCTTCCTGCCAGGGCTTGGCCCTGATAGAGAGGCCTGGCCTCCTTCCAAGCTTTTCTCTCTTTCCACCCAAGTTTTATTTTGAAGTTTAGCCTAGCTTGCTTACTAGAGAGGGCTAGGACTTAACTGCTGGCTGGTACCACCAAGAGGCAATGGTTGCCTCTCTGTGGGGCCAAAAGAAGGGAAGCAAGACTCTTCAGCTGAGGGTGCTGCAGGCCCAGCACCCTTCCTTTGTATTGCTTGAGTTTGCACTCCCTTGGCTGCCGCTGCATCGCTGGAATTGGTAAGGAACCACTTTGTCATGCCACGGTACCTGTTGTACCTGGATTTTAATATTCAGCCAAAATCCTGCACAACTTGGAGAGCCCAGCTTCAAGGGCAAGGCTGTGAATGAGCCTTTGATCAGGAGCTGCCTGCGTGTAAGTGGTTTGTGGCACAGTGCTCAGCAGCTGGGCACAAAGCGGCTGGCCTGTGGTTAGGGCTGGGACCTGAGACTGCCAGGAGCTGTGCTGCAGATTGTCACCTCAGAGCTCACCCCTGGCCTTTGCCAGAGTTTAATGCCACTTCACTGGCACTATTTCTGTATTCTGTGTAGAATTGGAGCCCACCCCTGGCTCCCAGGTCTAGCAGCGTTTACCTGCGCGGCTGTGACTCACCCTTAGGCTTCCCAGTGTGGTGTTGCTTGCTGGCATTCAGCATCGCCTGCTTTTTCTGCACCTCTGTGATTGAAAAGCCTTGAAGATAAAACAGAGTTTGTCAGCAGCAGGTTGTCATTTTGTATCTCACGGGAAGACACCAGCCTAGACAGTGAGGGAAATGCAGGGGTAGGAAGATGTCTGAGGTGAGAGGTCACAAGCTAAAATTACTCCCAAAGCTGGAAGGGGCACACACTGCTCCCCCAGCCTGTGCTGCACTGCACAGCTCTTCCCCACCTCTCATGCAAGGCTTACTGCCTGCCCTCCACCCCCTCCCTGCCCTGGCTTTGCTCCGGACCAGCTGGGGTTCAATGTGGGTTCAATGTGTGGATCACATGTCTGAATTAAGCAGGATTCGGACAAAGTGATGAAAACCCTCTTTCACAATGAAAACTCTTGACTGAACATGTTCTGTATAGTTATTGCCAGGTTGTGGGCTCATACTGTACTGCAGAGTAACTGCAGCTGCCTGTGTGGGGTACTGACCAGCAAAGGGAAAAACCCGCTGCCTCTCTGGAGGGCTCTTCCTGTACCTGTCTCCTGGTCGAGCTGGACCTGTCTCCTTTCATTCTCAAATGCCTTCAGCCAGCGCTGCTTCTGCTCGGGCTTCTTCGCACAGAACAAGTGCGTTTCCTCTGAGTCTCGGCAGTGCAACTTGAACGCGTTTTTCACGCTGATGTTGAAGTCCTTGTCCTTCCCATCTTCTACATCCAGTATCTCCATATCATCCATGTCAATCCGGCTCTTATAATACAAGATGTCCCGACGCAGAAGGTCCTGTAAGAGTGATTACACAGATACATACAGATGTTCTGTCCCTGCCTTTGATAGGATGGAGCATTTACTCTTCTGGCCATCCTTACAGTCCTGTAAGAAAAACCTGACAGTGGATTTGAATCTACAGAACAGCAGAGTACTGAGCTGTTGATGAGCTGACACCATTGGCAGTGAGGGGAATCACTGCTTCTAGGGGTGAGGTCAGGAAGGCCATCTCCTGCTGTAGGCTATCAGCTGCCCCAAAGAGCTCTGAACAAGAAGCAAGCTTGTGTTGTTAGCTCAAGCCCTCATTAAGCCAGAGTCAGAAAATAGTGTTTGAATCCTACAGTGACAATTTGAAAGCTAAAATAAGAAATCCTAATTGGCTTTTGCGTTTTTTTTTTGTGTTGCCACATAAATTTGAGAGCAGGGCTCAACCAGTGAGGGTCTCACAGCTGAGTTACTGGGCTGCCTGTATGCCATGGGTTATGCAAAAGGGGCATGGTCAGGTCTGAAATCCTGGAAAATGAAGCAAAAATCTCAAGATCATTTGCTTTATGAAGTAAGATTTCTTTTATAACTTAGCCTATGAAAACTAGCACAGGATGTACTTCTAGCCTCACATGTGAAATTCATACTGTCTTACTGACTGTCAAGGCCCACAGCTCATCATCGAAGCTGAATGACATTCTAATTTCATGTGGCAGTGAGTTGGAAAAAACATTTAAATGAAAATGCTTGAGTTGTGTGAAATAGTTGTGTGTGCCAGCAGCAGTGTAGCGCTTTCCTCTCTTGCTGTAAGAGCCAGGCTTACTGCTGCAGCCAGAAGCACAGGCCACACCAGGATGGCAGAGAAAAGACTGCAACTACTGCACATTAAAAAAAAGTGTCTGTGCCAGAAGCACATCTGTACGATGCCAGAAGTGTTCAGCAAACAAAGGCGGTCACTGAAATTCTGTAGCAGTGTAATACTTGGCATTTGTGCCTGGCTGATGTGGTTACCTTCTTGCAGCAAACAAGCTGGTGGTCGAAGAGGAAGAACATTCTCTGTTGGCTCTTGGCTTGAGGGTGGGAGATTTTGGTTAATTCCCCAGAGTAGATGAGTTCTGAGCTTCTGACTAGGACATCTTCACCCTGAGAACAACACAAAGAACAGGTTGGGCACAGCCACCTGACAAGGGGAGAAACCAGCTGGTTGTGTTCTCGTAGGGGACCCTCAGCTTGGCTGAGGAGCCTGCACGGCTGCAGGATCTTGTCCTGATTTCAGCAGGGATAGAGTTAATTTCCTTCCTAGCAGCTGGTCCAGTCCTGTGGTTTGGCTTTAGGATGAGAACAGTGTTGATAACACATGGCTGGTTTTAGTTGGTACCAAGCAGACATGGGCTTTTCACCTTCTTGTACTGTTCTGCCAGAAAGAAGGGGGGACACTGCCAGGCCAGCTGACCCCAACTAGCCAAAGGTACATGGCATACTGTATGCTGTCATGCTCCAGAGGTAAGGAGGAGGTTGGCTGGGAGTTGGGGTTGGCTCAGGCACTAGCTGGGCATTGAGTCCAGGTGATGAGACATTGGGCTGGGCATCACTGGGTTAGTATATTCAGTTGTTGTTGTCATTATTCCTTTTACATCATATTAAATGCTTTATCTCAACCTGTGAGTTTTTCTTCCATTTTGACTGTCTCCCTCATCCCCCTGGGGGGCAGGGGTGAAGTGGAGCACAGGGCTGTGTGTGTGTTATAGCTCTGCTGGGCCTCAATTCCTGCTGCCAGAACCTTCCTCTGAGAAGGAGAGGGAGCCTCTGGGTGGCGGACGGTGCTTGCCACAGCGGGGAGACACGGTGCTTGCCACAGCGGGGAGACACGGTGTCCTTGGCACCCAGGGAACGGGAACTGAATTTAAGAACAATAGTGACAAAGATCTCCTTTTCCAGGGAGTTTGCTCAGGGCAGCTACTGCACCCTGACACTGAAAGAGGCACGTAAGCAGAGAGCTGAGGATTGAGGCTGACATCCTTGGGGAGGGAGAGAGCCTGGATTTATTGAGTCTAGGATTTAGAAAATGAGTGGTGGTCTTTTATTTAGCAATGATTTTTTTATTGAGTCTACAGAGACCCTCGGCTTCCTATTTGGTGTATCAGAGCTTGCCTTTCTGCAAGAAGAATGTGGCTCACTAAGCAGTAAGGGGCAGTTCTACCCATCTTGAGAGTTTGAAATAACTCATAATAAAAATGGGGGTCAAGACACAACAAAAGAAAAAAAAGAAAGAAAAAAAAAAATTTCCCAGTCTCCCTGCTAATTTTACTCCGGAAGGAAAAATGGTGAAGCAAAAATCCCAGGGAACACACTGGTCTGGGGGGGTGTGTGTTAAACCTTTTCAGTGGTATTAAAGCAGCACATTTATTTAAATTCTAAAAAAATCCCACACAAGGAGGGGCAGCAGAAGGGAGGGAAGGCTGCTAGGGACACGTAGGAAGGGCATGCTGTTGGGGGAAGGGGCAGCATACAGGTCATGGAGAAGGGAAGTCCCTTACCTCCCAGTCCTCTATCGAACTCTGCCACTGAGCAATTTTGTCAATGTTCTCCAGCCGCCGCTTCCTCTCATTGATGAGCCGAGCAACGTTCTTCATGGCGTTTAAGGCCGCTTCAACATCTTTAAAATCCCTAGGATAAGGCAGAGGCGTTAGCCTGACAAACTGGCAGGTGTGTCTTGTACCCATGCTCCAACGGAGCACAGTCTGGCATGGCCTGGCGCTGGGGAGCAGCCACGTGAGTTCCCCCAGCTGGTTTGTACTGGAAGTCAGAGGTACCTGTGTCTGTGGGCAGTTTACAGCCTTGTACCAAATTCAAGCCAACTTTGTGGAAGGGAGGGGGGTAAGCAATTAAATTCAGCCACAGAGGTTTAACTACAAGTTGCTGGAAGATCCTTCAGGACTTTCCAAGCCTCGGGATCTTTTCCCACAACATAATACCATAGATTCTGAATGCCATATTTTTCTTACAGGGACTGATTCTGTCAGGCTTGGGCAAGACAGTTCAGGAGTAACTGGCTTCATTTTGGCTAAGAGCCGATGGTTAGTGCAGAAGGATAGGACAGAAGCTGGGCTACCCTCCTCCGCACAGCACCTGCTGCCATAAGCCACCTCTGCTGAGTGTGGCGTGGCTGGGAAGGCTCTTGTTCTGTACAACCTGTTTCTAACACAAGTTTCAAACACCTCTGCACTGTGGAGTTTTCTGTTAAGAGGTCAGCTTCAGAGCAGCATCATGCTTACAGTGTTAATAAGGCACGCTTAAACCCATGCTGAGAAATGGCAGCGCTGTAATTAGGAAGGTTAAAAACTAAATTAAGCCACAGTGAACCAATACCAACACTGTCATACATTTTTTTTCATGCTTGATTTCTGTAGCTAATTATTTCAGATGCTTAAGTGACAGAGTTACTTGAGCTGAGGGCAGTGCCTTCCCCCTGAAACGGAGCAATGGATTTGGAGGATTTTGAGCTAGTGCTGATAAGGCACTGAGTATGCGGGGCTTGACTGCTGTAGGCCAGAACTTCCCACTGGGCAGAATTCATGACCACCGCTCAGCCCTGACACAGTCACAGGGACACTGGGATATATTCTACCAGTGCTTCTGGAGAAATGTTGCCAACACCACCCTCACCAGAAGCATGTAATGCCGAAGTTTGTGTATGTGTGTGTGTGTGTGCCGGTATCACAGATATGTGGGCCAAATAAAATAGAAAAGCATCATTATGAGGTGGACCTTGCAACTCCAGGTCTAACACAGACAGGGAGCTACAATGGAAAAAAACCCTTTTTTCCTTTCCTGCTTTCTACAAGGTAACACAGAAGTGTTGTGGCATCAGCTGCTTTTGGCAAGCTGCCCTTCATGTTTGATTCTGCCCAAGTCCACTTCCACAAGACCAGTCTCATCCCCTGCCCCCTGTCGCTGCCCTACCTGTGCTGGGGGTTGGTGTATTTGAGCAGTTCTGCCAGTTGCAGCGGGTATTTGCATATTTTCTGCACCGGGGTCAGCAGAAACCCGTCCAGAGAGATGTCAATCATCTTCTGCAGCAGGCGGCAGGCTTCGAAGAAGTAGACGTACTTGTTAACTTTGGTGAGGCGGGACAGCTCCATGCAGGCATTGGGGTGGTTGTTGCAGTACTCAGAGTATATCTGGAACTCTGTTTGCTGCAAGGGAAGTGAAGAGATTTATTGTCCCTGTTTGTTAGGTGCTGGGCTGGCTGCAGCTGCTCCCATGCATTCACCTGTGGGTGCTACTTCTGTATCACTGGGGGCTGCTTGGCCATTTGTGTCCTCCCCAGACTTGGAAGCCACAGGCCTAAAGCTGGGGCTGGGCAGGGTGTGTAACGGGTTACAGTACAGACAGCTTATCTGGGAGATCAGGCCATGACCTGGAATTCCAGCCTGTGGGCTTACTGACCAGATCAGCAGCTGCTCATCCTGCACTGACCTGAAGATACCAGAGCTGTAAACTCGGGTCCAGCTCAAGACTTTGGAATCAACCTACATTCTCCCCTGCAGTACCACGGTCTGGTAGGGAGCATGGTGCTCAGAACCCGAGGCACTTCCAAAATGTTCTTCCCACAGCCACAAGAACTGGAGGATGTTTGGTGGGGAGGGAGGAGGGTGGTGGTGATTCCTTTGGGTGTGTGGGGTTCTTTAACCAGAGCTTCAGTTCTGTCAGATCAATTTCTAATTCCTCTGGCTTAATCCATGCTCAGCTACCCCTTCCCATGAAGTCAAAGTTACTTACATATTCCAAGAAGCATGAGCCAACCTCACTCAAATGTGGGTGGTCTTTGTTGAATTTCTTCTCTAGTGCTTTAACAAATTTCTTCTGGCACCTGTAGATGTCCTCAATGTTCCCAAAGATTGTCTTCAGCTGCTCTTCTGTAAACATGTCAGCTCTTTTGCGGCACTGCTTAATGTAACCCTGGAAGGAAACCAAATTGGAAAGCTTCCTGGGCGTTTGCTCCATTTTGGTTATCAACAGAAAATACCACAGACTGTAGTCAGGTGTACACCATGTACCTGTACCCCTTTCCTGCACAGGTCACCCGGTTTTAGCTATTATTTCTTCTAACAGAAGAACATGGTGGAAATAGAATCTAAGCCACATTTATGTCACTGGCTGAAACAATACTGTAATCCACACTTGCAGGTGTCCCAGAGGAGCTTGGTCTCCTGTTAGAGACACCCTTATCTGTCTGCCAGCTGCGGGGTTTTCTGACCCCAGCACTGATCCGCTGACAGATTCAGGCCAATTAAATCCAGTTGTGGATCTGTTTTAGATGCTCACATTTGGAAATGCCTGTCTGATCCAGGGAGATGGAGAGCAAAAAACCACGGGGGGCACTCCGGGAGGGACAGGCTCATTCCTTGTGCTGCTTTGCCCCAGCTGGCTCTCCCAGGAGGCACTACATTTTTGTGTCATTTCAGTGGAGAACTGCAGTCACGCACATCTCTGACCCATTACCTTCTTTTACCCCAGTCTGTCTTTTCCGTAAGAGGTGTCGCAACACTCAGCATATTTGCACGTGAAAGCCCTAATTGGCTGAACATCCCCCAGTTGTTTTGATCTGAGCATGACTTGCCTGAAGGCTGGAGCTGCAGCCTGTATTACCGCAGAACACATATTAAAGAGGACAGCAACGCTAGACCTTTAGTTGTCTTTGGCTTGGGAAATTCAATTAATTCCATTTAATCAGAGCCCAAGCGGGTGCTCCAAATACAGAGGCATTTGGGATATTGCTGTAATGAATTGTCTTCTGGTTTCTGAGCATGCAACACCACTTAGCAGAGGAGATGGCAATGGACAGAACAGTCTCATTTTCAGAGACGGAATGTTTCCTGCTTAGAGTCGCTCTCTGGGCAAGAATGGGACACACACGCAGCCTTCAGGCAAGGTCTTACAGTCATGTCCCCCTTTATTCCCTTACCTCACAAATGTCCTTCAGATGCTTGATGTAGTCTCTTTCTGTGCTTATGATCTCATTGATGACGTTGGTCCGCATTTGATCTTTGGTGGTCTGCCCCATCCCAAAGCGTCGGGTGCCACTGCTGGAGTCGTCCTCTTTGCCACCCTCTACCTTCAGGGGATAATCTTCCATGGGCTCATCCTGGTTTACTCGGAGCTGTGCCAGACACACAAGATGTTCACCATTTGCATTGCTAAACATGGCTCCTCCAAGGAAAAGGAGTTTGGGACAATTGGCTGGCAGACAAAGATTGCACTAGGATAAGGTGTGAGGAGCGCTGCTACATGTGTATTACTTGTAGGCGTATCTTCCCCCCGGGGAAGCTATGGCCAGACAGGCAGTTTGGGAAGGGTATTTTCAACCACAGCAGCCCCTGCTGTGTGACGGGTGGTTTTTAGCATGCATCTCTTCTAGACAGAAGTCCAGAAAGCTTACACACAAGATCAGGACAAGAAATGGTTTATCAAGTGAAATCTGCTCAGGGGCTTGCGAGGGGTGCTCAGGGTGGGGAGGACCAGTGAATAGTTGTTTTTTTGTATAGCTTTACTGTTCTCACACAAATAACAGATGGCCTCTCGGCATCTGCTTCCCCAAGATTATTTAAAGATAATTTATTGTTAATATACAGGCAGATACAGATGCCAGCAGGCATATGTGTGGTAAGGAATGGCATTACATTACAAGGTTGTGTGGTTCCTCCGCAGTGCCCATCAGATGGCAGTACAGCATGAGCAGAGGAAGATCAGCATTCTGGAGGCACACCATCCCACCAAGGCTGTGTTGCCAGCAGTACCCGAGTACCTCAGTCACTAGCAGGCAGCTATCAGTGCATTTCACTTAGAAGCTTATTTTTATGTAGTAGCATCATAGCTCTTAGAGCGCTCATGAGAATACTTTGTACACAGTAGAGAGAAGTGACAAACACTGGAGTAGGAGCCTGTGTACAACGACACAGGACTGCTTTAAACTTTTAATGCAGTTTCTTGTAGGCAGGCTTACTCACCACCCGATATAAATCTACCTACAACACAGAGCACAGCCATCCCTTGTCAGCGTAGGCATAGACTATATTTACTCACGGTTCACGGCTGGTGAAGCCCTCAAGATGTGGCATCCTGGTTTTCCTTCGCTGCGAGCAGAACTTTGGCTAGTCTGAAACTCAGACCTTGGCCTGAAACTTGTGTGGAGTAACCTGCAGATTTACCCAAGTCCCCAGGCGTACCAGCCAAGTGATAATTAGCCAAAAATCTTCACTCGGATGCCTAAGTGTTGTAATTACTCTGCTAAACGAACCTGTCACACTGCATCCCTAATGGCTAGCAGTCGTCAGCCTTCCTCTGAAATGCTATGGCAGGTTTGTATCAGCCAGCACAAGAAGTCAACTTATCAGTAACATGAAGGAAAAAAAGTCCTGTGTTTTGACTGCAAAAAAACCAGTTCCACCCCCACCAGTGCTGAGAGCTTGGCCCAAGTAATCTTCCTGGCAAAAACCTCCCCTGTCTGTAACTACACAGCGCGACTCTCCCCTGCAATCTCTAACGGCATTGCAAAACTTTACAGCACTACCTGCCCCACTTCTTGGAGGACTCTTGCTGCAGACAGATCACCTCATGTCACCTCCTCTTGTGCCTCACCTGGTTTTGGGTCACTTGTGATCTGAAGTGACCCGGATCAAGAGCTAAAGGGCTGAGAATCTCTGCCCTCAGGCACTGCTTTGCAGCCCCAGGAGCCTGCCCTGAGAGGGTGAGTGCACAGCAACACTCCAGCCCAAGGACAGGGGAAAAGCTTTGCTCCTCACAGCAGGAAAGAGCAAGCAGCAGTTACCCAGACTCTTGCTTTACCCCTGACTCACACAGAGACTTCAGATGCATTTCACAATACTCTGTTGGGAACCAGTTTGGCCTCTGCCATGCACAGCTGGGACCAGCTGGGCTGCTGTACAGAGCTATTTCTATATGCCTTTGTAGCTGGCACCTCGGGAGAGTCTCGGCCCACAAGTATTAGTATTTTATGTCTTCCTCCTCATTGGTTGCCCCACATGTTCTCCAAGACATTTCTGGTGGGTTTTCTGTCCGTTTTTAAATGCCTGGAATACAGAGCTGGGCCACAGCCTTCTTGGAAAACACCAGGGCTAAGAGAAGGTGCATGCATGAGTCTCATTGTACATTTTGGGATGTGGCATTGCACTGGACCCAGCACCAGATGGAGAAAGCTAAATTTGGTGCCATGGTCATCTATCCTGTCTGAAGTGGACACCAGAGAGGAAAACTCTGCCAGCTGCACCTGGGATTCCTCTAGGAGATTGTTTGCTGCTTGGTGCTGACGGGGATCTGTGTGCTTGGGCACAAAAACACGCGTAAAGGTAAGGAAGAGCCCAGGCTGCAAACTACCATGCAGGCAGTTCCCCAGCTGGACAGCTCAGCTCCTGAGACTGGAACTGAACCACCCTTGTGCTGATTTACTCAGGTCAGTAAGGACTTCTGTACACTGGTGGCTGCTCAGCCAGGAGAGCCTGGTGTACCATAGCCATGTGTAGAGGAATAGTGACAAGACATGTTGAACCAACTATATTTAGCAGTGAAAGTGCTCAGGAGTTACTACAGAACATTAAACCTGGAGAAAAAGAAACACTTGATGCTAATGGAAAGCCATAAAGAAACATCAAGCTCTTACCCGTACAAAGCTGGCTGGAAACCAGCCTTCACTGTCCAGAATCCTCCCCCACCACCACTCCTTGTTGGTAGCATCCATCACTTCAATGACATCGCCAGCCTTGAATCCCAGCTCTTGGTCATCCATCGTGACATGGTCCCAGAGGGCTTCTGCATACACCACGCTGCCATCACTGATGAGCTGCAGACAGAACAAGTCAACCTGTAAGCTCCTCTCAAGAAAGCAGCGCGGTCACCCAATGTGGCTGCAGCTTTCATCCCATTGCTGCTGAACCAAACAAGTGTTGATAGGGCAACATGAAAGGAGTTGGTGCTAGTCTGGCAGTTGCTCCGACTGACCTTGCTCTCAACAGCCTTTACTCACTGGGCCATGGTACACATAAAGAACATAAATTTGCTGCTCTGGAACTTTGTACTGTTGACTTTCCCTCAGCCAGAAAACAAGGCTCAGGGGCACAACACTGGCGGAGGATGCTCTTGTCCGGCCAGTCCTGATTTGGAAAGCCTTGAAATAAAACCTTGAGCATCATTGTTTGGAGACATACTTCAGAGCAGAAAGTATTCTGAGGCCTCAGAGGTAGCCTAGGATGCACAGAGTTTTAAGGTGGTTACACTTAGCACTTAAGCCGCTTAAATTAAGTCTCCCAGAGAGTTTAAGTAATTACGCATGGGGACAATGGTTATTCACCATATGCCCCACAGAGGGCCTGCTCCAGGAAAAAAAGACTCCAACAATTAAAAAACCCAACCCAACCCAACCAGCAACCCACATGGCTAGAGGCTGTGAGGGGCCTTGAGCACAGCCATGATTGTGTCTACACCTGCCCAGTGCCATCCTGAACCATTCACACCTTAGCTATGGTGCAGTGATGCATCAGTAGGCTGGTCCTGCTGGCCGCTACAACAGGAGCGCTTGCCTGATGCCACAGGTTTATCATCTCAGAGTTTCCTCTGAATTTCAACACCTGCAGAGTCCACACAGAGGCTTCTCAGGGCCCAAGCACAGCTGGGGTTCTCTGAACCCCAAGGATTTCCCCAAGAAAGCAGCATGTGTACTGGAGTCCTGCTCCAGTTCTGGAACAGCAGTGAAGCCCTGTCTTTCTCCAGGAAAACAGCGCAATGATAAATTTCGGGAAGACAACAGAAAGAGCAGTCTATGCAGGAGAAGGGAGAAAGACAAGGTGCACAAACTCCACTGTCCATGGTACAGCCATGCTGGGTCACACACTTATCTGTTGCTCTAGGTTACTGTTTTGCCGCTTCCCCCAGAAGATGCATGCGGTAAAAGGACGCAAGGATCTGCAGTAAATCAGGAGAGAGTTGGAGGCATTTGAAAGAAAACTCAGAATATGCCTTTGGATAGCCAGTGCCCCTTCTCTGAACCAGGCACAGCCTAGTGCCATGGTTTCGCTGTGACAGAACAAACTGCATGACGGGGAAGGAGAAGATGAGAGGTTCCCACATAGCCAGTGTGTCAGCACCCCCACACCGCCTCTTCTCAGTGCACCACCACAGCGTCCTTGCTGCTAGACTGTGCTCTTCAGAGAGGTGAGCAGTCACTGTGCTGAGGCCCAGCAAGCAGGAAATGTTAAGGGACATGCTGCTGTTGCACAGCCGGCTGGTGGCATGATAGGAAAAACATCCAAGAGTCTGTAAAGGTGTCTCACTTTTCTAAGCCCTGACAGCAAGGACAGGCTTTGATCCCAAGGTGAGAAGTAGCACCATTAGTCTGAGGAAACCAACCACCAAGAGACAATGATGAAAGCCCCACACAGCAGAGGCAGCTGCACTCAGCCAGTGGCAGGTATGTGTCCAACACTGAGTTACATAGCCCTCTGGGGAAGGGCTGGCTGTTGCTCGGGAAACAGGCATATGCTACTAAATCTTTAGGAAGAGTGGCATTCAGTGGTGTTTTCAACATCCAGAATGTGATCAGCACATAAAGAACGTGGGTTTTTCAGAGATGCAATACCTTATGCTGTGTGCTTAAATATGTCACTCTGGATCGGTGCTCTGCATACGATGTAGTAGCTGGCACACACACCAAAGAAACTAGACTTCTGCAGCATTCCGCCGGTAGCAGAAGCAGAGCACTGCCGATGGGAAGGTATTAATAACTTACAGTGCCAGGCTGTCAGATCTCCGTGTCTCGATGAAAAGACAAGAGACCAAGCCTGACCTGGCATTAACAGCACGTTAGGGCTGATACGCCCAGTTCACAAGGGGTCAGGGCCACCTGGTTCTTTTTCAGAGTCACTGAAAGCCACGTGACTGACTAATCCTCAGCTAATATCACCCGCCCACTAATATTAATATTTAGTAACTAAGATTTTAATGTTTCTCTATCCAGCAACAGGGATTCTGTGAACACAATTTGCCAGATGCAGCAAGGCACATCTCAAGCCTGGCCAAACGGGCACAGGGAAGCGGACAAGCCACTAACACAGACAGTTCTCGTGCAAGGGTGCGACTGGGGCAATACCCCAAATACAGGCCAGGATTTGGTTAGCTCACACCACATTTGTAGGGAGGAATGATCCATAAGGAATATAAAAGATAGAGAGGAAAAAAAATACTTTAAATACACTTTGGATTGTCTCAGCTAATTTATAGAGCAGCACATGCAAGACCTCCCTGAACGAGGGCTGACAGCTCTGCCTAGACTCCTTGGCACCGCTTCGGTCTGTGCTGGTGCACTGGGTACAGGGGCAGAGGAGCAGGCACCAAGGCTGGAAGGTGTTTAATGATCACCCCCGCTCGGCGCTCAGTTTTCTGTCAGCCCTCACTCTGCACCACTCTGCACCTTACACTTTTTTTCAATTGTATCGGGCCCAATTCCTTGGCTGATACAGAAATACCAAATCTACCCGGTGTCATGATCCTTCTCCCAGAGCAAACACTGGAGGGTAGCTCTGAACCTGGACTGACACTTCCACGGCACAGAAGCACCTACGGTACGGCACATCACCACAGCAAGCACAGCTGCTCCAGCTGGGCAGAGCGTGCTGCAGCAGCATCTCAGAGGAGCATCCTGTTACTAGGGAAAAAAAGGGTCAGGACTCTCACTCCCTATCCCAGGAAGGATAAAACACACCCACAGCTAAAAAGGTTTTCTGCAAACCATGCTAGAACCTGGCAACCAAACAGCTGTACGGTGAGAGCTGTTTATCTGCCAGGGAAGAGAAGCATGTATTAAAGGGAATGCTCACTATTTCCAAGCACAACAGCTCCTAGGTTCAAAAGGCCCACCTTACCACAGGCTGTGGTCTTTGCAATCAAAGCAAGGTCTGAAAAACAGCTATTCATTTCCATATGAAACCTTTAGGTGCTAGCTTTGTCCTGTCAAGGTGAACTCAGTACAAGTTCCTGAAGAGCCCCAAACCAGCCTCCAGCCATGAAACATTAGAAGACGAGAATGCAAACCCAGGCACTCCACAGCTGCTTTAGCTCCTGCAGCTGGCAGCAGTAAAAACAAACAAAAATTGGCTATTCTTTCTTTGTTTATAACAATCTTGAAGTTTGTAGACAGCAGTGTTTGCAACCCAAAGGCAGTACCAACACCGGTGCTTTGAAACTGAAAACTGACTACACCTGCAGTGTTGCACTGGCATTCCTGTAAGGCTGCAGCTGTGTTCCCTGCTGCCCTGCTACAGCCTTGCCACTCACTCACAGGCACGGCAGATGCCAAGGAAAACCAGTACTGGTGCAGATTGCCCAACGTGTGAGGGAAAGATGGAGGGGGGAGGATTGCTGCATTACTCCCCTGAGCAATGCCAATGCACAGGCTACAAACGGGAGACACAGCCAGGGCTCGTGCACATAGCTGCCCCAAATTAAGTCCATTACATGTGGGCAAACGGACCTGGCATGCCAAGGCCCACGTCTGGGGGTTGTTTGCACTCCAGCTACTCGGCCCCTGCTTGTCTCTGGCTGGACACCTTGACATAACTACCCCATGTGTCCTGGTCTTGTTCTGACAGGAGCTCCTGGCAATATTAACAGAGATAAAAGATCTCGACAACTTACAGAAGGAGGGATGAAGATGCCTTTAGGAAATATTTATCTTTGAGCTACTCGGTTCTATTTGAATAAAATTTGGATGGCTTTCTGTTGATAATTTCAAGTACACTGGAGCTAAAAAATGAACCCAGGAGCAAAAGATACTGGGAACAGGGCGGTTATGGAGAAGGTGCCAATAAAATGGAATTTACCTTTCAGCTCTGTGTCCCTAAAATAGGCACCATCCATGAAGGGTGCCTGAACCCAGGCTCTCCCTGGGGAACTGAAATGTTTGCTGAGAAGCCTGTACCCATTGCTCGGCCCCCTCAGAACTTGTGTGTTACAGACTGAAGCTCTACTAGTCAGCACGTCAAACATCTGAGTCCTGCAGCAGTCCTGACCCCAGAGGCAAAGCTTTGCTCCCTTCACCCATCACTTTGCTACCAGAGCTTCTCTTCCGCCTTCTTTCCCGCAAAATGCAGCAGAGTTAAGGAAAGGTTTTACTTCTACTCTTGCCCCAAAGAAGTGCTTCATTTACCCAAATACTTACTTCTTCTGAAAGTGGGTAGAAGCCAGCCAGCATCTCCCTTGAACTGAACCCACAGGATAGTTTCCAAACCACACTGACAGCTTGCTCTTGCTTCCTCTCAAAACTTAGTTTCACCATTTAATGAGAGAAAACAGGGATTAAATTGATCTCACAGAGCCTCTGTCATCCCAACAGCAGGCACTGAGTCTGAACAAGTTATCTTGGTTGTCTTTATGAAGCATCTCCCCTTTGTGGAGAGAGACAGGCACCCCAGGAAAGGGCTCCTCTTAAGCATCTAAGCAGGATAAATTAACCGAGTGCCTGAGGGTCCTGTCTCCCTTCACTGCCAGGGAGGAATTTGGCCTAGCTAAGACTTGCTGCCTGGCTGCAGGGTGCCAGAACCACTGACACAACGCCACAGCCACACCAAACACTTCACTGCTTCTTGCCGCTCCACTGTCTACACATTTCACGGTGACACAAGCCCACATGGGCAGTGGGCTTCAGGAGCACGTCCCTACACACTGTGCTCCCATGGAAGCCAGGCCCTCGGCATTCGTTGCCCTTCTGCCTACTGTGCCAGCTGCATGTCTTCTCAGCACAGATTAAGGATAGTGGAGAATTCTTGGGCATTTACCAAACACTGCAGATCTCCATTCAAAGTTTTTTAATTTGACAGTGATTCTCCTTAACAAATCTGAGATATCAGTCAACCAAGATCTTAATCCAGTATGCTACACTGGTATTCCAGAGTGCTGCTTTTTAAATCGGTGCCTGTACTCAAACTCCTCATGTGACATCAAGTACAGCTGCCTCCATTTACCAAACATTCAAAAATTGTCATCACATTCATTTGCTAAGCACTATTTTCCACACAACCATTCTGACTGGCATTAATTACATTATTCCCTTTTATTTATATCATCTGAGTCCTGATTCCCCCTCCGAAGCCGTTTAAACAGATGGGAAGAGGAGGAGGGTCCCCCCCGCAGCAGGCAAGGAGAAGCTTTGAGAGCTCCTTTATCAAGCGCTAAGGAGGAGGGAAGCAACCCGTGTAGAAAGCGGAGGCGGCAGAGCTGTGCTCCCATGTTATCTCAACCTGCGTGTGAAGAGCGCAGCCTGAGAACGCATGCTGGGTGCATGTCCAGCCGAGTCCAGGTCCGTGTGGTTTTTCAAACTCCAGAGTGGTGGAGGAAGTTCTCAGTCCCTCCCCTGGGAGATGGGAGCTGGTTGTTATTATAATGCAAACCACATCAACTGAATTGGCTTTAGATCAGCTTGCTTTTGGCTGAAACAGGCCAAGAAAATCCTTACGGAAAAGTGGGGATAGTTACCTGTAGCTGAGGAAGACACCTACTCATCCAACTCCTATCCATGCCCTCAGCACCCCAACCAGCACTCCCCCATGACCTCTATATGTCAAGGGACTTGGCTAATTTTGGGAACTAACATCCTTATGCTTTGGCATAAAGAAACAAGAGGAGCAAAGCCCTTCTCAAGCCTGTCAGTACTCTGCAAAAGGTTTTTTTGTACCACATTTTATAGTTACATGATGCAGTTGCTGGTAGTGCTTAGAGTAAGTAAAGCTGTACAAGAGCTTTCATTTTAACCTTTCATACAAATACCCTTATTTAAGCTTAGGTCTGTAAGATGGTTATTTCCTGGTATATGTGGAATACATTTTCCCTCTAAACAAGCCAGCACAGTGCTGAGCAATGGGGTGACAGAATGGCAAATGAAATGTAACAGCAGCAATACCCAACACAAATGGCTGGTGAAATGAGCTGCTCCTCAGAAATGTCTCTGCAGACAGATGTAAGCAAACATCAGCCTGCCCCACGAGGGTCAGAAAGGCTGAATGTCAGGAGTGACTTGGGAAGAAAGCAGGAAGGGCAGAATTAGGCAAGGCACAAGAAGCAGTATGAATCAAAAGCAGCAAGAGTTTCTAGGCCAGTGGACGCTAAACAGACCTTGAAACTGCAATAGAGAAAGGTGGGTAGAGGCTGGTCATGAGAATGAAGGCTTACAAAATGGCTATCGGTAACGCAAGGCCAGTGGGTGCCCAGGGAACTTGCCAGGCAATTCAGTACAAAAGCAGTATTTTTTCCCTGTGGTGCAGCTGTGCTACAGGATGTGACAAAGCCAAACACAGATGATTTAAAGAGAGAAGAAAATGCTCATCCTCAAGGCCATTTAAACACATCACATCTGGATACAGGCCACTGAGGATCCTAACCACACCTGGGAAGACAGACAAGGACCACAAGAGCCAGGCCATACTCGCATCAATTCCTGAGCAGTTACCCCAGCTCACGGGCACAAGTGGCTGCCCCTGCAGAGCTGGTCTTAGGACTTCAGGGTAGTACAAAGCCCAGAAGAAATGCAGACAATTCACATCACCCACAAATATTTCTTGGAAATGGCAAGCCCCAAAAATGTTAACTTGACAGGGACAGGTATGTTCTCTGAGGCTCAGCAATGCTCTCATTCAGGTGGAAAATTAGCACTTGCCATCACAGTAATTACAAAGGCATTAGGACATCATCCTCCTGGCCGGACTTCCACACGGCTTTGATGTAACAGACCCCACACACTTTATCCTCCCGATGCAATGGTCAGAAGGCACATGGAGGAAGGTCAGTCCTCACACCTGGAGAAGCCATTCATCGCTACCACACGGATGTCCAACTCCTGGTCTCCCATAAAAGGGAGAATGAAAGTGTACACAGGGAAACCTGGCTGTTCAGGCATGGTCTGGGAGGCTTTCAGAGAGAAAGAGCCCCTGGACACAGGTTACAGGAGTGGGTACATGCCACATCCTCACTCAAAATGTTCAGAAAGCCTTTAAAATTAAGAGCTCAAAGGATCTCAAAAACTCCTTAGTGCTCAAAGCTAGAAAACTTAAGTCATTCCAAAGCTCTAAATCAGCTTAAACAGCTTAAACTCATTTAAGGCCTTAAAGTGTTTTAAGCATTTTAAACCCATCTAAAGCCTTAAAGTGGCTTAAGGAGCTTGAAATACTCTAAGGCTTAAAAGTGGTTTAAGTATCTTTAACTTTTGGCTAACCCACCCCTCACACCTCTCCCAGTTGTGTGGCACCCATTACTCCAGGATAAGGTAGGAACCAAGTTCCAAAGTCCCATTTACCCCAAATAGCCCAGATCTCAGACAGAACCACACATTTTACCACCCTTCCCAGCTATTCCAGGGTGCTTTGGGAGCACTGAGCCCCTCTCCCCCGGCTCAGCCCAAACACCATGTCCCATGGCCGACAGCTCTGATGACCACAGCAGCTGGAGGCAGGTGCACACACATCTACTCAGGGGTTTATAACGGGGTTTGGGGGCCTGGTGCCATAACTGCACCTGGAAATCAGCCACACACTTGCACTCTTGCCCTATTTTCTTTGGTTTCAGACTGGAAAGGAGTGAGGCCTGGGGCTGGACTATCAGGTTTGAACAAGACCTCAACCTTGGGCCAACACAGCTATGAAGTTTCTAGGTTCCAATTTGGCTGTAGATGAAAACTGCGTTGGATGGACTGACTCTTCATCTCACTAGCATTGTGAAGTCTACGTTCACTGCAGAACGAGAAGCATACCTGGTTAACACAGTTTTCACATTTTCTGATGCCTTGACTTCAACTGTGCAACCCAGGGATGGCAATAGCCCAGGATGTTTCTGTTTGGTTGTTCTCACATGGAAGAGTGATGGATGATGCATCTTTTTTACATTACCATTTCTCAAGCACCCAAACAGAAATTATTTTCTTTAGAAAATTTTACTTTACATTATGTTAGCACATTTTTATGTCACTGATGCTACCAAATCATCCCATTCCCCTCCTGCTGCTGCCTGCCGCATTACCCTTCCTCTGCGCACTCCTACCAGCACATCCCCTTGGGACATTCCCTCTCCTTTTCCCTCTGTGCAGGACAGCTCCTGATCCCACTGCCTCTCCCATGACTGAATTTTGAGATTTTTTTCTTTCTACCTTCTTTTTTCTTCTTCTTTCACCATTACTTCTTTGGACAAGCAAGGAATACACCGTACAGATCCCCCAGGACAATGTATCCACAACAGTTCAGCTGCAGCTGATCTGACACAGGGATTTATTGAGGATAAGTTTTGAATCCAGGCTCTTTGCAGAAGAAAAGGAAAGGGAACCATGCAGCACCCAGAGCTCTCTGTTCACTGTTGACTGTTTCTATTCCCTTCCCCCAAGAGATACAGCAAGTTAGAGAATCAGTTATAGCTTGAAGGAAAATTAATCTAAATTTGTTTTACAAATAAGGTTAAAGAAAACATTGTAGAGCAGATACAAACTGCATTGCTAGCAAACTGCTCTGAATCATCAAAAGGTCAGCATCTCTTTGGGCTCGCAGCGGGCGGCAAGCCAGAAATACAGTGCATGGTTTTCCTTCTCAAGTGTGTACAGGATTTAATTTTAATGGAACATACTGCAGAGAACACGCTCAAATGATTTTTATTGCTCCTATCTCCTATAAAATATCTTCCTTGGATTAACAGTACTGTGCCATGGTCTGTACAGCACTGGTAGGTGCTGGTGGACATGCTGGGCCAACAGAGATTGTTCAGCAGTTTCCATGACCTGGCTCTCAAAGACATTCTCCCTGCCTCCAAAGAAGCATGCACAGCTGAGTATCTGTTTCCTTTCCTCACCTTCTGCAGAAACCCTGCAAGATTTTGGTGACCCAAGACTTAGGAATTCCACACCACCACCACCATTTTTCCAGTGACCGCGTGCTGGGGACCCAGTGCAGAGATGCTGGTTTATATCCCTTATTCACTGAACTCAGAATTGCTGTCTGCCCTTTTCTTTGAAAATGGGGCAGAGGAAAATCTGAATATCAGCTAGAGAGAAAGAAAAGAACAAAAGACCTTGGTAACGTCTCACTGTCAGGCAAAGGAGGCTGCCTAGCCTTTGTTTTGGGGTAGTGTGTGTAAATATAAAAATGAGTCATTTCTTTTGTAGTCCCTACAGAAGGTTCTTCAAGCTAAGTTCACTTAAAAACAAAATTAAAACACCAGCCTTTTCATATGGCAAGCGTACTGTGCTAGGTGAAGCAGACTGATTCAAGAAGCAGCAGGTTGCTTGGATCTTCTGAGACCCTGCATTATTATGCTTCTGAATACATACATTTTAATCATTTGTCTCAAGTCCACATCATCTAGATGAAGAGACCTAATGTCCTGAACAAGCTAAAGCCTCAAACCACAACCACCTTCCTGTTGCCAAGACCACCTTGCAAACAAGCCCTCTAAGTACTGGGAAACTGAAGCACCTGCTGACCCTGCTGCAGAACATGGCTTCTTTAGTCCAAATAGGAAAAGATCAACACATCTCCTGTTCCCCACAGGTCCTTATTTTAATCACCTCAACTTCCTGCACAACTGTAGTGGCCACAGGCTTTTCAGTATGACAAAGCAGCCTTGCCAAAGCAGCTCCATGCAGAGCACATTCCCGTAAATCAGGCAGCAATGGGGTACTGCAGTCCCTGGCTCTCCTCTCAGTGTCTAGTGGGAATCTTCTCACTACATAATTAGATAGCGCTTACTAGAATCTAGTATAACCAGCCCTGACTCCTGGGTGCTACAGGTGTGAATTGGGATACTAAAAATACTGAGTCATGACTTCTTAATCTCCTGCTGGAATGATTTCATTTGGTGAGGTGAGGAAAGCTGTGTTAGGCTGCTGCTGAGAGGTCCTGGTGCGGCTCTCAGACTCACATGTGACGCCTATACGCAGCGTTTGCCACAACTCTGCAGACCTCAACACGCCAAGGCTGGACAAGATCAGGGTTCAAAACAACCACAAGCAGTCAAATCCAGCTCTGTTATTCAGTCCCAAGCCACATTTCCACAAAGGCTACAGACACTGGGCCTATCAATTACATTCACAGTGGTCACTGGAACTGGCACAGCTTAGCAGAAGACAACACACTAATTCCACTATTCTGTTGGTAGCCTAAATGGGTGCAACACCTAACAAGCACAAGATTTCTAAGTATGGATACTGTGGGGGTTTGGTCCATGCCCTGTGTCACCTTGGCTTCACCAGCAGTCTGCCCGGGATAGGAGCTGCTGCAGGAAGGAGGTGGGGTTTGGGGTGTTGAAGGCAGACCCTATTCCCCTGTTCCCACTGGTGGAGACTCTAATTGTTCTGCCACCAAGGGACAGCAGGGATTCAGGTATCTGAGGTGAAACTAGGGCTTTCTGGAGGAAAAAAGCATGCTGGAAGGGACTGCACTATGGTGTCCCTCCCTGGAGGAAGAAGGGGAAGATGTAGGACCTCAGTGCTGCAGTGGGATGCATTAGTGCAGAGCCTTGCACCAGGCCCCTTGTTCAGCTCATCAGCTGCAAGGAAGAGCAAACTCCCAAACTTCTCTCTCCATGGTCCTCTATACCTGACCAACTCCTCTGCTTAAAGATTCAGCAACATCCCCTTGGTATTTGGAGAAGCATTTTTCTTTTAGCGTTACCAGCAGACCTGAGCTATCGGTCTTACCCAGTACCAACACAGAAGGCTTGCACGTGTGCAACAGGCTGGAGAACACCCCTGTGGGCCTTCAGCAGGGCCATGCTATCGCCTCGAGTCCCGCTTCCACCACTGCCAAGCACAGACACAGAGAGGGTGCACTATACATGACAACCACAGTCATGCCTGGAGTAATCCCAGCCAAAGAACAGATACAAAGATTCAAATACGACATAATTTTATTCCAGAGTTCCCAGCACGTGCTGCAGTTAACAAGCCCAGTCTCATGGCATAAATAACATGTACTCCCCCCTCTCAAAATTTTTCTTCACCCTGTGTTATGGGATTTCTCCTGTGAGGTTTTTGGTTTTTTATCTTTTCTTTAAATCAAAACACTTGGAACATTAATTAAAAGTAATTGTTGATGGTATCATCCTAAATACTTATTGTGTTTCTTATCTGGCCAACTCATGCCTTAGATTCCAAGAATAAATCACAAAGACAGCAGATACCACATATCACCACAGAAATGAGTTTGGCCTGGGGGAACAAATTAAGAGGAGACAGAATCTAAAGCCCAGATAACCCTTTGGAAATGATGTTTCGGTCTCACTCCTGTTTGTAGATGCTCTTCGTAAAGCAGTAGCAGAGCAAAGCTCTTGCCTGTTAAATGTTCTGGTGAACTTGCCCTGCACAGGGGCAACACAAACCACCCATGCCAAGCTCCTTACAGACAAGTTTTAGACACTGGAAAGCCAATGTGAGGTCGGATGCTCTGCCTCCAGTGCGGCACACAGCCCCATGCCCTCAGCTTCACAGCACCAAGCAGCACCCTGTGCTTGGCCACGCATCCAGAGTGCACCTGCACAGCACTGGCAGCACAGGGAAGAGAGCCGAGGTGCCGGTCTTACTCTGCAGCCCGGGGAGAAGTCCAGCTGCCACAAAAAGGCCTGGCTGACACGACCTGGTCCACAGCAGGAACAGGGAGCACAGCGGGCTCCCCAAGCACTTTGCAGAGCAGCAGTGACTGTGTGGCTCTCTCTTTCTGCGGCGTGCTGTTCCCTCCCTGGGGCTGTGGCCCAAATGCCATGGCAGAGCCCAATGCTCAGATGACTGTGGGGTAGGCAATCACAGCCTCCCTGCAGAGCGCCCATCTCTCGTGTCAAATAAGTACACTGAAAGCAAAGGAAAAAAGCCAACTTGGTTGACAGAAATGCCAAAGGCCTCTCCTTCCCCTCCGTTCTATCGCCATCCTGCACATGATTCAAGGATCCTTCACCAGCTTTATTTTTCCTGGGCTTTCTCAGCCATTTTCTCAGCAGTGTCTTCAGCCAAGACTGGAGGCAGGCTTGAATGAGGCACAACTAATACCATACCCATTAACACTTACATTTCTACTGCAGCTGCCAGCTGAAGGCATATGGCTGTAGGTAAAGTTGAGGAAGGAGAAAAACATTGGGTTCCCCATAACAAATTCAATACAGTTGCTTCAGGATTGGTTACATATCAAACAGAAAAGCAGTGAGAAAGGTAAAATTCACCTAACACTGAACATTAAGAGGGAAAGTGTTCCCAGGCTCTCAGCAACTGGCGTTAGCACCTGCAACAGGCAGTGCTACAACACACCTTTCCAATGAGCACTCTGTAATCCTGCCATTTGTATTATCAACATTTTTAAATGCAAGAAAAATTCTATTTTCTTTGCTCCCAACTACTCTGGTATGAAGATGGTGAAATTGCCCTATACAAGGGTGATGCACATTTCCCTAGGGCGGCGGGGGGCAATTTCACCAGGAGCTGCATCACCTTTTAACATAATACTCTTCTCTTACAGGTGGTCCCTCACTGTCCTGGACTCTCCACAGCCCTTGAAGAAAACAGTTATTTGCTTTATTACTGCTGCAGCATGCAGATCTCCTCCTTCTGGGGAAGTCTTGGGTCTTTATCTGCAACATTTCCCAGCAAAGAGCTTCGCTGTGACAAGCAATGTGGCTGCTCTGTACCTCAGAAGCTTTAACTGCCCAGACTCACGTTATTCCCGAGACATTATCTCTCTAGCGTGAGGCCGTGAGCATCTTGGGGATCTGGCTCAGCTGTTCACAAGACACTCCTCCACCTCCCATGACACACGCTGGCTGCTTCTGCACAAGCTTCCATGTCTCAAAGAGGCAACAGCAAATGGCTCTGGTTCCCAGAGACCCGGCTGCTGTAGCTGGGCAGAGCAAAGGGAATTTCTTGGAAATAAGGATGCTACACCAGGTACGGTGTAGATGTGGAAAAGGTAGGCCAGAGAGAGAAGGGAAAGAGGAGTTTGCAGCATTGGGGGAGCACTGCTGCACAGTAGGGCTGTGCCTGCCTCAGAGCCCATCATCACCAGGGTTTGTTCTGAACTCCTTTCAAACCCCGCAGTCCTTTAAGCAGCAGCTGGAATAGAGCTGGAATAGAGCGTCTCCAGACTGAGCAAGCAGCAGCCAGCAGAAAGCAAATTACTTCATCACCACAAGACCAGCCTTCAGCCACCAAATTAGTTTTGCAGGGCACTAAATATAAAGAAGTTGTTCCTAGAAAACTTCCTACATCACCTTTCTGGGCAGTGTGTAACAGGCAGCCACAGTCCACAGCTACAGTCCAGTTCAGTGACCAAAGCCACCCAAGGAGCATTTCAGTGACATGACACTGAACTAAGCAGGAGCACGAGTCTCTCTCTGACTCTCGGTTGAGCCTGGGCAGGCAGACACTTGTGCTCAGTCTACCAGCAGCCCTGCATGGCTTAAGCATAGAGCCAAACACTTGATTTATGAATGGAGTTGACCTACCAGATACTCTCCAGAGCAACTTGCGTATGTGCAGACCCCGTGCATAACCACAGCTCTCATCTACTGTCAGACATGGTTTGTACCTTTTCAAGATAGAGAGCAGGTGAGAGAGCAGTAACTGACAGCCAGACCACACTGCAGGGGCTGCCATGATGCTGAGGCCTATTAGCGCTCCCACTGCTGTAGAGAGCAAAACACTCACCAACCAGATGAGGGGTGAGAGCTTCTGAATGCTCGAGCACTTTCAGAGCCTGCTCAAAACTTGTACATGATCTAGCCGCACAAGCAGCTGCCAAAAGCTTTCCATCACTAATACCTAAAACCCCAAAAATGTACTTTGGTTTCCCAGCTGTCACTTGAAGATTGAGCTATAGTTTCACTTGTCCTTTCCAATGAACAATCTTTTTCCCACCTTATGCCATAAAGTTCTGAGTCCAGCAGTAATTAAGACCACACAAAAAGTTTAGAGGGGAGAGAAAAGAGACTTGGTTGAAAGTCAGTGCTGTATACTGAGGTTTGGGTTTGTTTGTTTGGGTTTTATTAAATGGTAACTTCAAAAAGCAATGTGTACTGGATGGCCCCAGGGACTGTTTATTACAGTGCCTGGCTAATAGAGTTAATAGCCTGGTTTTAGATTTTTTAGTAATTGGAAACTGTTCATGCACATAAGAGTTTCCCAGGAAAGTACAGAGCGCTGGGGCTTGCTGCTGCCCCACATCCAGCATGGCAGGAGACTCTCCTCTCACAGGGAGAAGGATGTTCCATGCTCAGATGTAACAGAAAGGAGCTCAGCAAGTGCCAATTTCATTTCTTTGTGTGCTAGTGACATGGCTTATACAGAACAATAATGTAATACACACAATCACATAAATAACTGGTACAGAATACATCACTCAGGTTGACAGAGACAACACCACCACCAGCCCTTCCTTGACATCAGATCAGACTCAATAAGCCATAAGCATTTGGGTCTCAAAGGACTGCAGAAACTTCAACCAGCAGCATCAGAAAATGGTCTGCCCTCATGAAAGCTGTACTTGAACTGCAGATTACCTAACACAAAAAATGAAGGATCCTGCTGAATTTTAAGGGCTTGGATATTGTGCACAGTCTCCAGCACAAATGCAAGCAGCATCATTAAGAACAGAGCACCGCGGCTTCTTTTCCAGTCGGTCTTCCTCCAGGAACTGGTCTCCTTCAGTGCACATCAAGTAGAGGGTTGCTCCACTGAGGTCCCAGTACCCAAACCTGGAGGTGCTGTGATGCACAGGGTCGCCGACAGAAAGTCATCGAGGTGAAGAGGCCTGAAGCAAGCACACTGCTTCGCTGCCCTTCCCTCCTAACAGGCCTACAGGAGTGCTCCTTCAGTCGCTTCCCCACTGTGCAAGGCTACTGCTGGCTAGGGAGAAGCACGTGGCCTGCAAGCAGTGTCCTGTGCTGTGGCTCTGCCAGCCATTTTAATATATGTAGTGGATAAGCACTGAGATTTAATAAAGGAAACAGGATAAAAGCCAACAAAACACTCCTTCCACACTGCTGCAGTGTTTATTCAGTCCGAATTCCTGATGCATGCTATTGATCAATCTCTTTGGCTAATTGGGCATTACTCATGCCACCGCACAGCGCAGTGTTCACTGTGGCAGAGCAACGGAGGCATTATGGGGTTCAGCTGTTTCCAGCAGGTGTTTACATGTAGCAGGTCCTTTGTAAGGGCTTATTACAGGATGACTGTCCCTCTGTGAACAAAGCAGCAGCACTTTGGGCTTCTTCAGGGTTGGGAAGTGCTATGTACAGGCACAGTATCATTATCCTCAGGAACTGAGGCTGATTAGTGCCACGGAGAGTGGTTATGATTAAGCAGGTTAGCTCTGTTACCTCCTTCCCTTTCTCTGGTTTAACGGTGATCCAAACCGCAAGGCACAGGTGATGACAGGAGGAGAGTCAGGGGAGCAGGGTGGGGAAGGTGACGATTGAAAAAACAAAGGAGGGGTACTCTGAGACACACAGTTACCGGAACAGCAGACAAGCAGACCAGAGGCAGACAACGACAAGCTGACCTGCTGATTTGTCTCCCAGTCCTGGAAACCCCCATGCACCACACCACTACCGGCAGTCCTCCTTCAGTGAAATGCCAAAAGAAACATCAGCACCACGTTGACAATGATGAGGAAGAGCAGGATGACAAAGACCACTACCCGCTGGGTCTCCGGGTTCATGTTGCAGCGGAGGAAAGTGTGAAGCGCACTCCATTTGTGCCTGCTCCGGTCGGGGACCTTTGCCATGGCTTCAGCCGCCGAGAAAAAAAAAAACGGGGAAAAAAAACCCAACAAAAAACCAGCAGGCTTCTTAAGTGACCACTGCACAGCCCACAGCGGGGGCACGCATGGGGCAGAGCCCCGCAAACAAAAGCTGGCTTGCAGCTCTCAAAAGCAGAAGTCTAAATGGCTCGACACAGCCATCGCTGGTCCCGCACAGCACGTGTGCCAAAACGCCCCCTCCCCACCCCCTATCTCCGGGGGACGCTCAGCAGCACAGCCGTGCCTTCCCACGCCGTCTTTGCCGAAGGACCCGCCGCCATCGCTTCAGCAGCAGGAAGACATTGAATTCCTGCTCGCCGAGAAGCCGGAGCTGCAGCCCGGCTGCGATCCGGGCTGCCAGGGAGCGGCGCGGCGATTTGCTGGGCGCCGTCTCCAGGATACGCGCGGCCCGTAGCAACGCGGCGAGCGCCGGCCCGGCCGCCGTGCGCAGGACAGGCTTTGAAGGAGGGGCAGGAGCGGGTTAGGCGGCTGCCGCTTTAAATCCTTCCACCCGCGCTAAACGCGTGCCGCCAGCAGCAGCGAGGAGGGCTGCCAGAAGGCAAATCCCGCCGCCCGGGGTAGGGCTGGGGAAAGCCGGCCGTGCGGCAGCGCCGGGGCGCGAAGGGGGCACGCACAGCTTCCCGCACGCCGAGCAGCAACAAGCTGCTGGGTGCCTGCGAGAAGGGGAGGGGGGGCGCGGCCCTCTGACTGGTTGGCCAGGAGAAGCAGCTCGACCCTGCTAACCACTTCTGGCAGGATCCAGGGGCCAGAATGGCTAAAGCGCTTGGCTCTCTCTGCCAACACCTCCCTGGGACTGAGGCATGGGAGACCCCAAACCTCTGCCACCAGAAAATCCCTCATCAGCCCTGCAGAACCCTGAGGGTGCTTTTACAAACTAACGTTTTGCTGCTGGACTGTGAAGTTTCACAGAGCACCGAGATGCCTGGGGTACACTCACAGATACTCCAGCCTAGCACAGCTTCCACCAACATCTGATGAGGATGAAAAGACTCCTCCTTGGGAAGGTCAGGGGTTGATCTTGGAGATCCTCTTTCACAGGCCAACTCTTTGACTACAGTTGCAGCCCATCTCTTGCCTCTAGCCAGCAAAGAGGAGCCCAAATTTAACTCAACACCAGAAAAGAAGAAGAGAATACATAATTCAGGACCTTCATTGGCAGGAGGTAGTTCCACATCTTCCAGTTCTCACCTGGTCGCCTCACGCACCCCATCATGAAACTGAGACACATGAATCCATGAATCCAGCCCCTGGAGCTAGGGCTAGGTGACAGACCAGCTAGTGCATGGAGCTGAGTGCAAAGAGGATGACTCTGCACTTTGAAACAATATTTTCAAACATGAAAAAAATATCCCAAATCACAATATGCATAGACACACACACATTCCCAGAAGCAGGAACCAGAAGTCACAGCTCCCCCCTTACACATTCTGACTGCTAAACACCCATGGTAGCATCTATCTCCAGGAAGGGCAATGAGGGAGCAACCCCAGCCGTGAGTACCAACAGAATCCCTGAGATGCTGTCACCATCAAGACAATGCATATAAAAAGCCCTGTCTTTTTGCAGGTGTTAGTACATCAATGCCCGTAATGTGTCTTGAAAATCTGTGTATCTCCTGGATGTGTCCTGGAGGACAGCAAGTGAGAGATTTAAAAGGGAAAAGGTTTGAGAGCTATAGCCTGGCTGGGTACTTTCTTTTGTGTTTTCCCCAAATTGTGCTAACCTCAGCAGGGGTTACATAGAAAACACAAAGCAGCCAACTTCCACTGTCTCCTTATGCTACTGTAATGCTTAAGTTAGCTGTCTTTTTTAGGCATTCCGGAACTCAAGTACAGAATTATTTCAGTTTGCTGATTTCTGAACTTACAGATCTTGCAAATCTCCTTGTCTCTAGCCTAAATACAGAGCAAGGGGAATAGTGTACAGGATGGAGTGGAACTACTCATATGGAGCAAAATACTGGGAACCACAAGCTGCCCAAGATCTCAGATGGTTTTGAATTTTTGGCCTGCATTCACTTAATGGTTTCAAAAGCCCAATTCTCCCTGCCATATGCACCACAGCATAATACTTAGGTCCCTATGCCTGCAGGCTTCCGTTTAATGGAAGTTCTTTAAGTCCACAGTTGGCTCAGCATTGCATTGTTCAACTCTGGAGCAAATATCTGGCTTTGAAGGCTTTTCATGAACAGAGTGAGTTTGGGCATAAACCACTGAACGGTATTTAGGAGAGATACAGATCTTCAGAAGGAGCTAATCATGGCAAATGGGAAGCACAATCACATACGCTTCTTCGAAACCTGCACAGCAAGTACCATCTTCTCTAGTCAGTTACACTGAAGAGAAATAGATAAACTCCAGTGACCCACCAAGACACATGCTGGTGAGTCAGGCTGGCAGAGGTATATTATTGGTGCCACAGGATATTGGGCAATTTCTAAAACCCATGATGATGTAATTCTCCTGGGAACTCCTAAAATCTTTGCCACTTGGGAACACGCTCAAGCATCTGAAGGTGAAGGCACAGAAAATTTGACTGACACCTTAACAGGGAAAGTAGTTTACTTCTTGGGCACTGCTCGGAGACTGTTTGAAAGGAGAAGTTGGGAGGAAACTGATACCATGATGAGAATATAGAAAAAGGGAGATGCAGAACTGCAACAGAGGATGCATTTTCACCTAACTTTGTTGGAGATGATTACAAAATAAACATCCTAAGCCAAGCTACGATCCTTTGCTCTTCTGATGTACAATGTGCCCTCCTGCACTACACTGCCTGGGCACGTACAACATGTTTACCTTGTATACATCTTGTGTACACAATGAATGTTAAGATGCAATCACCCTTCTGACCCCCACAGTGAATAAGCAAGCATGAGTAGAAACTGATTTTGACAAGGGCAAGAATAGCAGAGTGACTCTAGCTGTGACCTGGCTTTTGTTTTTGCCCCCTCGTAGTGAATCCCCTGACATGGTCCTTACAGAGCCTTACAGAGCTTGGGGGAGGTACTTCCACAGCAACTCAAAGCACTTGCAGTGGGGAGGGACAGGGACGTTCTCCAGCTACTGCCGCACGCTGCTAAACGCCACGTGGCATTTATGGACAGAAAGCAAGCCTTGTTCTTATTCCTCACTGATCAGACATGCTGTAGGTGGCATCAGCAAGAGATTAAATAACTTTACGCTCTACCTTGCGGTTTGTAATAGAGCGCGATTTAGTTTCTATAACTATCACCCAGGGAGCATATTTCAAGTAAGTGTTGCACAATCTTCATCAGAATCTAATTTGCAATTGTAATAATTTACTTCCAATCCTTCCTCTAAGAGCCATCCTCAGCCAGGGCTGCACCAAGGGAATAATGCTGCCACTCGAATGGTGCAAGTGGTGGGCACAGAGCAGTCCCCAAGGCCTGATGGCTCCCAAAGCCAAGCTGCAATCACAGGAGATAGTTATGACCAAACCTTTAGAGAGGAGTTATTCAAGCACTCCCTGGTCTAATATTAGATAAAGCAGAAAGACACTCCCCTTTACTTTTCATCAAAAGGATAGCATTTATTGTTGAGCCCTTTCTTACCACCCTGCTCGTACATGCAGAGTATGGGGGCTAAGCCTAGAAGACTCTTTCAGATGTCAGCATTGGGAGTCCAGGAATATACAAACCCACTTGCTGCCAAATGAAAAGAGCATTTCAATATTGTAGCAGCAACTGAAAGGCACATACATAACCGTGAAAAATTAATAGCTGTAATAAAAAGCACAGGCACTTCAGCAGAATGGGCAAATAACTGACCGAGGAGATGACAAGAGGGGAAGTTCTATTCAGTGCTCGGGAAAAGCCAAGACAGGTGTCCTGGGAGCCATCCGCACCTTTCCCCTCCCTCAGGAGAGCAGAACTGGAGAGCAAGACTGAGCAGCAGGCTAGATTCCATGTGAAAGTGCATTTTCAGGACTTCCTATGTTTGACTAAGCAGAAACAGGGTTGCCCTCGGTAAAAGACACACAATGCAATTCAACTCAACTTAAAGCCAAGGACGTGTTGGTATTGTAGGCACAAATAAACTGTGCTCTAGAGGGAAAAAGAACACTCTTACTGGGTCATTTATCAATAGCCCCTTTCCAGCTAGGTGAAGAATGTGTCAAAATATTAACAAGTAGCAAAGGCAGGAGAAGCAGTGCTAGAATTGAGCCTGGATTAGACCCACCAGATACACAACCATGTACTTTTTGGCCCAGCCATGGTGCCTCATTCTCTGCAAAGGGCACAGAGCATAGACAAACAAGTCAGCTCTGCGGTGGGTTTGCCTCTTCAACAGGGCTTTACCTACCATACAAACCCAGCGTGGGCAAATACTAACTTCCTTGCAGGTTTTCCTAAGATGTTCCTACGGTGGATATCTTCTGAGGTAGTGTTACTCTTTTTACACCAGTTGGCATCAATGGCTGTTCAGATGCTATATATACAGAGCTACAGAGGAAAAGAACATACTCAGCACACACAGAAACCTTCAGCAGTTCAACTGCTGCAGGAATGAATTTTACCTTGATCTATATGACTCCTTCACCCCCACCCTTTAACCTTTCTTTGACAGAAATATCACCAAATTGTTACTGCCCTTTTGTAACACAGAGCTGTTGAAAAGCTCCTATTAAGAGTTTATTCTTTAATAGAATAACACCAAATAACACAAGGGCAACTGACCGATTTCAAATGCATTTTTCAAACCCAGGCTCTGAGTGGACTTTCAATGGACAAATTTTGTATTCAGTTTTCCGTTTAGCAGCTGAAAACAAGGACTGAGAATGAAATGGTGAGAGGGGCAAGCATTGTTACCTGGAAATCAATCCACAAAAAACAACTTTCCTTAACTCCCAAATATCCCACCAGCACACTTTCCTCTGCATCCAACCTAAGCAACTACCAGCCCTGCCATGCTTTGACCTGAGCTAACACCTCCCACAAGGATGGAATTCGCTATCCAGCCACAGCCAGCAAGCATCAGAACAAGCACAGCTTCTTACACTGAGTGTGACCATGTATTTCTAAAATGGAAAGCCGTCTGTCAGAGGCCCCCAGTTTGCTCTGAATTTTACAGTGTGTAATGCTGTGTTACTAGAGCACTGTTACTCCCACTGCCTGTTTCTCTAGCTAGTACTGCATGGTTTAAGCCCACACAGCTTTCACAGCCAGTGCTTCCCTGGATAGTTTACTTGTGCAATACTGCCAAAAACGTTACAAGTTGTTCTCTTGCTTGAGCACTGAGATTCATGAGATAATTATCAATGGAAAGAAATTCAGCCTGACAGTTTCTTTGTGCAATGCACAGATTAAGATGTGGCTGTATTGTGTGCTGCAAGAAAAGCAGCCATTTAAATGGGCCACCCTGACAACGAGAAGAAAAAGTAGGGACGGACTCTGCTTAGCAACCAGGCTTTTGCTTCCAGACTCTACTAATGCTAAAAAATCTCCCAAAGTTCTCCTAAAGCAAGTTTTATTTTCAAAACCAGCAACAATAAGTATTAACACGTTTGAAGCATCTCGGAATTACTGTCATGGCCTAGAGCTCTGGTGTTGGCAGAACAGTGTTGCTGCTGCGAGCCACGCACCGACACAACACATCCCACACGCCTCTGTGAGCTGAGGCAAGGGAGCTTCCAGCATCGCACGCAGATGATGACACATTTTCAGGGTGGGTTGGGATAACACAGAAAGACAAGGAATGGGCTTCGTTTGGGCACTATGTGGGCTGGAAGAGAGAAATAAGGGAGAAACAGAGACAGGGAAATACTCTGGGGAGAAGTCAGGGAAAGGAGAGAGGGAACACGCACATGTAGAGCTGTGGGAGCTGAAGCAGCCAAGTTCGGAGGAAGCTGCAGTAAAGCCAGTGAAAATAGATAAAGCAGGTGAGAGGAAGGGGATGAGTAACAGGGCAAGGTGAGTGACAACAGGAATGTGGTGACTAACATGGGCTAGAGGAAGATGCATACTGCACAGAGCTGAAAAACACTGAATGATAATCCCTGTCAGAGTTTTTAAGAGAGGTGGCTGGAGGGGGGAGGAACGGGAGAAACCTTTATTTTTTAGTAGTTCCTAGACCATAAGACTCCTTTCCTTCCAACTACAGAGTTTTCAAGAAAGCCATATGGTTTGGGGCTGTCTGGCATGTTCTGTAGAGCCTCTGGTCTAGCCAGCAGGCCAGAAAAAATGCAGCAGAGTAACATGCTCTGAAGAATGAGTCTTGATGGGATGTTGTCCATCAACCAAGAAATTAGTAACAATTAATATACAGTTCATAAGCAGACTTGGTAGCAGGCTTCCAAGATGACCAGCAAGGCCAGGATGGGAAATTTACAGCCCTGACAGTAAATGAATGAGGCGCCGCTGTGCTTTACTAGCGAGGCCTCCTTTAGGGACAGAGGAATGTGCACAACAGAACATTCAGTCCACACCGGATAGCTCGAGCAGCCTGCTTACTTTTGCCAGTGCCAGTCAGCATAATAGCTAGAAGAAGGCTCCTCTCTGAAGATTACAGATAAAACTGGCTGGAAGTAGGATTGGAAAAAAATAAAATAACCCCATCAGCACCTTTCTAGGTCACTGATCTCTACAACTGCACGTGCCCCTCAGCCCAGAGCTTCAAGGAAGAAGCTGCGCTTGATGTTCAGCTGTGGGAAAGCAGCACAGCTCTACTCCTGCCCTCCGAGGCGCTCATCACACCCCATAACCCCATGCAAATCTGCCTGAAAAGTACATGGCCCCCGGAGGTGTGCCAGCCAGGCCCTGCTGCCAGGGACAAAGGCCGCTCTGTCTCCCTGCCCGCGCGTGTGCTGGGGGTGGGAGTACCGGGGTTAATGCAAGTAACATTTCCTCATTTTGCTGCAGGGGGTGGGTGTAGGGCTGACCTGTGCGGGAACAGGGGCTCTCCCTGGGCATGCTGAGGGCACAGAGCGAGGGCTGGCCCCACAGGGACAGGGGAGTCTTTCCATGAGCCTCAGGAAAAGCAGGGTTGGCACTTGAGCAGCTCGTTTGTTCTCGCTGATCTTTCTTCCCTCTACATCTCCCACGGTTTTGCTGCTTTTATCAGAATGGTAATATAAAACCACAAGGAATATGCCAATGCTTTCACTGCATTAAAGCATGGCTGAATTTGCTGCTAACTCAGCTCCCAGTTTTCTGAGTATAGGACAAGGGACCTTGTGCACTTGACAGGGCTGAAGCTAACCAGGAAGATCTTTTTAGGGATTAACAGTGCTCTCTGAAGGGCCAGAAAAGTCAGGAGGGATTTTAGTTTTCCACCACAGGGTTCAAATGTCTTCTGGGGATTAGGAAAAAAAAAAGAAAACTTTGCAGAGAGGAGCTAGCCTAAATCAGAGTTTGGAGAGAAGAAAATGAATCCAAGAAATGTTTTGTTATCAAAACCATGCTGAGAAGAACCTGAGGCACAAGTAAAGTATAAAACCAGGTATATTCACTCCTCTGTCTCCGTACAAACACTTAAACCTGGAATAACCTCCACACTAACCTTTACCCAGCATTCCTACTTTGTCACATTCCTTCTTTATCCCCCTCTCTCAGCAAATCTTCGTACTCCAACATCCACTTTGTTATTGTGCTGTTATCCATCAGAGGTGTTTATTGAACTAGCAAAGTGGGGCACGGACATCCCAAAGACTATTTTTAAAATAAAGACATTGGCAGAGCGAATTGTAACAGCAAGATTCTGCAGAGCAGACTTGTTTTTGCACACCATCAGGCTACCATTTCAAGCAGGAATAATCACAGTTTAATTTATGCTACACTTCTTGCAGCATCTTGTAGCAAGTCAGATCTTGGAATGGGTGCAAATATGGCAGTGCTTCTCATGCTCTTATTACCACAGAACAGCGGTGGGGAGTTGAAAGCAAGGCTCCCGCTTCACACATGAATGGTGAAAACGATCACAGGTTATCCCTGGCTGGCATTGCACAGGGTCTGATCAGGGAGCTTCACAGTCAGGTCCTGCAGGCAACACTGGTTGAAGGTGGCAGATTAGAAAGCCTGTGATAGGTGCCTGTGAGGTGCAGGTAGGGACAAGCAGAACCTCAGAGGGTTAGTGCCTGCTTGCCACCCTAACTCAAGTGCATCAGAACAAGGATTTGAAGATCTCAGTGGCGCCATGGTAGAGGGCCCTTGTGTGCTAGAAGTGGCAGGCAGGAAGCCAAGGCCATCTCCAAATGTAACCCTTAACCCTACAGGATCCACTGGTATGGATTAAGAGAGCTCTCTTCATGAGATGCCAAAGTATTGGAAGTTGGTTGCAGCCTTTCCCATAAAAAGACTACCACCTCTAGACATGCCATGTTTGCTTTAAGCAGTGGAAAGCATCAGACAGAGTTCCAGGATACACTGGATAAAAGACAGGCAGACTTTGACATGATTCAGCACAAGTAACTTCAGGAGCTAAAACATTGTTGGAACATTTTTTGTCCAAGGGGAAAACTGTTTGTGGAGCCAAGCCTCCCTTTACACCCCAGTAACCAGGAACATATATAATGCCAGCAAACACAGGCATTATTCAGAGTCCTCTAATGCTCACAGGCTACCATTAGCAAGTGTTAACAGAAGCTGTTAGTCTTTACAATTTAACAGCTAGCAGGGCTAATGTAAGGACTCCAACGCTGTCACCCTGTCTCCAGTTATTTCCTTTGAGTGATGTATTTAGGTCTGTTTTGCAGCCACAAATGAAAGTTTGGGCAGTATCTTCCTCCTTTAAACATGTCAGGGTGTGTGTGGGTATACACCTGTGTCCACAAAGAAGTGAAACTCGGAGACTACCTCCCCTGCTCTGCTTCTGCAGTTTAGCTCCTCCAAGAGGTTATGTCCGTTCAGAGACCAGCCCCATAACCCAGTCATGCCCTTACATGTCTGCAGGGGCTCTTCCACTGTGACACCTCAGCTCTTTTTTTAGGAGTAAAAACTGTGACAGACACCATTCTTGACAGACACTATTCTTGCCCCAAGAACTAAGCTAAGCCTCAGGGGTTTTTGTTTGTTCCTAACGAGTATCAGAGCTATTTAGAGAAAGCATTTGTCTAGCCAAAAATAATTGTATGTTTTATAGAAATGCTTCGGGGGGGGTTGAATGCCTGCTGGTGATCTGTGTGCATGCTACAGACCGTATCCAAGACAGTACAGAAACTACCTACCCATACCTTACACATAGGTATAGGAACAAGCATTTGGATTCCCAAGCGCTCACTGCATGATGGCAAGCACGAAAGCTTATCTCATTTCTCCCACCTTTCCAAAAATCCCCAATAGCCACTTGCAAGATAGTCTGATGCCAATGACCCATAGTGCTGAGAGCTACATTGGCTTCCATTGCCCACTCTCTCTTCATCTTCAGCCTGCTGGGGGAGGATCCCTTGTGCAGGGGATGACCAAGTCCTAACACTGACAAGGGCATGAGAAAGTGGCTCAGAGCAGCCAAAACTGCCTATGGTAGAAAGAAAAAATATGGCTCTGGTGACCCCTGGGACCACTTAGCTCCTGATCCTGATGTTTGATGAGGCATAATCGCTATAGAGTATTTGAATAAACTGCTTTGCGCTTAACTCATTGCAAAAAGCCTTCCAAGATGACCTTAGAAGTTTGTAGACCTGAGAACTGTAAAAACTAAATCCATCAGGCAGTAAAGGAAGTTACAATTCTGACTCCATACTCTGAGCATTCGTATCTGAGCCCTGTACAAAGTTACACAAGCACTTGGGATCCAGGAAAGATTTATGTCCATCAGGGAACATTATTTCTTGTCCTTGACAGCACTGAGCTTCATACAGTACACTGAGAATCAATCACGATTGCTGCTTCTGGACCAGAGTTGTCAACCTTGGTTGCAAAAATACACAAAACACAAAAGCAGGAATTGAGCCCACCGGGCAAATGAAAGGGGTTAATATCTGTTAACTGGTTTCTATTTGCTTTAGGATCAGTTGGGAGAGCCGTATACCCACATTAAGATATAAAAGTAGTAATAAATCTCCACTCCCAGATTACACAGGAATGTTATATATTGTTTCCAGATGATCAATAATTCTAATTCTGTTTTCAGTTTGGGAGTCTGTTGTGACCACAGCTTTTCCAACCTCTTCTGTACTCTTAGAAAGGAGGATGACAACATTTCCCAACATTTTTTCCTGTCTCTTGAAATTTGTCCTCAGTACACAGGAGATTTCTATTAACTGGAGTGTAGAGAGATAATGTGAAAAATGCCATCAAGGTTATTACTCATGTTTAACAAAATTAAAATATGTTGCTCTGATTTAATCTGCATTAACATTTTATGAGTTTTATAGTGTTTTTTTTAAAAAACACCCCAAACAAACCAGAAACCCCACACCAAACAAACCAGTTTACATGCCTGTCCTGGTTAAAATTGGCCGTGCTTGGAGGATCACTGGGTAAACCTAGAGCAGCTTCCCTGAGAGTAATCAAAGAGTTCAGAACAAGAATAATGCTTCAGAGATTCAACAGCCCCAGTTGCACTGCTCAGTAAGACAGAGATCTGCTCCCTTTGATATGTGGCACATACTGTTTATGCCACTCCCTGAACATTTTTCTATACAAATTACTCTTAAATCTGAAACATGTATGTTGGAACTAATTAGTTCAATTGCAACCTGTCAACAAGCACTGGTTGGCACAAACTTCTAAACATACAGTATTGTCACTGTAAAACACAAGGCGATGTTGTTACATGTCTTAGAAAAAAACCCCGTCCCACTGAAACCAGAGTCAGGCATTTCCTCGGGAACAAGTCTTCACATACCAAATTCCAAACTTATCAAACACAGAGCTGTAAGAGATAAGGAAAAAAACCACCCAACCACCAAACAGGGAGTCTTACTGATACTTCCCAAACGTTTAGTGCTCTGCTTGCACAAGGTGTGGATGGAACTGTGCATCCAGGGCTGCAAGGAGCCAAACACTCCCCATGTTGAACTGCAATAGCAGTTCTTCCAAAGCAGAATGCCATATGGGCCCTTCACGCTGTGGGACAGCAAACCCCCTCTGTACGCATCAGATATCTCCAAGCAAACAGGCCTAAGCCTACCTGCCCAGGCCAATTACTTGATAAGCATTATAGTTTTCCTCATTATCACCATGATCACTTGAGGGCTGGGCAGGCAGGCATTTCATATGCTTAATCCCTCACGTTCTCGACTTCAGTGTATATATAACTCATTTACTGAGGCTTGAAGATACGTCTGTCCTGTATGTAATATTTCTGCACTGGCAGGACAGAGCCACAATGCATTTCCAGTAGAGATCTTTCTCTTATCACATTTTACCTAATCATACTGTGGAAGCAAAAAGAAACAAGGATATGTTCTTTATCTGGACGAAACACAAAGTAAACTCCACCAAGTGGAGTCTGAACACAAAATTCTCTTTTCAAAAGCATCAAGAATGCATTTGAAAGAATGTCAAACAGATGCCGCAAGAAAAGGGCTTCACCTGCCTCTCTTCTCATCCCAAACACTTATTATTACTTTTTGATTGATTTTCCTTGGCTCTTACACACTCTCATGCTGATCTTAAGTGGGTTTTACATAACCTTCCCAGTTTTATTTTATCCCTCTAGACTTTCTGCCAATAGATTATTCTAGTTTTATGAAAAGTTTCTTTTTTATTTCACAACCATTTCCTCTCAATCCAAAATGAGCTAAAACTCAGTGGTTGGGTGTTTTGTTTTTTGATGTGACACTTGGTCTGCCAAATGCCTTAAAATGTATTTCAACCTCTTGTTTATTTGAAAGTCGCTTCTTCCAAGAAGGCTAAGAATAATGTGGTTACCATAGTTTCCTTATCCCCAAATAAAATGCAATTTGGAATACAATAAAACAAAAGACAAGGCTACTCACAAAATGTGACTAAATGATTGGATGTTGATACTGTTGCCCTACATCATTCCTAGCACTACTATGGAAAATACTCAAGATTAATCAATACCCAGCTTTTGGTCCAGCAGGGAAGAGGAAGATAAGCCTGTCCGGTTGCCAGCTATTGGAGATATTTTCATTCCAACATTTAAGAAGTCTGTTCACAGAAAATCCCTACCTCACAGATTTAGCATTTCACCTCAGATTCTGTATTTTGCTGTACTACTTTTGTTTCAGGAAGTGGTTGTGTAGGAAAGCACTTTGTCAAGGCTCACTGAAGCTAAGTGATGGATTAATTACCCATAGAAACCAGTTGAGAAAGTAAATAATGTACTGCCTGTTCTTACAGTTTTGCTGACCCCTAAACAGGCAAGCTTCCAGGGAACAAGCCAAAAATAATCTCTTTTCTTTCAGTCAAGTGGCCAACAAAACCCCCTGTACACTTCAAAGACTATACAGGTTACACCTGCTTTGGATACGTCCATTTGCTTTCTTGATTAGAAGTTAAATGATGGAATTTTACTCTAAGAAAACAAACTTTTAGAGAAAGAAAGAAAAAGCAATTTCTTTCAGTAATAACGAATAATGAAAAAGAAAACCACAACATGCATGATGGATATACAGACCCACTGCCAGATTATTTTTCTTTTCTGAATCTAAAGAGTTGTAAAGATTTTCTTTTAAAAAGTAAAATAATTTGCTTTTTCCTTTAAAAAGGAAGCAAAAATCACAACTATGTTCTATTTGATGAGACGCACTAAGATGACTTACCAAGGCAAGCACCTGAATGGGAGGGAAGCAGGATCTTCCTCCCGCACTCTCTATACATACTGTGGGACTGACACCTGTCGTGACTAGGACTCTCACAAACATGCCAGGTAAAGGCAGAAGAATGCAACTCAAGATTTTTCTGGTCTTTTATTAATGTTTGTTTACCAGTGACCACATCCCAAAACAGCTGAGGTTATGTCAAAAAGCTCTGATTATGGCTTGAGAGCCCATGGATGTAAACAACAAGGAAAGAAAATATAGCAAGTCTCTTCCTTGACCTAGGGCAGTAGTCAGGGATTCTGAGCAACAGGAGCAGGAAAACAGCTGGAAGAGCATTTGTTTCTTCTATTTTTGAAGAAAAGCTGTTATCCTCACTGCACAGCTCTCCGGAGCTTTTGCAGACCCCAGAAGTACATATATGCCATACAGGCACAGAGCTTCAGTGATAGCTTAGCCACAAGAAAATACAATACATCTTTTATCCTTGCCTTGCATCTTGAAGGCCATATAATGGTAACAGAGTATAGGGGGAAGGAGAAAGAAGATGGAAGAATGTAAGAGATCACTCCTATGGTGAACATGCTCCAGTCTTCCAATGAAAAAGCTTCTTAGTTTACTCCACCGAAAAATCATTCTCTCTGTAACAGGATGCCAGTTCTAATGCATTAGACAAAGTCATTGTACTTTGGAAGAAAAACCATCTTAAATCCTGTTAATATGTTGCTCATCACATCAGTTAAATTAAGCAGCACATTTTTAAATTGCTAAAGCTAATCAGCATCAGCACTATAAAAGAAAAGAGCTAATAGCACTGAGGAAAAAGGCATGCCTTTCACAGCCCTAGAGCTAATTCACTGGGGAGCAAGGAGAAGCAGTGAAGACCAGGCCTACGTTAAACTTTGCACCCTTCTCATCTGTCAAGAAAACAGTATGTAGACCAAGTTTGTTCAGCATTACTTTTGGCCTGACCAGGCTGCTCATTAACAGTTTTAAACTTCCTGTCCAAAAAAGCTAAGAGTTACCTGCTCAGGGCCTGTGGCTTTGCATTACCCTGCATCGTTGTTCTGTCATTACCCAGCGTCCTGGTTCTGGCCAGGCCAGAGTTAACCACCCCAACCAGGACTCCCAGTTTTAAGTGGTATTCACAGTAAGTGACATTTGAAGCCTCATCCACTTTGCCATTATCAGTTTGGTTGTCATCCTCCCTTACAGCTCACAACAAGAACTGGCATCCTCCCTTATCCCACCTGTCAGAAACCAAACAGCACAATACCTCATTGATGGCAAGCTGCTCTCCACCTCCCCCTGGGTGGCCATAGCGATGGTTAGAGCTCCGGAAGTCTTCATACAGGTCCTCCTCACTTCCCACATCATCTGTTAGAGCTGTCTTATCCAGTGCCCCATCAGTGATCACTGCAACAAAAAGAAGAACAAATTGGTATAGACCACAAGATCTTTAGCAGCCCTGCCTCAATTATATGAGCTTGGCTGGGGTGAGGGACAGTGTAACACAGCATAAAGGAAGAAAAGACAAGGAAAGTACAAAGGCAATTTCAGGACACAATTCCAGCCTAGCCCATGGCCTTTTTTCTCCAGTCATGTTTTGTTACCATAAATGATTGGGTCTTTTTCTAGACTGGAAAGTATGATTTTGAAAAAATTCAACATCTAGCAAAGAAAAGAGCAAGTAAGAGTAAGAAAAAAGGTACAGGGCAGATCTGACACAAACATTTCATTCTGTGTTTGCTGTGCTGACAGGAAACTTGACTAGGTAACAAGCTCATGTCTGCTAGTTCACACCTTGATGATTTTCATTTAACAAGAATATCAGACCAAGGAAACTCAGTCTTTTTTGAAAAGACTTCACCTTCCTCTTTGTCCAAACATTTATTTAATTTGAAAACGTTTTTTGTTTGTTTTGTTGGTTTTTTTCTTTGCCTAGGAGGGTGTTTGCTACAGAAGTATCTGTTATTAGCACAGGAAGGCCCTTCTGCTCAGCACAGTCCCAAACAAGCTACAGGTAGCAGAGGGTTAGCAATCTGTAGTTAGAAAAAGCATTCAAGTCTCAAGATATAAGCCTGAGAGAAATAAAAATATCACATTTATACTCCTTGCACAGAAGAAAATGGCATTTCATTTCTTTCACAGGCAGGAACCTTTTCCTAACGTCTCCCCAAGGTATTAAGCAAATACCCTTCAGTGGCATGTTGACCAATCACTCATTCACCCCATACACATACAGGCTACTGAGCATAAACTTTCTGTTCTCAGAAACTGCGAAAATGTCAATGATTAAAGAAAACAGTTGCTGACATATTCACGTGGATTAGCAACTGCTAGGACAACAGTTTCCATGACAAAGAGGTGGGCTTCACCAAGATTTCTATGAAGCATGAAGTAAGCAGCTAACACAAACATGGGGCCGAGAACTACAGCCAATTTTACTTTAACAGACTTGATGTGGCTACAGTAGTAGCAGAGAAAACACAGGTATTGCTATCAGCATTCCTGCTGACAGTATTGGCCATCCACTTTCCACATGATGTCATACTCAAAATCTCTGCAGAACAGGTGGGAAAAAAAACACAACCCCAAACAATAAGAACTTAGAACTTGATCTTGTACAGCTTAGATAGGAAAAACAGTCTGGGGACACATCCTCCTGGTCTGAAGCCCTCCTTTCACTCCATAATGCAAGTGCATCTTATAAACCTCATTGTGTCAAGGGACCAAGAAAAAGTGCCTAAGGGTTCATTAGCTTATCAGTACCTGAAAGCAAAGCTCCCCAGCAATACGGTGCTGACAGCACAGTCACAGGTTACAGCAAGACTTGCAAAGATTGTCCTCATCAATGCTTTCATTACACGTGATGTTCTGTTAAGGCTGCATCACTTAATTACTTCTAATAACACGGTGAGGTGTAAATTCAGCACAGCAGCAGCTATCAGTTCACTGCAGTAACTTGACAGCGAAATGATTGGAGTACGAGCTATTTTTGAACTAAATACCAATTGTTTATGCTTTGAACTTGATAAATATGCACAACATAGCAAAGATGTGTTCATTGTCTAAACCTGGAACGCCACTCCGTATCCATGGCAGTTCAAGACACGGAGGTGCATGTGAGCTTCTGATTAAAGCAGAGTTTTCTGTGGAAGTGTGTACCTACTCAGACACTCAACTCTAAGTGACATTTCACAAAAAAAAAACCAAAAACAATCAAGCATTCTCATGGCTTTGCTCTGACACTTCATGTCATTATACAGAAGTTCTCTACCAAATACATGCCAGTGTATAGATAACATATAAAGCAATGCTGGGGATAAGGGCTAACCCATTAATATAAAACTCCAAACCAGCTGGAATGCCACTGATAATATCATTTTATGCAGAATCACTATGGTTTGCCCTTAATTTTTTAAGGAACATTACAATACCGCTGTTTGCTCATATACTGTCTGAAAACCATTTGTGTGATAGTAACAAACAACTTTCAGTGTATTAGTACAGCAACAAAAACAAATTAGAAATGTTTTTCAAGAACAAATAAAAATAAATCATTTGTAAGAGGGGAGTTAGCAGTCAATTAAAAACTTTCTTTGCATCTTCCTGATCTCATTCTTTTCCTCTATTTTATGCACAGCTCCATTGCTTTTGCCTTATGCATCACTGTTTTCACCGCTAAAAGTAATTTGCAGCTTAAAAATATTCATTGACATCTTTAAAGCTTTTGGTTTTTCCTCCCTGTGTTTTCCTATTTGTTCTCTGGTCCGTGCGAAGATGAAAAAGCAAAAGCTCCAGGGAGATATTTATCTGTATTACTTAAAATGCTCTATACCTCTGCTAAGTGCCTTGAAAGCTGTGTTTGCTTTTACTAGAGGTCTGTTTTTCTTCTCTGAACTTACCAAGCTCATCAATTGTCTTCAGTCTCAAAACCTGCTACTGCATTTTGGACTAGTTTTCCTAGCAGAAGAGTCCTCATGGATGTATTTTACCAAAACCCACAGTTCAGTCACATGAAAGTTCTCAATCCTTAAGGAAGAATGGCCCATGATAGCTGTTATACACTTTTCCCAAAGTAACTAATGTACCAGGGAAGAATAAAACTAATGAAAAATAAGGATTTGCTCTGAAGCAGCTTACATGCGAGACATGATTACAAATAAATAAATGAAACAGTAGACAGGAACGGTGACCCAATGCACTAGAAATCCATCAAGGAAGTAGGAAAATGAAGGCTTTTAATGTAGGTAGTGACTCAACATGCGCTGCATAAACTAGGTCAAGTAGAAAAGAAGCAAGCACTACACAAAAATCTTTAAAGACAAGATAGCAGAGATTGCTGAAATAGTCTATCAGCTTCAAGAGCACAATACTAGTTGGACAGGGGGCTATTAAGGCGCACAGTAGTTGACTCAAATGCCTCATGTCCACCCCCCAAATGCTCATCTCCATTTAACAGTGAAATCTACATCTGGCCTCCCCATGTCTCTCTGAAACCACTGACCTGACCTGTCCCTGGCAATCAGGCAACACCAAAAAACAACATTCTGTCAAAAAATAACGCCAAGCATCCAATTAGCTAAAGCAGATTTCTCCATATTTTATACGGCTGCCCTGATAAATATGGCAACAAATCCCATACACAGGAACACAGGGAGGGGCTGTCACCAACATTTAGTACTACAACCGTCTGTGCAAGTATTAAAACTCTGCTTTGTACTGTTGTTAGTCCAAACCCAAGCCTGGGATTTATGTCATTAAACTACAAAAGCAGATGGATAATTCTAGCAATTAGTAGCTCATGAAAGAATGCTGCACAAACCCATTTCTATGCATTTGAACAGAGAATAAGGTGTCAAGAGCCTGACTCTGCAAAGAAATATCTTGAGGATATGGAACAGGAAAAACCGTACAAAGAATGGCACTGAACAGTCACTGACTGGCACAGGCAATCTGTGCTCAGGTGCGTGAGCAGACAGTGCTGAGACAGGCTACATTCAAGGGCAGTCACAAAAAAGGGGGAAGAATTCTATTAAAAAGTCAAACTGTTGGAGCAGTTACCAGCTCTGTGGTTTCACAAAGAAGAGCATCCATGCCTGCAGCAAGAGACAAGCCACACAATGGTCACAGTACCAACCACGGCCGTACAAGTCGGAGCCACCCCGGTTAGTGGCGGCCGGATGCCTCCTGATTACAGGTACATGTGGACAATCTGAAGCATGTGCAGGCAGCTACCTGTAAGGCAGGGCGTGTACTCTTGGGTGGCATGATCAAGCCTGTCTGACACTAGAGAACAAAACAGCAGGGCTACCCTGGGACGGCCTTGACAGTCACAGTCAGAGGATGGCAGGGATTAAAAAAAATGAGAGAAGCCTCGTGCTGTTCATTTACCTGGAAGGAAACCAAAAGAAGCTGGGATTAGATGATCTACTGTAAGTCACTGACTAAAAAATGAGTATTAACTGTAGTTCAGAGTTCAGTTAAGACTAGCGTCACTTGGTACAGGTGACACTGTTCGCCATGTCTGAGCTCCTCTCCTCTCTCAAAAGATGGACCTGCTTTATGCATGCTAAGAGCTGAGAATTAGTGAACACAAGTTGCTGTTGGCCAAAAAAAAAAAAATAAATCTACGACTACCAAAATAAATAAATACAAGAAATAATCTGCTTGCTTACTGGAGAAACACAGAATAAATTTCTAGAACAGTTTCTTCAGAGCAGCTGGGCGCTGCAGCCCCAAATCTAGCAGAGTCTCTTAACAGAGATCTCTCAAAGTCACATAGGTTTGTGTCTCACTGCAATAAATCTCAGTAGCTCTCCCTTAGTGAGAAGCTCCAGCCACGTTCCTGGGTCAGAAGCCTGAACAATGACCCAGGACTGATCAAAAATGGGCCAGAGGCAATTCCCCCAAAGTTGGGTTATCTATTTTCGCTTGACTTACAGTCTACACTTTTTAGGCTTAAGGCTGGGACAGGAATGCTTGATGATTACAGACAGCTTTGAAGTCCGAGAGCACCCATAGTTCATTAAAAGCACATTAATGACAAAGGGAACAACTTCTGTTTATTTGAAGTATCTCTTTCAAGTGTGTTTTTTCAGTACCACATTCACATATTTAATTTGTCTCTGTAGCATTTACATTTAAAATAATTCACCAAAATAACAGTAGGAGCCTGATTTACACTCACAGAGTGAATTAATTCAGAGCTAACAACATCATTCCCTCTGCCTCACTGAGCAGAGGCTGCTGTGGTTGTGCACAGTGCCCACAGAAAGTGCACTGCAGCTGGTGAAGGGAGTAGTCTAAGACATTAGGATGATTAAACAAATGAAAGGGCTACCTGGGCCGGGGAAACCAAACCCAGGCTGCATTGCCCAGGTGAAAAGAGCCCTTCCACCCTCCCCTTCACCCACTCCGAGCTGCTAAACCCTCATCTCCCATAGAAAGAGATGCCACAGCAGTGCTGCAGCTTCCACCGGTCCTGTTGTGTATTATGTGCTTCATTTATCAGATGCTTGATATACAGAGGTCCCTATGCAGCCGTCACAGTAAAATCCATCAGAGTGATGTCATCCCACTTCTGCCCCAGCAGTGCAATTCTCCAGCTCTTTGCTGTGCTGATGGACCCTTTCACATCATTCTGCTTATGGTTGTGGGCCAGTTTAACAGGAAGAGGGAAGTCTGGCGGGGAATTGGCAACAAGGGAACAATGACCAGTTAGTATGAGCTTCATGAAGGGGGAAAAAACCCAAACAACTAAGGACATGGGCATGCACAGACAAGCTTTAGAGGGCTATGGTTCTCACGATGGCATTTCCAAGCAGGTAATGAAACTGTGTTCCGTGAATATTTGAGGGGAAAAAGAACGAAGAATGGGTAGGATAGGCTGAAAATATTTAAGTGGAGAAAGCAAGCTTCATCGCCTCCATTTTAAAGAAACATTAAGAAGGGAAAGGATTCAACATAAGAACATTAACATTTTGGTATAATGCCACAAATGGAACTGCTGTTGTGAATGAAACCAATTCCTAATTAGCTGAGGCAAAGAGCAAATCCGTGCTCGAAAACAAAAAGGATGCAGCGCTTCAATGGAAGGCTGTGCACAGGGCCTCTGTGGGTCTGCTGGGTGCATCACCCAGGGTAACATTCATCAGCAATAATGCACTGAGCCACCCACTCAGGTTTCAAGAGTTTTTAAATCCCAATTAGAATCTAAATGACTTGCAGGGAGGCTTAAGGGAGTTTTCAGCTCTCTCGGGTAGCGGAGATAATTATGGGGAAGAGAGATGCGGATTATGAATGGCTCTGCAGCTCCGACTCCCACATTACCACTTGCTATGCACTTGCAGCTTGGTCCGCTTTACCTTGGCAGACATGCGGCAGAAAGCTGCCCCCAGCCCCTTCCTTGCTTGCTGAGGGATGTTAGGAGTGGGAGAAAAGAGGGGGAGCAGTTTAACTAGATTTGAAGGAGAGTGGAAACAATGGGAAAAGCAGATAGGAAGCCACATGAATGCACTTTCTTGATCAAAAGTCTGATCCTTTGTTGGAAAGACCCTCTCCTGTACTACATACAAACCATTAATTCTCCAGCCACGTTCCCGTCACAGCTGCCGACTTGGAAAAAAGCAGGCATGTCCTCCTGCTTTACGTACTTGTTGTTTATTTGCTCAGGTCTGATTACTCATCCATACCAACCTGTTTGCTCTCATTCTTCAGATGGATGTCTTTGGAAATGCTATTTACTTTATGTCTGAACGATGTTGAACATGATGGGGCCAATTTGAGTTCAGTCCTTTAAGCTGTACCACAATCTAAACATTAAATCAAATCGTGGCAATCAAAACCAGCAGACAAATCCCTTCAAGTCTGGAGGCATGTTCTTTACCATATCCTTCATAGGATGTCCTGGTTGGAATATCAGGCATGTCATTTACTGCTCCCCAACAACAAGTCTTACTAATTGATGAAGCTGCTATTTACGTGGTGTGTATGGGGGGTGATGATGAAGCAATCCATCATAATTTTTTGAAAGTTTCCTCTGTGGAAGACTATAACAGTTCTGTTTCTTGTTTCTAACAGGTAATAAACACTGACATTCCAAACCCATGCTGAGTTTCTACCTGTCCATTTAACTCTGCTTCTTAGCCCTGTGCCTGCTATGCCTTGAAGTAAAAGTCAAACCCCGACCAAGCTTCCCTCCCTTGAAGTGGAAAACAACAACAACGCTGCCCCTTCATCAGACAACTGCCTCCCGAAATACTGACAGGCTGCTGGCTGTGAGACTGTATATCTGACACTGTCTAGTAAAGCATGATCAGAATCAATTCAGATCAGCAGCAACCTTGGATGAGATTTCAGCTCACCTGCAAAAATGAAAATACCATGTCCATGTCTCCACGTCCACCCATTCTTACCCAAAAGTGTAACAACAACTGAGGAAATTGAAACACATGAGACAGGAAATCAGAACAATAGTTATTTACAGCTGACAACACCTACTTCAGCAAACATAGGAGGTACAAGCAACATCAAAGGGTGTTAGTGCAGCTGACAAGCCTGAAAAACGCGAATTTGAAAGGGTTTTGTCAGTAGGATTTCAGGCATTTTTTTAACATTTATTTTTAGAAGAGCATCTGCTCCAGCTTTTCAAAACCTTATAGGCACATCCCACAAGTTGGAAGATCAGCAATCTGGTTAAAAAAAATAAAAAAAAGCCCCACCATTTTTTGGAATGATTACCCCCACAGATCACCCTGTCTGATCTCAACCCCCACCATGACTGCAGTGCATGTGTGCCATCGCTCTGAACAGCCACATTGGGACTTCTCTCACACTTTGCTTGCACGAGCCTGTGACACTTGCCTGCAGGAACATGCAAACAGAGAAGCCACACTACTGTACCGCTACCGAAGCTCACTGCTTTGCCCTTACTCCATCTGAGTTATCTGAACCAAAGCCCTGCTTCGTGCCCAAACAAACTCTGTTTTAACCTTTTTTCCCTCCTCCAGAAAGCAAACAAAAAAAGGCCTCAAACAATTTGGACAAAACCAATGCTTCCAGTCATCACCAGTCCTCAAATGAAGACCTTGAATAGAAAACGTGTTCCTGTATTCCCTCAGGAATTGTTATTCCTCCTACAGCTGCTTTCCTGGGACCTAATTGGAGTTTTCTTAATGCAAGTGCTGTTACCTCCCAAATCTCATGCTGCTCTTGTCTGTTTTAATTATATTGATTTAGCTGTGATGTTTGCTTCACCTCTAAAACAACTTGCTAAGAACACTCACAGGAGAGTGTCAGAAACCAAAGCTTTCATAGTGCCTCCTTTCTTGTACCCGTTACTTTAATTAACAAAGAAAAGAATGTAAACATGCTGTAGGAAATTCTGGTTGATTTGTATCTTCAAAGGTGCTTTTATTATGTCTTTCCATCCATGCACACCTCAGAAGACCAAGAGCTCAGAAGTGAAGTCTTTGCTAAAGCTTCTTTTGCCATGAAGCAAACAGTTTTCTTCAGTCTTAAGTCACAGGCTAAGAACAAGAAAATTACACTGTATGTTAAGCTTTAACTACTGGCCTTGAAAAGACCACACTGTAAAGAAAGGTTGAAGTCACTGAATTGCCACATACAAAGAATTGCCACTAGGAAGTAAAAAAATTCATATCACATAAGTCTTTAAAATATTGCACCCCACCATGCCAACTTTGCATGGAAACATCAATCTCATGATGTTATTTTCATGACAGTCAAACCTGGCACTGGATTAAAAAAAGAGAGACATGGGCCTTTCTATAATAGAGTTATCTGCACTATAACTTGAACAATAAAGAAGGAAGAGTTGTCTTGAGAAGAATTTAAAACCTTCAGGAATGCAGCCACCTTCGGTTAAGACACAGCTGGTCAAGCCCAGGGCCTGGACCGAGGCGGGCAGGCAAGCCCAGAGCCAGCTGGCTGACAGGACGAGTAACACGGGCACGCGGGCTGCACGTTGTTTCCAGCAAAGTCAGCACAACGAGCCACTGCTTGGCTCCTCTGAAAAGCAGGCTGTTTATGGAAGTGTCTGAAGACAGGTTTAAGAGGCTAACTTTGAACACTGCATTTGAAAAATGTGACCTTTGTTTTTTCCCAGAATTCTGAATAATGCTATAAATCTAGTCTTTATCTTTGTGAAGCTATCCAGGCTGACAAGTGGCTTATATCTATGACCTTGTACCACAGAAGTAATTAAAAATGAATGCCATGAGAAGACTGTCAATTGCTCTTGTGCATTATCAAGTAGAAGTCTCAAGGGGCAGCAAGATTGTTTTGTTGACATAATTTTGAATGACCAGACTTCATGTAACATACAACAGGTCTGCTAGTTTCATGCTGGAGCTACAGTCTTTTCATTAAAAATACTGGTAAAACTGCTTTGGCTTTAGGAAAACCCTCTGTCTCTATTTATATTTTAATCTGAGTTCTAAGAAAATCCCTGACATCAAACTACCAAATATTTCTGGAGGGAAAACAGGAAATCAAGGATTAATAATATTTAACTACAACTGCCACAATTGCTGGGGGCTCGGGCTCTCTGGGGCATACACGTTTGAGTCACACGACACGACACACAGGAAGCAAAGTCAGGCTCTGAGTTAGTCAGGGTTATTCTTTGGTGATACTCTGAGCAGATTTGGGGGATCAGCTCTGAGCAAGTTACAGCAGAGATGACATGGCCAAGTGCAATCCAGTCTTTATATTCTGAGTAGACAAAGGCACAAGAGCGTCTTCACTGGAAGATGGGTGCGGAATAGAAGGGTGCCACACCCGTTTAGAAGGGCCTCATGGGCAGAGACAAGGTGGAAATTTCAAACTCACTCTGATGTTGCCTATTTACAGCTCTGCGAGGATGAACTTCACTGCCAGAGGTCAGGTATGACTGTTTTAACATCCAGTACAGCTGCATCACCTGTGTTCAAGACCAGCTCTACAAACTATTGGAAGAAGGTTGGAACCCAGAGATGAGCTGGATGAGGTGATGTCCTCACTGCATGGCTGGAGTGTGCTTCACACCAGTTCCACCAGTAGTCTCCACACCAGTCAGCCCTCATCACCTTGCCTCCCAAGGCCTCCAGAATTCCCTGCCAGTGATCTATATGAAAGTGAAATAACTTCAAACCTTACACAGGCAGCAATATTTGTAGGAAATATATTTAAGAAATCAAGGACAGGCCTTGAGCCTTATACACTGTTCACTGTTCATACTGCAGGGGGAACAGAGCTGTCTACTGCAAAGCATTTGCTCCCTGGGAGTCTGAGGGTACAGATGTGACATATTACTGCAGATAAAATTTAAAGAATTAAGCTCAAAATACTGAGCCTGTTGATTGATGAACCCCAATACACTTTCAAATATCATAGGGGGAAAAAATAAAAAGAAACTTTGCCTTCAATAATTTTAAGTTTCCCAGGAAACTGGTATGAGGAGGTACTTCATTTCAGAGTGTTTTCACAACATTCAGCTCCAGGTCTGAACTGTAGCTGAACACATCAGATACAATCTCACCTTACAGAAAGAAAACTCTTCCAAGGAAAACACTATTCCTCTTGGAATTCATCAAGCATTCAATTCAAAGCCATTATTAATCATCCATTTTAAAGGAGATAGCATTCTGGCAAGGTCATACTGGTCAGGGTACTTTTAACAGTTAAATTTCTTACTTAGAATGTTTACAAGGAAATAAGAATAGTGGAATTGGTAAGATCAGCATTTCAGCAGGCCAGGAGCCTGAGATGCTAAGTGTGCATTTTGAACCATGAATTCAAATGACACGTTACTGCTTACAGACCATCGGATGCAACACAGAATATTTTGGAAGCTTTAGAGACTGACTGTAAGTTGAACCCATCCCCAGCTTGAGATGGCAAAATTAAATGGCAGTAATGTATTAAGACAGACAGCAATGCGATCTCCATACTGACTAATAAAGAGCAGTACCGATTAGCAGAGACCAAACTGAACAGGGTCTCTAATAGGGCAAGAGAAGATGAAGCCTTCCCAGAAGTCACATTACCTGAAGCGAGCCTACCCTCCTTTTGACCAGCACACACAGTGTACAAATGCAGCTCGACCTAAGGCACGTATCAGAAAAGGGACCTTCTCTTAGAAACACAGCTGAAGGAGTCAAAATAATCTTTGCAGACCTGACATTAGCAGTGCCATTTGCAAAATCAAAACCAGCTAAAACAAGGATGGTGCCTTCCAGAGACTCTTACATGTTCTGGTGCACAGCACTGGTCAACAAACCTGCAACTCTTTATCAATCTTTCGAACTTATAAAACAAACACAATAATCTTTTCACTTAAAGGCAGATGTGTCCCAGTGATTAGCCAAACTTTAGAACATCTAATTCCACAGTGCCACTGTTATTGTTTCCATTTTCGAATTCATTTTTATTTAGATCCCATATGCCACAGCAAAATGTTTTGTTTCTGAACAGAAATCGTACAATTACTATTTCCCAACCCTCAGCTTTTCCAAAGCTTCTGAAAAACCCCAAATAACTTGCTCCAGTCCCTGCTCCAGACTCCAGGCTCACAATTCCAGAAGCATGTTCCAGTTTTCCAAACATCTCTGCAGCTTCAGTGTATCCAACAGAGGGGCTGGGGATAAATACAACAAACCCAAGCCCCATGCCACCCAGCTTTCAACAGCGCTCAACGTATAAAATCACCTTTATCCCCAAACACACTGAAGGATGTACTGTGGTTTACCAGTTACACAATGATTTGGGCCTCCAGTGTCTAAATACCACCATTCCTCAAATCTAAAGCAAATGGTAAAGGAATTCTTCCACTAAAAACTTGCCAATTTAGAAGTTTAAATTTGAATTCACTTTATTTTCCAAAGATTTTATACCTGATGCATGTTCATGTAAGATGATCAATCTGAGTGTCCAGTTTCTCCTTTCCCTGATAATTTAGCCAAGGTGAATTCTCTATCTTTGTAGCCAAATTTTTGCCTATGAGTTTTACTCTCATATATCAAAATTTGATCTTTTGAACAAAGCAACCGAAATTCTTGAGGCTCAAATCCTATTGATGAGTAGTCTTAGTAGCTTTATTCCATTTTCAAATAAAGTTGCAAGGAAAACAAAAACCAACACCCACGTTTACAAACAGATTATTTTCCCCAAAGAGAAAACTGCTACAGAGCAGGATATGGTTGGGGTATGTTAAAAAAAAATAGAAAGAAAAAAGGAATGCAAAGGCTACTTATAAGTATCCATGTACTTTAAGTTGGCTGATGACATAGCCTGCATGAAGGGTAAAAACAAAATCTGTCAGTTTAGATTATATTTCTGTTAAACCAAGCAAGCTACTGGCTTATTCCTCTGATCATCTTGAATGGTTCCATGCAGCAGCATCTTCCTTTTACATAAGGCATAGCTGTTGTCTCTGTCTTGTAGATTTAAATTATTATTTTTATTTTCACCTTTGGTGGTATTCCCTTGCACCAGAAGCCCAACTTCATCATTTCTGGGTGACAGACTATGCAATGCAGGATTATTACATCAAAGGATACCACTGAAGTATCAATAAAAGGAGTCCCCTAGGAGACTACTGTCAAAAGATATAAATTTCTTCCTTCAGTATGAAAAAAACCCCAACAAAATACCTCTAAACCAAATTCCCAGATGATGCCCATCCAGCCTGGAAAGCCATCTATCTTTGCTTTGACAGTGACCAGTACTCTCAGCACCAAATCCATTTATTTTATTTGGTAAGTATGAAATGTGCAGAGAGTGACCTGGAGAGACCAAAAGGAGGGAGAAACCAGCGGGGCAAGGCACGCACTGCATGCCATACTGCCATGCACACCATGGCACGTCTGAAGGGGCTCTCCCTAACATTCTCTTCACCAGATTTCTCCCTAGATGCCATCATGGGAGATACTGGTCTACCGTTTCTCCGTTTTTGTAAAATGCAGAGCTCAGGGACAGAGGAGAATAGAGATGGTATTGCTGCTATATTCTAAAGGAGCTTTAAAAGAGGATTATTCTAGTGATTAAAATCAGTGAGTGAGGCACGCAGCACATACTGGGGGTCATGGAAGTTTAGCATGCTATAAAACTCATGACAAAAAATTAGGATGCATTTTTAAGTTCACGAGGCCATGCGGGTGCAGCAGTGATGGATATTCCACACACATACATTTGGTATTTGGCACACTGCATACAGAACCTATGGCTAAACTGCAGCACACAGGCTCAGCCTGACTTGGGGGCAATGCTGCAATGCAGGGTCTTTGTGATAGCCTAGAAAAGCAAAATGATTAACAGACCTCATGCCTTACTCTCGCTGGAGATAGCCAGTGTTGCCAGCAATTGCAGTCCCATACAGGGTGATGGCAGGCAAACGCAAAGCAGATAAATACTCTATCCATACAGGTGTGTCCCTTCCAGTCACAAACTACCCCAAAGTAAATGCACAAATCTTTATAAATTAGCTTTTTGCATATATCAACAAACTGTGTTGAGCCTCTGTTCTCCCCTTCTTTCCCCCAGTTCTGCAGTGACCATAAAAAAACCCACAAATGATGAGGGAAACATCACGGTGTAGCAACCCCCCCACCTTCACCTGTCTCAGCCTCGTAGAGCTCTAGCTTTCACCGTGTTAGACAGCAGCCCCTTCAGAGAGGCTGTCACGCAGCTGCCAAAGCCATTATATACGCAGCTGATGTATATAGATCTCTTTACAATCCTGCTTCCTCACACCTTGATTAATTACATTTCTGTCTGCCTCCTTTCCTTTCCTTTCAAACACAAACGCAAAGGACAGGCTCCAAACATGGGACTTTCTTCCCCTCTTGACACACTTTCTGAACTCAGCAGGTGCAATTCTACTGAAGGCAGGAAACCACCATTTCTAGACTACGTTCCTGGCATCTGCTTATCTTCCCTGCTGAAAACAGGGCGGATGTCATCAAAGCGTATCAGAACTCAAACAATCCCCTTGACCCCGGTATCCCTTCGCTGTAAATACAGTCTGAGCTTGTCTGAACTGGAAATTGTTGTTCTTGGGAATAATCACTCCATACACAGCCCTGTCCCAAATCAGTTCCAGGACACATTTTCTGAGCTGTAGGAGGTTTCAGTATTAACCTCACAGTAACCTTACAGGTTTGAACTCGTTCTCGTCCCCAAACTGCACAGATCCCCGTTTGCATAATGTTCAAAATGTCAACGGGAAAGCAATGGAAATGGCACAGCTGCTTGCCTTCCTTCGGTACGGCTCGGCATTCCCCGTCAGATGAAGGCTAGAAAGCTCTCTCAGAGGTGAAAGAAAAATGCTCTCCCTGTGTACATCTCTTTTAATGGTGGAGGCAAAAAGAGCAGATGAATATATAACTAAAAGTATTGGCAGAGACATTATGAAAAGTATTATAATTAGTATTCCCAGCCCACAGCAACAAAATAGCATCCTTTGATCTTTCCTTTCCAGATTTTGGCAGCATTTGGCAACATTCTACAGCAGCTGGAATCACCAAAAGTATGAGTTGTCACTTAGGAACAGGCTTGGGTGACAGAAGCCAGGAACCTTTGGCACTCAGGTACTACGGTCACAGTTCCAACAACTCCACCACTAATCTGCAACTTCACTTTTTAGCCAACCAGAGTTTAATCCAGCCTTTTAGGAGGCAGAATAGCTTGTTACTCTTCTGAGCAACGGGTTCCGGGACCCATAGCAAAAGCTGGGGTTGATGAAGAAATCGTAGATTTTCTCATTTTCAAAACGATGAGAAGTGAAGAACTGACCTAGAAATTGTGAGAAGGCCTCTTCCAGTGTACACAGAAATGGCTGTGTATGAAATACATTTGATACCTCTGGCCCTAGCTATTGCTAGAACATGTGAAAAGCTGACTTGTGAAATCAGTCGAACCCAGGCAAGAGCTAAGCCTGGTCTCCCTTTGGGGACTGGAAATAGTGTGAACCCCATCTCACTACAACTACTGCTCAACTGCATGTCCACCTTGTCCCTTAGAATAATTGCAATTAGATGTCCCTCTTGAAAATAAATCAAAATGCAACTGCAGGAAGAGAAGTTTTCTGTGGCTTGGTTTGGTTTGGGGTTTTTTTGGTTGGTTGTTTTTTGTTTGGTGGAGATTTTTGGTTTTAATTTTTAACACTTGCATCTAATTCAACCTCCTGTCAATATTTTTTCCTAGGCACAAAAGGCAACATTTTCAACAAGATCACAGAATTAGTTACCTGGAAAAAGGAGTTTTAGGCAGAAAAAATTCTCATGTAGAAGTTCCAGATATTTACACAGTCGAGAAAACAAACCCAAACCCAAAAATTAGTGTGCAAAGACAGCCCAGAGCAAGCACTATCCCTAAGCCATCATAAAGGCAAGATCACACCATGAGTTAGTAGCAGGAGAAGTGGGCATGCAGGACTGCTCAGCAGACTCACAGCTGACCACCTTGTCTTCCATCAGAAAGAAAGTAGCAGCAGTTTTATCTAGTATCTGCAAGCAAAGGGGAGGAAGGGTGCAGGCTGCATCCTATTATGGCAGATCTGCCTTGCTCAAAAAGGACTCACAGTGCAAAACATTTTTTCTCCCCAGTTTGACTCCGAATCATCACAAGTACATCGTTTGCCTTTCCCACACTAAGGCACATCACAAACAGAAAATTCAATTCTGCTTTTAAGAAAGGAGCACGAAAATTTGTACTCTGCATAAAACCCTTCTCCAGCCATAATCCTCTCTCTGGAACACCATCAAAGTTCTTTTCCCCAATGACAAAAGATCCATCTCCCAACATCCAGGCAGGGCAAAATATTTTCTGAGCACACTTGTTAGCGCAGTGCAGCTACCCTACCATATAAGCCTCTAAGAGTATGCCACTCCTCATTCCTTTAATTGAATTTATTCCTCTTAATCCACCAGCTTTCCTCCTCCGAATCACTAGGTAAACGCTGCAGGAAAGAGAGGACCTTTGACCAAATTAACACTACCCTTGCATCATCTGTAGGCTTGTTCATAAGGTGATGCCAGCAAGATACTCTGCTTGTTTTCCTGCTAGGAGAAGCATGTCCCCCAGCCCCATAGCTACAGTTAGTGTTCTGTAGGAAGGCCAGATTCCCCCTTGCTATCACGCAACTCAAAATAACTACAATCAATCTCCACTGCAGCAAGGCACTGGGCCTTGGAAACTTTATATGAAAACACATAAATTTGTTCTAGAAACCAGTTTAAAACAATTCAATTACTGGAACGAGCCCCTTCAGTCTCTAACAGATTGCATTTTTCCAGTGAGAAGCAACAAGAAATTTTGGCTTGTGAGAACAACTTATAAATTGTATTCCCATCCCTCATGAGCAGCTTACAGCGAATTCTAATGAGAAAGATGTTTCGAGCCTGCTTCAGTGTCCTCTTGGTCCAGCGGTTGATTTACATCTCTTTCAATCATTCCCCAGTTATCTCCGTGCTGTAAGATGACCACGTCTGCAGCTGAATGCAGCTACTTAGAGCAAATACTCAACAACACAGAGATGGCCCCAGAGGCATCACAGCAGAATCTGGAACCCTCAGGCCCCGTGGGTATACAATACCATTTTTAGTAGCTGCTGACCCGTGTTAGAGAAAGAACAGGGTCAGGAAGGCAAGAAAACGCAGACGTAGCAGTGTTGCTGGAAGACAGTCAGTGCATGAGACAAGCCACCAAAATTGTGTGTACCATTAACTACTGAGCAGTGCTTTGCTGCTGAAAACATTCCCTGATAATGTCTGGCATCTGGATTCTGTTTCCCACACACCAGGAACTGCTGATGTCAATAAAAAGGTTAAATGCTATCATATCTAAGTTAGTCACGGGTTATGTTTTTTGTTCATTTTTGGAACAGAATGGAAACTCACTGCAGAGAAGTTTCTCCAAGATGGGGTACTAAGCCACCTAGAAACCCAAACTTTACCTAGTACTCGCTCCCTACATGCCTTGGGTAGTTTGAATTATCATTGGGATCACCCAAATACCCTTTCGGTTTTACAGCTATCAAAATTCAAACATCTACACAATGTGTCACTGAAAGTGGAAAGGGGAGCCTGTAAAACCATCTTCATCCTTTACAAATACCTAAAATGTTTCTAAATACATAACAAGTTAGCAAGAAATATCTTGACACCGTAGCTGTGCTCCTAACTATGCAGAAAGGATTCAGTCCAACTTTATTCAGCGTAACAAATATTGGAACACAACCAAAGTTACTTAGTGTGTAGTAACAGAACAAAAAGATCAATGAAGCCAATTACTTGAATTTCCCCTCAAAGCATAGGTGGTGGCCCAGTGTTCTTTCTGACCTTGTCTACAAAAGGCAAGACTGGAAGGGAACCTCACAAAGTCTTCCTGCCAGTCCATCTGCTCCAAAGCTGACTCAACAGCCACAGTAGCCTTTGAGAGAGGTTTCCCCAACCTTCTCAAGATCTTCGTGACTGAAACTTTATAGACCCTCCAATTAATCTTTACCTGGGGTTTCTCCTACCATCTAATTCAAGTCCTCTTTGCTATAGATTTCCCTGCCTGCTTTGCCCCCAAACTCATAAGAAACAAATTACTCCATAACAGCTTTTTTAGGTGTTTCAAGATTCATGTCTTCCCCAATTCTCCTCTACTGCACACTCCAAAAGAACCCATCCAAAATTCTCCTGTAGATCAGGATCCTGTGCCCTGGTGGCTAAGACAACCAATTGGATCCTGGGGGGCATCAAGAGGAGTGTGGCCAGCAGGTCGAAGGAGGTGATCCTCCCCCTCTACTCTGCCCTGGTCAGGCCCCACCTGAAGTATTGTGTCCAGTTCTGGGCTCCCTGGTACAAAAAAGACAGGTATGTCCTGGAAAGAGTCCAGAGGAGGGTATGAAGATCATTAAGGGCCTGGAACATCTCCCCTGTGAGGAAAGGCCAGGTGAGCTGGGACTGTTCAGCCTGGAGAAGACTAAGGGGGGACCTTATTAATGTTTATAAATATCTGAAGAATGGGATGCTGGGCGAATTGGCCAGCCCCTTTTCAGTGGTCTGTGGGCACAGGACAAGGGGCAATGGCTGCAAGTTAAAAGTATAGGAAGTTCCACACCCACATGGGGAAGAACTTTTACACGGTGAGGGTGACAGAGCAGTGGGACAGGCTGACCAGGGGGGTGTGGAATCTCCTTTGCTGGAGATATTCAACTCGTCTGGACGCCTATCTGTGCAATATGAGCTGGGGAGCTGCTTTGGCAGGGGGGTTGGACCCGATGATCTCTCGAGGTCCCTTCCAACCCCTATGATTCTATGATTACGTACCTCAGATTACTCTTTTTACTTTCTTCTGGATCCTCTCCAACTCATGCCACAGCAGTCTTACTGTGGTGCCCGCAAATATGCACTATATACCCCTTAAACTACACATACACTTAACAAGCCAACCTACAGAGTTTCATACTTAAAGCTAAGTACATTTAAATTACAGTGTCATGTGTTCAAGACAGCTTTGTTTTAATTTATAGAGAAGATTGATGCAGTGCATTTTAGACTAGACTGGTCAACAAGAATACATTTGCTGTGAACTCACTCAAATGTAGGTGAAATAAGGGCCCGGTGTTTCTGGGCACCAGTAGGCATTGGTCCCTTCACCGAAGTTCAGCATTATTCCTCAGGGAGGGTGCCACACACCTGCTCTATACAGCCAGCACAACATGTTCTAGCACAATCATGCTCTATAATTTGGAAGCTATCTTATTCACTGTGCCTCACTTGCTCTGCACTGACCACACAAAGAACAGTCACTGGTGTCCACTTTGGCCTGAACTTTCCACATACTCCTCTTGAGTTCCACTGAACCTGGGCATCTCTCCTTTTCTCGTTTACTGCAGCTCGGCAGATCTTGGGAAGAGGCCTTAGTTGGTGGATACAGGAGACACTCCTGCCACTGAAGGTTTTTTCAGCGAAGAACTAAGGAGAAAAAGCCCAGAGCCAGATCCTTGTCTTGCAGAGTCACAGAGCTTGATGATCTGCTCTTTGTGATGCAAAAGAGCAGACAGAGTACTCCTTTCCCTTTTTACTTCTCAGTTAGCTTCACTATAAATGTGATGGCACCAATAAACATCCACAGCAAGAGCTCATTTGCCCAAACTAATTAACTGCTGCCACCAAATCACCCTGTAGTCTTTTCACTAGGAAAGCGCAGCCTCTGCTGCTGTGTGACATTTAGCTTTTAATGGCATTCAGTCACTGGCAAACACTCTGCAGATTTTATTATCTGCGTTGGTTAAAGATCCCCCTCTAGATAAAACAGGGGCCCTGTCAAATGCCATCGTAGGGGCATGGGGTTAAGAAACAGCTACTCGACTCCTGCCGTAGCAGAGGCTGAGGTCAAGGGGAGCCGCCTAAACGTTCATACAAAGGGCTTGGTACACGCTGGCTCCCCCGGCTCCCAAAGGCAAGAGGACATGGGAAGCAGGGCTTTAGGACAATCTGATGCAGCACAGCAGTTCAAGCAGTCAGCAGGGCACAGCAGGGAGGGAGGAATGCTTAGGGCAGGAATTCACGCTGAGCAGAATACTCCCACTCAGCCTCATCTCCAGCCAAGCAGAACAGGGAGCAGTTCAGTCGGAGGGAACAGAACAACTCTCAGCCTAGAGCCATCACTGGATTTTGAAAGCTTTTGACTGGCCAAGGATTGGTCTGAGTGATATTCACCTGTGCAAACAAATGACAGAACACTTGTACTGGATAATGCTGTCTTGCTCCAAATCATGGCTGCCCTGAGGACAGCCGTTTGCAGCTGGAGCACAACTTCTAGCCTCACTTCAAGCACTGTTAAGAAACTGGTCTGGCCAAGTTACAGTTTGTGTTTTATTCTCTCAATAAACATTCCTGTTGATTTTGCTGTGATACAGCACCATGCCCATGCTGTGGGGTGCAGACCAGATGATTCAAGAGCCTGAAGCCTCTCTGCAATGCAAGCCACTTAGCTCATGCTGAGTTAGGACCAGTTGAGAGTTATGTTCGGCTTGCACCAAAATTTTACTGCTCTCCTGAGTCCCACAATGGGCAGTGCACCAGGGCAGCAAACACAACAGCTTTTTGGGTTTTACCACATCTAGCACATTGTGGCTACAAGTACAGGAAGGCTGGGCCAGTGTCAGGAATGAAGGCGTTAATTTAAGTCAACATCCCAGCTTACAGTCACAGCACATACATCAGGAAGCACAAGGTGATTTTAATGTTTTAATTCAAGACTGGAGGGATCAATACCCAAGTCAGCCCATGATGACCTAGCTCCGAGAAGCATGGATACATTGATTCGCTGTTTCAGCCAGGTTGATTAGCCAGGCTGTTAATCACTGTCCCTGTCACAACCTGGTTGACAAGATCTAACCCATGCAGACCTACATGCTCATGTGTAGCTACCGTGGAAGTCTCTGTTTTGACAGGTGGAAGTTAACTTCCAAGCTTTCTGTCCATATATCTTTCCAGGAAAGAAATACCAGATTCCAATAAAATTCTGGTAAATCAGGGTCCACAAACAAATCAAAATTGAATGTCACAGGCTAAACTGTGACTCCTTTGCTCACCTTAGTATATAACTCCTCTCTGCAGTTGTGCCTTGTAAACCACTGATGTGTCACAAGTGAGTAAGGGCTAAGCAGCCTAAGTGGATTCCAATTCATATTGTGCCCAGCACAGTCCAGAACAGAATCCAGCCTGCCTCCCAGCCCCAGGTCCTGGGAACATGACCTCAGCTGCTCTCTTACATTTGCTCTGCATCTTTAATTGTACTCCAGTTTTCAGTATAGCCTTGCAATCAAGCACAGCAAGTGGGGACTCTGAGCTCAGAAGATATGGTAGTTTAGAGTTTGCAGATCTTGCTCAAGCAAGCTGTGTTTTCAAAGAACCAGGAGTACGTGCCAGAAAAGGGTGCTCAAACTGCAGACTAATTTTAAAAAATAATTGAAGACGACATTCCTCTGTTCATATGATTTAGACCATAACCACAGCTTTGATCTCATCCACATAGCCTTCAGTGAGGAGAAAGACAAGTGATCATCAGCACAAGAACTCGGACACTTCCTGAAATTGTTGGGGTTTAATGCAAATGCATAAAATCCAGGCATTGCAAAGCTTTTTGCAATATAATCCAAAAGCTGCTTACAGGCCCACTTAAAATAAAATTGGTTTTGTGCTTGCCTGGTTACAATAAACATGCAATAACCTCTCAGATGCCAGTGCCAAAGAATACGAATGTACCTCAATGTACATGGGTTATATAAAGCAATACACTGTCATTAAAACAAAGCTCTCCAGAAGTCACATCTTAGTCATGGTCTATAATCTTGCCTTGGAAGCCATTCTGCTGCCCATTTAGTCCAAGAATACAATTACTTTTTGCTGCACGGGGTGCTCAGTATGAACATGTTCCAAAACTCTAACAGAAGGCTTTTTCCAAAAAAAGCTTTGAATGGCTCCTCATGTTCCTAGCATGCAGCGAGACTTCAGAGTCAACCACACCACCACTCTGCTAGGCAATTTAAGGGTGCACACCCTCTGCTAGGTGGGAGTACAGAAGGGGCCAAACTATGATACAAGGCTGACAGTAGAAAGCAGAGACAGGCAAAGCAATTTGCCAGTAACAACACTGAAACTGAAGCAAGATCTCATTCTTACTTGTGTAGGTTTTGCTGCACCACTAACTCACGTGTGTCATTACCCACAATCACACTCAGACAGGACTAAACATTAATATCCGCTAGTTCCCCTGCTGTACTCCTGGCAAAATAGCTCCGTGAGCTCTTAACACTGGGAGAGAGACTCAGCATCATGGCTTCTGCAAACAGGCATGAAAGCTCACTTGGTTTTGTAATCATTTTATACAACTGCTATCAGCCCTGACAGCATCCTTTCAGATTATCATGTCCCCAGACATGCAGATAGGACAGACTTGCCTAAGGTTCTTCTACCACTCGTAAGAATATTAATAAAAATACCTAAGCGAGGGCTTGATTTCATTGCTGTAGATCAAATGAAAAGGCAACTTTGCAAGAAGCCTGGCCAGAAAGATTACATTTTATTGATCTGGTTATTGTCTGATCAGGACAGCAGCAGGACTCACGTTAATGCTACACAGCCCAGGCATTTAGAGATGATTTGCCCTCTTAAGGCACGTTTGCCTCCACGGTCTGCTTGTCCCACATAGACTGGATGAGGCTGTGGACTGGCAGGTCTCCACTGCTACTGCAATACAACATTTACAGTGGACTGAAGTTTGCTATTTTGGCTGCACTTTTTCAAGCTGCAGAAGGAAGCCCAGACAGGGGAATGGCCACACATGGTTCCCCTGAAGGAAAAAGTGCAGCAAACCCCTGAACTTACACTTTGAAGAAAGAAAGCAAAAGCTGGGGCTAGCACCATTTGGTGGTCCTCCCATTGCTGTGCCTCAGCTTTGCTGTCTTGCTAGGCGGCAGCAGCCACCCAGAATGCCTGCATACTCCCCTATATGCACATAAAATAGGAACGACACCAACACCAGCAAACTGGGTCACATACTCATCGGTAATCACTATGGAGAAAGAACATAGCAAGGGAAAAGACAATGCCCAGAACCAAATGCTGGGGTGCCAGAACCACACACTTTAGTGCTTCAAAATACCCAGAGAATTAGCTCTCTGTAATTCAGTCTGCACATCATCCCTTCAGCCGTACGCACACCAGGACACTCCTCTGATTTTTCCTGGGAATATGAAAGCTTTGCCAACAGTCACGTTCGGGATGTGCATCACAAGCTTCCTACTGCACACAGACATGCTGTTTCACTAGCAGCAGGCCAGGATGTTATTGTTCTCATGGACTCATGCTGGTAAGAAGTCCTCCCTCCACCCAAACCCACAAAAAACAACCCCTCTCAAAGTTAGAATTTTTATACTTCCCAGTTTTCAAATCCCTCCATCCTAGACACATCACAGATGCTTGAACAAGCATCAGAGACACACAGACTGCAACACGGCACTCTGTGGCCTGGTGGTCCTGTGCTTAGCTCCAGCTTGCTCGTGTTGGAACTCAAAATGCTTGCAGTGCCCCTGGGTTTATGCTGTCCTCATTCTCATTATTTAGGCAACTTGGGATAAACCAGGAAAACAAAACATAAAAGAGAAAAATAAACCCAAACCCAACACTGAAGAAGCCTTTTCTAGTCTTACTGTAAATGCATCAAGAGACTGTGGCAACATTCCAGTTAGGAATAACAGAAAAGTATGGAGGTTTGGCTTGAAGAGACTTAATTAGATTCATCCAGAAGAAATAGTTCAAAACAGATTGTAAGTTGTACCCACAATTTATCTTAGAAAACCTGGACTTAAAACTGCACCACTCTTGATGTGCAAAGATTCGGGCTCACAAATGAATTCTCTAAGACAATTTAACCAGATGTTTTCCCTGTGGCAATCCTTGGGTATATAAAACATAAGCCTTAAATCTGGTTTAGATACATGTTGTCATTGCATATACTGGGATTCACCATCCTGTATTTGCTAGTGGAAGGATGAACACCTCTCCTACAAACTAAGGGTCCAGGAAACACAGAAAACAGAAACAGAAGAGAGTGTTTGAGAAAGAGGAGTAGCAGATACCTCCAGGCTGGGGCCAGGACTGAGGTGAGAAGGATTCTTAGCCTGTGCTTTCTGACAGCTATTTTTCTGACATTGCTTCAGATTTTCAGTATCCCAGCTTAAAGACATTCCTCTTAAAAGTAGCATGGGAGTGAGAATAAAAAGACAGGTCTCCTTTAACAGCATACACACAGTAAGGAAATCCAAAGCAAAGGCACTCAAAACCCAATTATGCTATAACATTTATGCTGCAGTTAACATCATGTTATCTTGGCAGACACAAAAGCCTTGTTTTAAACTTCAGCTGAACATGAAATATGGCTAAAAACTCAAGTTGATTAGTAAACTGTGAGTCACAGTTTGTGTCTCAACCAGAGAGGAATCTGTCCACAGAATCTTTGAGCCTGTAACCTGGCTGCTATAGGATAGGAATCCAAACAGATCAGCCAATAATTAGTCCAACCTCCCATGTTCACTAATAGGGATTTCTTGTTTGAAACACAAATGAATTCTATTCTTCCTTGGAAATCAAAGCAAAAATTAGATCCAATAATTCAAAGAAATGACCTTAACATGATGGCTGACACATTGGTAAGTAACATTTTTAACACTAAGAACTACTTTTTCTTTAATTGACAAGTGTAGTCCTGTGCTGATCTCAGCACAAGTAACCAAAAACGTGCTAGGAAGGCTGGAATTCAATTCTCTCCCTGCTCATATTAAGTTAACATATACCCTCTTCTATCATCAGATCTGTTTAGCCTCTTTAGAGGTAAGCAAATCTCAAGGAATGCAAAGAATTAGACAGGCCCATTAATATAGGGCCTAGAAGCTCAAAAATCTCAATTTCATGCTAGCTATAATTGTCAGAAAAGCATGTGAGAGAGAGGCTGCCAGATGCTTTAATTCAAACATCTTAATTGTTCAAGGTGTTTCTGGAAGAAATTTGTCATTCTGATTGTGAATGCAATGGTAAGAGTCTCTTCAGTGCAAAAGGACCACTAAATTATGGCCATTTTAATTATTGCTTGACTTTGACATCCCCACATCTCTTGTACTTGAGCCTTTTTTGCTCAGAAACATCTGTCTCATGGATTACCTGAGGATTCCCTTTGCTACATGATCACAAAAGCTAACAGGAGTCTGAAAATTCCCATAAGAGGGAATTATATTTAAGGGGGACATATTCTGTGAGGAGAACTCCCACAGGTCAGAGGAAGCTGAGGTTCTTTTCAGCTGTTGGCATAGAATTCAGAAAGAACAAGGTGTCCTTGTTTGAGGAAATAACCTTCAATGCCAAAGCCCAGTTCTCCTGGCACAGAGGAGACCCCCTGTGACAAGCAGAGCAATAGGGGCTTCTCGGAAGAGAAATGCCTATGTAACTTGAGGGTGCAGAGGGAGAAGCTATTCAACTGGAAGGACAGCCTTGGCACAAGGACAAATGTGCACAAACCTGCTGTAAGGAAATTTGGGACTAGGAAGACATTTTACTTGCAGAAGGCTTGTAACAACCCAAGCAGTAAGGTCACAGAACAGCCTCCTGACTAACAGTGGTGAGGGCAGGACAACCCAGTTGATTTAGAGACACTGCTGGGAAATGGTTTAGAGGCATCCCAGGACGGTGTTGGCTGAAAGAGTAAATGGAGACTTTCTGTTATTTGTGCTTGTAAGATGCTGACTCAGCAAGTCCCCAACGGTCCTGTATTTTCTTTTAAAATGAATTAATGACAAATTAAGGATCAATCACCACTTAAAAAGCTCCAAACAAACCCCAAAAAACTCCTAACCAAGGTGGCTGAGTTGGACACCTGTGCCAAACACAATGAGATTGGTGCTGCTCTGCTGCATGTTACAGACCATTCCACGTACCTGTCAGGATGCTATGTTGTCATGCATAGGGAGAAGCATAGGGAGCAAAGTGTATAGGCAGGGCAGACCATGAGTACTCTATCAAGCACTCTGAACTGTAACCCAGGGCACTGAGCTGTATCCCAGGGCTTCTTTCTGACTGCATACAAGGCATACAAACCCCTGTCTTGGCACCCCCAAATAACAGGTACATAAAATCCCTTATCAATCAGGTGTTATTGGGCAGTGTTCAGGAAAGGGTCATTAAACTGACAGGGAATCTGGATACTTCAGTATGCCAGGGTATGGCTCCAGCTTCTTTAAAACTAGTATTTTTAACTACTTTGCATACAACGTTAAATCAATAAAATGATACGATCACATAAGTCTTGTAGGGAAATGTACCTTAGAACTTAATAAAGATTAAAGAAATAAGACCCTGTTGTCATTTTATTTCTCTAGTCTAAATGAATTGATCAAATTTCCTCTCTGCAGACCTCTTCACCTATCCAAGGAGAAGCTGCAGGCAGGGCTATAACTCTTGCCTGCAGTTCTATCCTTTAACATGCCTCAGGGTACAATATTTCTGGCTGGCTAGGGGATATAAGACTGGAATCTTTTTCAGCTTTTCATGCAAGTCTGAGGCACTGCCTGCACTACAAAATGTTGTTCCACATGGTTTTGCTGCAGCCATTTTCTGGTTTGATTCAAACCCAGGGGTTCTTTCTCGCTTCCTTCAAAGACACACATAAGTTCCAACTCGTAAAGGATGAGGGCAAGGGGGGAAAGAGGTCCAATCTTCTATTTATTGCTCTCTGTCCTCCTCCTATTGCCTTATCCCCTACACAAGGTTTTCCCAAGTCTCCCTGAATGCTAACTGTTGAGGGCTCCTCTTTCTGGTAGCTGGTCTTTCACTGTAGGACTCCTGGCTGAAGATCAGAGCTTACCCTAGTGAGCAGAGCAGAAAGCCAAAAAAGCAGCTTTTCTCAAACTACAGAGGAGGCATGGCTCGCTTGCTTGCCGCCTCCTCAAACTCTGGGTGGGAGGCACCAGCAAACAAGCGCACTTGGGCTGCTGCAGGACTCCCACTTGTGGGCTGAAGCAATACTAAGCTCTAAACAATGGAGTCTTAATTACCGCAGCTCTGCAGCCCAAACAAGGACTGCAGTTTGAGAGCATGGCTGATAAGCAGCTAGATAACAGGCTGAAGAACAGACATCTGTAGTCTGTCAAAGAGCTAACCACGGTCCATACCAAAGACACCCAACATACTACATGCAGGTTGAAAAGTGTCCAAATATGGTATTCAGAAGTGTCCAACACAAACAGAACCTAATCACAGCTTAAGACTGGAGCTTCACACATACCAATTCAGAAGTGCACAGCAGAAGGTGATAGCTTATAGAAGAAATAGAAGAAAACACAAGATAAGTAACTGACAATATACATATGATAGCAAGTCAAAGCTTATATCTGGCCACTGAACTGAAGGGTTTCACTGTACATCATCTGGCCAAGAGCACAGTGTTATCTTTCTATCCACCATTTTTGAATAGGAAACCTGAATTATGCTGAGTTTGGAGGTGCGCCAGGCTAAACCATGATCCCCAGGACTTTAGAACAGCCAACTACAGCCAGCAGGTGATAAACACCACTCCAAAATTTCATCAGGAGGACAGAAGCAAGCAGGAGAGCCAGACTCACAAAGAAGCGGCTACTACAGATTTAATGTCTGTAGTCTAATGCCATCTCTCTCACTCCACTAGTGTGAAAGCACTAGGTGGAGATGACAGAACTGTGAAAAAGCTTACTTTCTATGCAGACTTTCCTGGTACAATTGAACCTAAAAACGTACACAGATAATTAGGAAACACAGATGTAGAAACCTTCTTTCTGCTCCAACGATACATATTATAAACAGCCCAGCTGTGGTACAAGAGGAAAAATTTCTTTGAGCATCTTTAGGTTAATCCTGTGAAACAGCTTCTAGCTTCCCTTCCTGTCTCAGGAGAATCATTACCTATTTGCCAGGATCATACTTCAGATCCATCTCACATATAGACCCACCACATAGAACAAGATGGGTGAGAAGATGCTCTGCTAAAACTTCTCATGTATAGGAAATGTAAAGAGGTCTTTGAGGCTAGAATCCCTTTGGTAGAACAAAGCATCTGTGATAGCTTCACGATAAAGATTGGATCGAAACACTAACCTAGTTTTCAATGGAGCTGAGATTTCCCTGTGAGTAGGGTGAGTATCTATTGAGTTCTCCACAGGAGTTAACGGAAGGCAACAACATGTTCCCTGGAAAGATTTGAAATTTGCTAAGAAAAAATATGATACACTACTTCTTAAGGTATATTTTATAGCCCTGATTAATCAGTCCCCTTGTTTGCAGGAAAATTTTTATCCTAAATTTGCAGTCAGGTTCAGAGTTTTTTAGGCTATCAATTTTGAGTTTATTGAATCACAAACCCTATGTTCAATTTTCTTTAGTCATCTTGTTCTTTATTCACATGTGCGTGCATGCACAACACTGGCTATCCTTGTGATCTCAGCATAATAAACTTCCCAAAGGTATGTGCTTCTCTAAACACACCACAGCTATACAGACTTCTTATGCTAAAATTTTTAAGATTTTTTTTTTATATATTTTAAAATTCACATTGGTTTTAATCCACACTGCATTTAGCTTCAATAGCCCATTGTAGGCATTTCCTTAGCACAGTAAATCTCGTAACAGGAACACACAAACCAGTATTGTGACCATGGCTTTTTATCCTGTGAAGAATTCCAGTGTTTGATTAGCTGTGAATAACATCTCATTTGTGTATTTCAGTCTGGCAAGAAAAGATACCAACACATCCCAGAAACTGAAAACCAAACAAGAACATCCAACAGAAAACGCCAATGTTTTCCCAAGTTAAAAGAAAAATATTATGGGAAAACTCAAAGAATTTGGGACAGACAAGATGGAATGAAATGAAATCTTAATTTTTAACAAAATCCAGTATCTATCTATCTATATATATATATAAAACAGGGTAGGCTTCAAATCTGTAAGAATTCTTTTATACAAATTCCAGATCACTCTGACCTGCTTTAAATTAGAATTTAGACTAGGAGGCTACATGCACACAGCACCGCTGATATTCTTCAGCTGTAAAATCCTACCCACAAAACCTGCTAGGTGAGATTTAAGTTTCCAACAATATATAAAGATCAAAGCAAGAGAATATGAAAAGTTAAGGTTTTGGGTTGGGTTTTTTTGGTAGAAAATATCACAATCTCAGAGATAATACATCCACTCTTTAGGTAAAGTAGTGAATGCAAAGGCAGAGTTTGATCAATATCTGAACAGCATCGCTAGCAAAAAATGTAATGGTGTTGCAGTTTCTGTTCAATGGGGCTTTGGAATTCAGTAGTCAGAGGTGGGAAAGAAAAGTTAACTCATTGGTTACTATGGCATTGCATTTGTCTCCTCAATTCTTCAAAAGAGTCTTCCACTGATGCTCAGAAGAACGGTATAGCAGCCATGTATCACACAAGGAAAGCCTCACTTTCTCTGAGAAAAACAATGTGTCTCTGGTTCAAACAATCTCTTTCATACAGACAAGGGATTGAAAGAGCAAGTGCCATAGCATGGTATTTGTATACCTTTCCAGCAAGACATCAGCAAGTAATATAGAAGGGATTTCCCAGCTGAAAGATGTACAGCTTCTTGTAGCTGCCTAACAGGATGCAAACCATAGCCCCCACTAGGCACCAGCCAGCAATTAGTACTTACTTCACCAAGATGACACAAAACTGCACTTCTAGCACTACCTTCTCCTTCAGCATCCTTTTCTCATTAAAAAAAGAGTCAGTGAAATTATAGAACAAAACTGTCTCCATCACTGTGTTACTTAAGCTGAGAGCTGGCAACAAATCAGGTGATATGAAGTAAACCATCACCTCTCTCCAGAGAAATCAGTTTGTGTCTGGAGGGAGTGAAACACTGTAAGGCACCTGTAGCTTAAGCTAGTTTCACAAGAGAAAAACATCAGAGTTCAGCAGATTTGTAGAACTAGGACAGCATTTATGATTATATAGATGCTACAACTAGTAACTTCTTGTCCTTGCCTTCAGTTTCCACACTATGGCCAACACTGCCTTCAGGATAGAATTGAATCACATAGTTGACTGATTAACAGCCCTCAAACCAAGTCAAAAAGGCACTGTCGGGGCTGAACTCTCGCCTTGAAAAAGGATGAGATAATTCTAAAATTAAAAGAAAAGAAGGGAGAGATTTGCTCTAACAGACAGGTAGCCAAATGAAGTGTGACACGTCATCCCTAGAGGAAGGGAAACTGGCAGCCTGGCTGGCTTTTCCTCGTGACAACCCTGGGATATATGACTATCTCAGCAGAGAATAGAAAGAGGTACTATACTTGTATCACTGCAGCCCAATTTAATTAGCAGTCTGCTAAAGAGCTAAATTTCATAACCAATAGTGATACAAGGGGTCCAGCAGCACAACAGAAAATAATTTGCAGTCTTCTTTCAGACTGGCTGACTAATCCACTTTGGGGATCATTTTAATGAATGCTTCCAATGAACATTTCTGGCTTCCAGTTTCCAAAAATATGGGAGACGGCAAGGAAGATGCTTGCCATTCATTTCTGCCTGCTGACCAGCCTGCTCTTTCACTTTGACAACCTGCCATCACATTAGGCATCTTATTTGCACAAAATAATATAGAAGGGACTATATAGAGTGTAGGATATGTAGTCCTATATCAAGACATGACGTCGCATGTCAGTTACAAACTACTGACTTGTTCCCTCTGGACATCTGGGATAGCACCATCCAGGGGAAGAGGAACTAGGTGTGATTCACAAGTGTTTCACAGGCATTATCTCCCCACTAGCTACTGCACTGATATGCTCTGTCCAGTACTATCCCCCTCTTGCTGAAACCAACAGATTTTGGATTGCATCCAGAATTCAGGAAGCAAAGGTATGCCAGTATCAAAACAGTAAACCAAGGTCTGACTTGCTCATGCAGCATGAAGATCCTTGATTAGTTGAGGAGGAAATGTAATTCAGCTGCCCAGTGCCAGACCACATCCAGTTTCGAATTCCAGGGTGAAGTATCTGTGACTTGTTAAAAGATCAAAGTTGGAATGTAGCTGTCTGGCACAGGACTTGTCCTCACATTCTGATTTGCCTCTCGACTACTAATACCTCAAATAGTTTTCTTTAAAAAAAAAAAAAAAAGCAGTCCAAATAGACAGGAAAAAAGCTCTTAAAAGTCCTGGTCTTCACAACTGTTTCTATGAGACAAGACTCTACATTGTCCTGTAGGGTTTGACATAATCTCTTGTTTTAATACTGTCTTTTTGTTTTTCCCCAACTTTTTTTTCTTCTTGCTTTAAAGTAACAGGTGACCAAATTTGGCTGAAAGGCTGTTAAAACATTTTCAGATCTATGTCAGGAGACTTGTTAGTTCCCTAAAGTAAAACACTTAGCACAGAGGTATTCTGAAATAGAAGAGGGCTTCTTGTTCCTTCTGCCCCATGCTGTTGTATAGCCTTTCAAAGATTCTGGATTGTGTGCTGCTGGTGTGACACAAAGAACTGTTGCCAAGCCAGGATAAGCAATAATTCAGTTATTCATATGCCTGCATCACCTGGCAAAAGGGATCTATCTGAAATAGCGTTTCATTCTCTTAAAGTGAAGGATTTCACCTATTACTGAAGAGGTCCATTGCTGCAATGCAGACAAGGCTGTGGGAGAGCAGGCACAAGAACACTTACTTGGAAAAGTTAAAATGTAAATTAAACCTCAAAAGGTAGCCCAAAACTGATGTTTTCTACTAAGGCCAGCACAGCAAAGCACAGAATCACAGTCAACGTGTGGGAACGAGCTAGGGAAGTTGGTCTGTCCTGTACTGACTTCAGACCCTTCCATCTTTTAGCCTGTAGAGACAGCAGAACATTTCCCATTGCTACCTTCAGACTTCCTGAGGTGCTGCAGCGGGTCAGACACCGCTTTGAAACAAGCGCATTTGTTGGAAGTGGAGCAGAGGCATCGGTGTTGGCTGACAGCGTCACCGCAGCCATTTGCACGAGCCTGACTCCTCTCTGCTAACGCCACGACAAAATGGAAAAGCTGTTCTTTGCCAGGGAAACAAAACAAAAAGCCAGCCTAGTTCAAAAGTCTCCTTCTGAGCAGTTCCCCCCAGACTTCCCTTTTCTGCAGTACTAATTAGCACGCTCAGCCTGAAGGTCTGTCCCAAAGGAAGCTCATACTCCACAAATTCCCTGTAGCATCTGACAGGCAAACAAGGGACGTGCAGTCAGCTTCTGGAACATTAGTGATGTGTGCAGGAAAAACACTTGAAGTGCTGGCTTAAGGGATGGAGAGAAGGATATGTATACACACATGCTTTACCAAAATCAGCAGTGTATCTGCCAGTTCAGAATCCAGCCCACAACTGGAATTGCTCATGGTGTTTGTGACAACTGTGAGCGGAAGTGCATATACCACCAGAAGTATGACCTTGCTGAGAGATGGATACCAGACCCAAGTTTGGTTTTGCAGAATAAGCCCTCTGGAAAATTGTATGTGCTGCATTGGTGGTCACCAAGAAATCCAGTGCCTGAAGTTCACAAATACCTGAACAGCCCTGAAAGTTATTCCCTAGCAACCTCTCTTCCAAGAGAGACCATAATGATTTTAGCCCCGGTGTTCCAAAGATCTCTTTCTCAGCTGAAAAAGTCAGCACTAGTTTCAACAGCCTGCAATAGCCCCCTGAAATATCACTGTTTTGTGAGACTCTTCTCACTATTTATTTACCACTGACAACCCACTGTATGCACCAAGCTCTCTCTAGTAAGAGAGAATTGGCTTTACCAGAGGTTACCATATTAACGGACATTTGGCCAAGACCTGGTGATGAAGTAGTATGTCTGCAAAACACATTTAAATCACTTCAGTGATTAACAGCACACTCAGTTTGACTAGATCTGCAGTCAGAAGCACACGTTACTTCTGATTAGAAACAGTAATAGTGCTCCTAGGTAAGGGATGGGAGCTATAAAACTCATACAATTGAAGTCAACAATGCCATTTACCAAAACCTCTGTCACCAAGACAGAAAGAAACCACCAGAAAAACTAAAGAAACACTCCATAAGAATTGACTTTTTATTTTTTTAGGCAAAATATAAATTTATATTTAGGACAATAAACCCCTTCAACCACCTTTGCCACTAGATTTCCTAGTCTGTGTTGTCTTCTTGCTTAAAAGAAGGACATGAACATCATGTAAAAGATGTCTGTGCGTCTTCCTAGGCTGTGCTCTGTGGAAAAGAGCTGTCATCTCCACATTTTATAACACTTGGCAGCAAACCCACATTCCTTGTGCATCACAGACTTCCCCTAAGGCCATCAAGCATGTTGGGTACGGACAACACAGGGTTAGGGCTTCCAATTATAAACCCAGATCTACTCACACTTTCAGTGGATGAGAGATGCAGATCCCATGATAGGCATGTACACTACACGTGTACAGGATTATCAGCTCTACATACCTACAGTATCAGGGGACCTTCACTGTTTCAGTAAGATTTTTGACCCATTTTTCTTTGTGATATCATGACCTACATTCTATATGTAATTTCCAGAGTAATAAAAATGCTTCAAAACCTCAATATAAATCTTTCTGAGATCAAAATCTTTCAATCTGGTAAATACGCTGTGCAGCAGTGTAAGTATACGTAGTTGCTAACCAGAAGCAACAGGAGGTGCTGAGGTTTAGACATACAGTGTGGAACTTGGGTTCAAACACACTTCTCTCAAGAAACTCTCTAGAAGAACCAGGAGTCATGGAGAGCAGCATGCAAACATTCTGGCTGCAGATCAACATTGTAGATTGAAACTGTCAAAGAGAATAGCCCAAGGCATGCATTCAAAAGACCTTAAAGTAATAAATGACTTAAGGGGTAAATTATAATCTCATAGAAAACACTATGGTAAAAGGCTGTTCCTCAGATTTAATGGCACCATTAAATAACATGCCTACTAATCAAAGGCTGGTCAGACAATGTATGTTTCTTCAGTGCTTCTGAAATGGGTCAATGAATTGGTATTGGCAAATGATCAACTAACTTGCTTTCCATAGGAAAAAGGCCAGTTGTTCTGATGGCACAGAGCAACATAATTAGGCATTTACAGAAAGCTCAGAAAGGAAGATATGGCTGTAAACACCGTAATTCTTCCTTCTCCCTACCCTTTGCTTCATCAAAAATCAAAGTGGAGGGGAGAAGGGACCTGGAGTAGAGAAGAGGTCACAACATAACAACATCATCATCTCCCCCATTATTTAAAGAAATTGGGTATGAATCTTAAAGGCTTCAGGAATGAGTGCACAAGTCAGAATCCAGCTTACAGGGGCTGGTGGTTTTCTCTCGGAAACACACATTCCAGGCATCTGCAGATATGAATATAAAAATTCTGATTCTATCCCAGAATTTCAGTTGAACTGCCATAAATCTGAAAATGTCCTCGTTATACTGTGTCACCTACACTTCATCCCCTCACTGCATGTTACCTTGGCAAAGGGAACAGATTTTGGTAGCTTCAGACCATATACATATATCTAGCTCTAGTGATTCTGAGATTAGTTTGAAATCCACCCTCTTACTCTCACATTCCCCAGATAACTTTTTCCCAGCACTAATCCAGAAATAGCAAGTGGTTTCTAGGTGGTCAGAGAATGAAAGGGGCAAAGAACTGTGGGAATTTCAGATAGAGCTTGTCTCTGGCTATTAGACAGTGAAAGAAGTTGAGAAGCCAAAAAGAGGTCAGCTAAAAAAAGAGGTATTCCTCACTCCATTATGCAAACTGAATTTATTCAAGTAGAAAAATCTCTGAAAAAAGCCTTTTCCTAGCAGGGCTGCTGTGGCCCATTGCTACAGTCAATTCCTCTGGGTCTGAACTCTGACCATGGGGAATTTCATTCTGCATCACAATAAAACCATGAATAGTCTGTCCCACTGAATAGTCTGTCCTACTGAATAGTCTGTTCTTCAGCAAACACTCATGCTATACAATACTTCAGTATTTCTTTCTCTCCTTTCTTAAAAGGACAGTCATGCCTACCTCTTTCATCAGACATTCCTTTCTCTTTCAGACATCAAAATCTAAATACTTACAAATGAAAGAGGGTGGATCTGGATGAAAAGGAAGATGACAAGACAGGAAATGAAGCCAACAAGCTGCTGCCTAGCTGTGGACACAGGGGAGTCACACAGAACACTACCGAGTAAAAGGAATTAATTCATGTTCTTGCTGTGATCACTTTATTTCAGGGTTAGCAAGGGCATGTCCCCAAATAGCACCTTTGGCCCTGATGGGAAGTAGGCACTTCAGAAACATCAGTAGGCTGCCAAACCCTTTAAAGTGTTTATTGTCTGGAGAGCAGGTGGAGCAAAGGCAGAGGCTGACAGAGCTGTCTTCAGGAGCTCAGGGTTCTTTAGCCCTATTTAGGAAGGAAGCTCTTGGGATGAATTGATGAACCTACTCCAGAGCCTGACAAGAAACCCCCATTTGTGTTTATAATGATGAGAACACTTGTTCTCAGGATAGGGCTGAGACATGCTCTGCATAACATGGCTAAATAAAGTTCTGCTATCTACCTGAGAAGCTGACCCTGAGCAACTCCATAAACGGTACCAGACCAAACTCTATGACCCTACCGCATCACAGAGAACAACAAACCAGCTCTTACTCTTCCTGTCAGTAAGAGCTGCATCCTTGGAGCTTGATAACTTAAAAATGCAAGTCAAAGCTTTAAATAAAGAGTGGGAAGTATGATCTTAAAGTAGGAATCATTGTCTGAAACGAAAGCACATTTGATCAAATCTATTTTAACTAAAACATAATCCTGTTAAATTTACAGAACTAATGTAACCACAGGAAGATGGTATGTTGCTGTTTAATACTTACTACACAATGAGAAATCCACTAGTGTCTTCAACTAATGACCACATCCCAAGTCTTTATTGTCACCTCGAACGTTGGGAGGTAGCTTTTTTTAATCATGTTTTGAAACCTTACTGTAAAGCCACAATTGCAAGCACTGAATTGCCCCAAACTTAATTCAGGTCAGGCCTCTGTTGATTTTGGTCAGTGGTAACATTATAATGCCCTGATATATAAAAAGTTTTACAGTTAAGCTCTGTGATTGTAAAATGCCATCTACTAAGATAGTATATTGAGCTAAAAATCAAGGGTAGTGCTTTCATCTTCCAGTTAGCTATCACTATCAGGAATAAAACCTAGGTGGTCATCGACCCAAGACAGCGAGACATCGTCCTCTAACCTGAAACATGGCACCATGGGGTGTTTGAGGCATAGAGACTCTTGGGCAAAATACAAACTGGAATATTTTATCTTTTTACTGTAAGACATTGGAGTTTGAAAGCAGCCTTCAACTTACTGTGGGTGATATGTTCTGCACAAGTGGAATCGAACTGCACATTTCTCTGTTCTCAGTGAAGTTGACCTGAGCCAAGAACAGACAGGAGCAGGACAGAATGTGGAACAATTTCTGTGCAATCCAAATAAACCAATCAAATAACCTTCCTCTGTGTTTTTGGTTTTGGTTACACAGCTTGTCCAATTTCTAAATTTAAACCAACTCCCTCTGCAACATACAAACTGGGTCCTGAACTTCTCATGTTCTTATTCCCTTCCTCTTCACAGGTCACAGTATAACACATAACAAAAAGTATCATACTTTCATAGTGAATTGTCTTCAAAGAGGTGGGGAAAGCCAAAGTGGTATTTGTAATCTTGGGTTTCATGAGGTTGGTAGGCAGTAATACAGTTTCCTCAGAGTAAGGGCCCTTGACATTTTTGAACAATGCATTTGGTCTGTAGTATTTTCTCAAAAGCACACATTTAGATCAGATTTTGGGCTGATTGATTTTTACTTCATTAGTTATTTCTTCCCAAATATACTTTACATAAAGGTTCCCAGGCTCCTCATTTTTCAGAGCCAAGTAGTGAATTAGCTTCCCAGGTGCCAAAGTGATTAACTATGTTTTCTGCAACTGCTGCAGCCAAAGTTCTGCAGTTCTGTCTCCCATAACATCTGCACAAAGAGAGCTGAATACTTTCCTTCTATAACTGAAAACAGGAGCGATAAGATATCCCACTGGGTTTCCTCCTTCCACAATAAATTACTCCTGTCTCTAGATCAACCCTCTGGATTTTTCTTTCATCGTTAGTGCAAGCAAATTCCATAACACTAAGGAAAATAGCATGGCTGAACTCAGAACATAAATTAGTCTCAGAAAATTAACAAATTGAGCAAGTACATCTTCATTTCTAAAGTAAACATTAATAAAATAGAAAAAAAAAAGCTATCACACTGGCTTAGGAGACAAATGCTTTTACCTTCTTCATCTCTGCTATGGGTTCAGGGATTACAGTCCTTTTTTGTATTCCACTGTAGATGTCAAGCACAGATTTTAGAGATGCTCTAAATTCAGTTCCCCAGTTAAGAGTCATTATCATTAAACATTCTTATTCCTCTCAAAGCAAAACTGAAAAGAATTCTTCAAGAGTTCAGCTGGCATATATAAAAAGAGGCACCAAAGATTGTTGATTTTGGTTAGACTAACGTCCCATTTGCAACAAGAGTTCCGGTGCCCGTTTAAGAATGGCAACAGATCATTGGCTACAGGGACTTTCTCTCTGTCCCTCTCCCATCCCAGGGCTACATGGGCAGCCCATCACATCAAAGAGCGTGAACACAAAACAGGCACCTCCAGAAAAGATGTCCATATGTGGTGGGCCTACTCAGAAGGCAAGGTATCCTATACATTCTTAGTCAAAGATGATGGAATAATTTTCACTAAGCAATCATGGTTAAGCAACACAGGAAAGGTTACACAAACTTAAGTGGTTTACCAACCACCAACCAAGGTCACACAACACAACCAGTAAGAGGGACAGAATGTCCCCCCAGCACAGACTGAACCCAACACAGAGATCCACCACTCTACTGAGAGCACTTCAAGTCTTTTGGTTGTAAGTCTCCAGATAGCACAGAACTTCTGGAAACCCATGCATGGAAAATAGTCTCTTCAATCTCCTTCAGCTTTAGTGACCAAGACTTAGCATGTACAGGAGCCAATACTGCTAACCCACAGATGAGAACACCAACATGAGCAGGGATTAGGGCTCAGATTAATCTAATTCCACTCAAGTTCCCATGCTCTGAATTTGTAAGATATCTAGCTCAAGGCCTTCATGAATGACCAGCTACCAGAGGATTTTCCATGGTAAGTGGTGGTCTTTTTGATCTAGCTAACGAGACATCCAGCCACTGGCTTGTTGCTCCAGGGGCTGAACTATGTCCTTCCTCTGGCAGATGTTCCAATATGAAAATATGAGGGCTAATTGGAAACCTTGGGGAAATTCTATTAAACACAGTATTAAAAGCCCTCATTTTTCAGACAGAGATGTTCCAAGACAAAACCCACCATTTTTCACTACTTCACAGTCTCTGCTGCTACTGCTAGAGAGAGAACGTACAAAATTGAGAAGTCCAGCACAGGAATATAAGACATACAGACAGAACAGAATTCCTGGGACATCTATCTCCTGCTATTGCTAAAAAACCTCCAATAATTCTCATCCATAAAAGGATGCTTCATTTTAGAATTGAGTTACAGTCTTTTTCTGACATCAAAAAATATTGTCACTATAAATAAAGCACCGTCCTCCTCAGGACCTTACAGCTTTGTGTGCTAGCTTTTGTATTTATTGCCTCATCAAGTGTGAAAACATAACTGAACTGGATACCAACCCCTCCTTGAATTCCTTTCTGCCTGAGCAAAGGTTAAATGCTTCTGCCTGTGGGCCTGTAGGAGGGGATACAACCAGCTATGCCAGTCTGAGAGTGAGCATATCCATTTTTAACCTGAGGCACAAGATATTCACTGTAAAGGTCCACTGATGGAGAGATATTCCAATCTTAATCGCAAACCCCATGCTGTATTACACTAATCTTATGCTTATCTTGTTCTGTCCTTATTTTATCCAGTCTCCCAAGCAACAACCATCACAAAGCAGAGGTAAGATTATTTTAAGTCATAAAGTAGCAATAACTGTAAATAAGCTGACTGACCACCAACTCTGTGCATTACAGAGTTCCTCACTGGATGCAGACCAAATCTATGGTAGTACTTTCCTTTCCAGCACTGAGTGCTCCACCTGCAACTCTTCTGCACGTTTGCCTCTTTTTACATTTCAATCTTTTTTTTACTTTCAATTAAGAGCTTTCTCCACCCCAACCAATTAACTCACACATTATAACAGTGAGAAGTTGCCCATTTTAAAACACCTGCACTTCCTGTTGATGCCACAGGAAGTCTTCACTCCTGTGTACTCAAATGTGGCAAATTGGTTTTTCTGTTACCTCACACTAATTGCTTGTTCACTGAGCAAGTCACCAACTTCAAACACATTTCCTTAAAGGCCAATAACAGGAGATCCAGACATCAAACAACTAAACGGATTTTACTGCTTGTGGTTATAAGTTTATATAAAGGCAAAGCCATTAAAGTTAGGTTTGAAGTAGAATGTCAAAAGATAGCACAAATAATTTTATGGAAAGTATTACTGCATAGAGAAGAGAGTGAGTAGAGGTAAAAGAAACACAACTTACATAGTACGTGCAATTGCTACTTATCTACAACTGTATTCAGCTGCTGGAGGAGAACTAATTTAATCAGTCATAAGAAGAGCTAATCACAGAATCACCTTCCAGAGAATGAGGATCTCAGAATGCAAATGAGACACCTGATGTGAAAACCACTGTTTTGGATAGTTTTAATAGTTGAACAGAGCAAGATTTAGTGAGTCAGAGCTAACTCCTCAGGCAAATTACCTTTTAATTTTCCATGTCACTTTATATTATGCAACTGGTTTGGAAACTTGCCCTTTCCTTAAGATAGCATCTTTCTCACCCTCATACTATTCTTTCTTGCTTGGAGGTGATTGCAGTTCATGGCACTACAAGCAGAGTAAGACCCCCTGGAAAGCCAAATTTTAATTCCAGGCACACTTCTCAGCTTTTACTTTTCCAAAAGTGAATCTACTTGAATTGTCAATAGTTACAGGTTATTCTGAAAGTTGTAAATACTAGGAAAACAGAGGTGGAGGTGTCTGGAGAACAGAGAGAATAGATATGTGTGTCAAAAGCTTTCCTGGAGCCCAAGTAAAATTCAAAGGTTTCTTCCCACATACCCTTAGCTTATCAAACTGAAATAGTATTAAATGCACATGACACTGGTGCTCAGAAATGGGAAAGTGATAATGGAGAAAGTCTGGGAGGGGAAGAGAGCTGACTGAAGCTGGTCATACCTGGATGACAGGAAAAGGAAATCAGCATACCCAAGAAGAAGTAAAGATGGATCCCCAGTAGCTATAGGAGCTACAGGTGGCAGACTGGCATGTGACTGTGCAAGCAGAAAAGGTATGAGCACAAAAGAAGTAGACCCTATGGATAGCATAGGGGACAACATGACACAGAGAGATCTGGGATGTGTTGCTTGCAAACACTAAGGACAGCCAAGAGGTGACCCTTCTGAAAACATCAGTATTTCTGTTACCATCTTCTGCATGCTTAACCTCTCACTCAGAAGCATCCAACCAGCTAGTAAATCCCATTTCCTCAGTGATGTCACAAAAGTCACAGGCTCCACAGCATATATCAGAATTAGTTAGAAGCCAGGGAGGTGACAACAAAACAAGACAGTAAAACACTTGCCTATTTTAATGATAGCTAATTGCTGTATGAATCGGATTACAAAGCTTTATATCGCTCCTCCTGAATAGGCCTCCCAACCCTTAAATTCTGGCTGCTGTGTTTCTGGACAACCAAAGATGCCTGCCATAACTGCAGCCAGATGAACGCAAACCAGATACACCAGATAACGGGGAGGAATCACTGTGTGAAGCTGGCGAGAGCTGCCATGTGTAACCAAGGACAGAAGTAGCTCGTGTGTCAAATGCCTCATGCTGCTAAATAACAGAGTTGGACTTTCTCTATAAACCAATTTGGCAGCCTACAATAGGGATGATGACATTTTTGCATTTGGCATTTTCTGCTTCTGCACTATATCAAATTTTCTACTTCTGTTTAAAGAAGCCAGCTAAGGACAGCAAGCGTATACCTTCGTAACAAGGTTAGCTTGCAAACTGCCTGCATTTTCTATCAAAGCCAATGTGCAGCTCAACAGAACACATATCCCACTTCTCTGTGATTTCTTAATTTCTTCACCTTTTCTGCTATGCTACTAAAACAGTGAGCATGCTTACAATAGTCACTTGGCATTTGCCTCTGGAGTGGTCCCAAGCAAAAAACAAAAAGACCAAAACCCCACACAAACACAACCAACAAAACCACCCAGAAAAGCAACAGAAGTGTCCTACATGGCTATTGTGAGGTATAAAAATAAAGTTCACCAGAGGGATGAACTGAGAGCAGCTAATTTGCTCTCCTTCCCTGGCTGAGGCTTCTTGATCTGGAAAGATTACTTCATAAGGTTTGGAATAGCTGCAAAGGACACTTTACTTCAAGAATATGTATATAAAAATGACTTTTAAAAAGGAAAATATTTCTTCTTAAGGTCTTCTCCAATTTCTAACATGAAAAACTGCCTGGGAACTTGTTCTGATTATATCTCATATTTTGTTCACTCCATTACTGAACCATAACCACATCCTGCAGACAGAAGCCATCCAAGGCTCTCATCATCAGTGCCCAGGGCAGCAATATCCACACGGTTATCACTAATCAAGAGAATGATCTTTCTAGAAAGTAGGAAGAGAGATTAAGATACACTGGTACCTAATAATCAATAAATAATGGCATCTAACGTATTGACCATGTTCCATTTGCCATGCCAATTAAGGGCCATGTTCACAGAATTTGTTTTCAGTATTTGGATTTAGCAGGTGATATATATTGAGTTCCAGGTTGCTGCTAGTTTTGAACAGCAGCAATAGTGTGGGTTCCGTAACCCTAATCTGTCAGCGCCTACACGGTACCCAGTTTGTGTTAGGGCCACAGAACCCCAAAGGAAGCAGCAGCTCTCTCAGGCAGAGCAGCTGGCGCAGATAAGCAGCTAAAAAAAATAAGATGATGTTCTTAATCTTGCAAATTTCTACACAAACTGAAAATCCTTCCAATCTGGTTCCCTCATACATGCACACACACACACGCACGCACACACACAAAACACCAGGAAAGAGACTACAGAATCAAAATCTTAAACAAAACCAAACCAAACACAAACACCCCCAACCCCACACCACCACCCCAACATTATTGCTTTACTTAAAATTCAAATATGTAATGTAACACTTGAAAACTGCAGTTTTGGGAAGCTCTAATTACAAACACCTTTTACCACCCTAATGTGGATTCTTTATATGCCAGAATCTGGAAAGCTGATCAATGAATAAACATTCCTGAAATCTGAAAAGATTAAAGCACTTAACAAGTGGCTGAGAGCACAGCAGGGGGGGATTCTGTGTAAATCCTGGCCTTCCTTCTCAGAGGGGGATCTGGAGTGCAGGGCAAAGTTCCTGTCCCTGCATGGCAACTACCTTTGCTTGCATTCTGTCCAATCTGCAGGGCCCATCGTGGTAAGTGAAGATTTTAGCTACGGAACCAGTAAAGGCCATCCTTACCTGCAGCCCGACTGGGATGATTTTTGGATCCTGCTGAATACATAACCAGACTGTACTAGAAACTGCATGGCTTTTAGTAAGCGTGTACCAGCCCCTACTCTCATGTTTAATAGAGAAATAAAAAAAATAAATCAAGTATCTGATTAAAAGCATTGAAATATGCTCCCACCATATTCAAGATGCACAGGAAGGAGGAGGAACTCCTCCCACAGATCCAGGCACTAGAGGAAAGAACCCCGCAGAGCTCACTTTTGAGTCGCAGGATGCAGCTTCCCTCGCTCCTTCTGAAGTTTCTTGTCTTCTCACTCCTCTTGGCACGAAGCCGAGAAGCTCCCTGTAGCAACAGGCTGTGAAAATACACTAAACATGAGTACTAGCCAATAGAGCCAACATTCGTTCTTCTAGTCACAGCTGATGACCTGTCTTGAGGGAAGTGCAGGGTGGCCTGGCAGCAGCAGAAGAAACACTAGGCATGAAGTCTGACAAAATTGCTACCTTCTACCCTCTAATTTCACCTTCATTAACCTTTCAATATTACTTTTTGCCCCGTGTTCAGGAGAAAATACTTGGCTCTGACATTTCCAGCTACAGTGTTCAAACGGAGAGCACAAAGGATGTGGGTTTTCCTACCATTTACAAATCGTACATGGATTTTCTCCTTGTAGAAACATGCAAGATCTCACTTGAACTAGAAATACATGGTAGAAGGGACCGAGCAGATGTGTTCCTGCACTGCAATGGTGCTAATCAGTAGCACATTAGCTATGTAGGAGGCAGCTATTGTAACTGGGGACCCTTATGGTGTGTGATGTTCAGTAATGCTCTGTGGTAATGTCCAAATATTGGGCATTGTTGTGCATAATTCTTTCAATACTAGCTCAAAACAACTAATCTAACAGCTGCATGCCTTCCAACTGATGCTAAGAAACTGAAAAACAAGTATTATGAATGCCTGAACAGTGAGACCAGGTCTCTTCCTTTCTCACCCATCATCCTTCTGATCTTTCTGTGCAGAACAAAGCTGCTCTGCTATGGATGTGTCAATACACCATTTCCATGACAACAGCCTAGGATGTGCCAAATATAGACATTTGACTTCAGCAAACAGAGAAGGAAGAGACACTTGACTAGAGGGCGTTCTGCTGCACTGCATTTAAACCCAGTTCCTTCGTTATGGCTGTGGGCAAACACTCACAGAAGAATCAGTGGCGGCCCTCTGACATACTGGTGCTCTAGGATGTTGATCACATTTCTACAGAGAGTAGGGAACCAGACGGAGAGCTTCACCTTAACTTCCCCAGTACAAGCAGCTGAGTATTAATAGCTGATGAAGGGAGGTTTAAATTTAGTTTCCTACCCTTATTTTGAAAGGGCCGAGGGTTATACACTCATTTCACAGAATCATAGAGGAAGGGACATTTAAAGGTCATCTAATCCAACTCCCCTGCAGTGAGCAGGGACACCTTTAACTAGATCAGGTTGCTTAGAACTTCATCAAGGCTGTGGTGGTTTTGGCAGGTTAGGGTGATGGTTGGACTTGATGATCTAAAGGGTCCGTTCCAACCAAGACAGTTCTATAAAGCCTGACCTTGAATGCCTCCAGAGATGGGGCCTCCACTACCTCTCTGGGCACCCTGTTCCAGTGTTTCACCACCCTCACAATGAAGACCTTCTTCCTAACGTCTAACCTAAACCTGCCCTGCTCTAGTTTAAAACCATTGCCCCTCATCCTATTGCGACATGGTGCTACAAACAGTCCTTCCCCACCTTTTCACTAGGCCCCTTTAGGTACTCTAAGGTCTCCCCAAACCCTTCCCTTCTCCAGGCTGAACAAGCTCAACTCTTGGCCTGTCTTCATAGGAGAGGTGCTCCATCTCTCTCATCATCTTTGTGGCCTCCCCTGGACTCACACCAACAGCTCCATGTCTGTCTTGTATTGGGGACCCCAGAGCTGGATGAGGTATTGCAGGTGTGGGTCTCATGAGAGCTGGTCACACTTCTTTTGATGCAGCCCAGGATTCACTGTCTTTCATATATTGCTGGGTCATGTTGAGCTTCTTGTCCACCAAGCCCCTGCAAGTTCTTCTCCTCAGGGCTGCTCTCAATCCATTCTCTGCCCAGTCTGGATTTGCTTGAGATATCCCTGACCTGTATGAAGGATCTCGCACTTGGTCTTGTTGACCTTCATGAGGTTCATGCAGGACTTCATGAGGACCTTCTGGATGGCATCCCTTCTCTCCAGCACATCAACCACACCACACACCTTGGTGTTCTTAGCAATGCACTCCAACCCATTGCCCATATTGTCAAAGATGTTAAACAGCACTGGTCCCAATACCAACCTGAAGACCACCACTCACGACAGGAAAACCATGAAGACACTCCCAGTCACATGGCTCTAAGATCCTGGATCAGTGCTATGCAGGGAACCTGGAAATTCCAACCTGCAGCAGAGCCAGAGCTCTTTCTATGGCCTTTGTAGGGTACTTGAGGCAATGTTTTTGGTCTATGGCCCAGCTCTGTTTTCCTTTTGATTATCTTACAGACAGTGCTTAGCAACCCACACAAGATTGTCCTTTGTATTTAGGCTTCGTAGGGGAGGAAAACAGAGCAGGAATGAAGCTAATGTGCCTGACTGCCACAATGAGTGCAGAGTTAGTAACTGCCAAAACCCCTTTCCCCCCAGCATGCCTATCTACTTCCAGAGTCTGTCCCCAGAACCTCCCGAAGTCTTGCTACCTGAGGTGTTTTTACAAGAAGCAAGTAGTCTGGATCAGTGTTTACAGGAGAAAGCCCTTTTTAAAGCGTAATGCTTTAAACTGCAGGAGAATAATTGCTAGCTCAACATCTTTTGTGCACCACGGGCTGGGTGGCAAGGGAAGGCATTCACAACCCCGGGATGCTGTGTTTGAACTGTTTTCCATGGGATTTCCTCAGGAGTGCTCATTCGAACAAGCACACCGGCCTCTCATGTGGGTTTCTGGGATTCATAGTTACAGTATTGCAGCAGTGAAACGTAGGCTGCTGTGCCTGATATCACAGGTCCCTTCTGTGCCACAACTTGTTTCTCACTGAACACTATAAATAGAGAGGCTGAATGAGTCTCAGCACATGCAGGACAGGAACCACATAAAAGGCTTGACTGAAGACCACATAGCCTTGGTGCTTTCTAGAGATACTTCAGACAAGTCTTCACCTTTGCATAAACTATTTGTGCAACCAGATCCCTCTCCCAAGCACACCAAATCTGCCCTTGCATATGGCTGAGGCCATAATACAGCTAATAGCAGACATTACCCTCAGAAAAGCCAAACCAGCCTGGAGCAGTTGCTAACTCTCCCACTTTCCACTGGCGTGCTTAGCAAGTGCAGAAACATGCAGCAAGAGGCCACAAAACCCCTCCACAAACAAAATACACCACACAACTCCTAGCCTAGAAAAAGAATCAAATGCTATTTCAGAGCTTTAGGCTTCAAACACTGTACCCACATGTCACCATATCCGATGAACTACAAGATCTGTTGCAACTCCAACCCATCTTACTTCCACAAAGCCTCATCTCCAAATATTGCTCACCTGATCAATAGAAAGCAACCTGGGAGGCCCATGGTGATCCAACAGTCAGCAAACCTGGCCCTCAGGACCAAGGCAGAAAAGATTTGCTTCCGTTTTCAGCATATTTCATCTACCTACTTCTCTTGACAGGGAAAGTACTTGTCAGATAAAGCTTCAGATGTGATACCAGTTGCTTGGCTACCCACAAGGATGATCGCTAAGGTGGTTAGGACTCAAAAAGCCCAGCATATTAAACTCAGCCAGGACTCAGCTGACAAGCAGTGCAAATGAGACTTCAAGGAAAACACAGATGTGGGTCCAGCCAAAGGCCAGACTTTATTAAGGCACCTGAGCACATGGCATACACGGAGAGGCTGAGCGAGCTGGGACTGATCAACCTGGAGAAGAGAAGGCTCGGGATGGGGGGCCTTAACAATGTGCACACATAGCCGATGGGAGGGGGTGCAGAAGACAGAGCCAGACTCTGCTCAGTGATGGCTGACAAAAGGACAAGAAATGGACACAGAGCAAAATACAGTAAATTCTATTCAAACCTGGAATAGGTTGGCCAGAAAGGTTATGGAGTCTCCATTCATGGAGATATTAAAACTTGACTGGCTACCCGCAGCAGGTGATCCTGTTTTGAGCAGGGGTTTGAACCAGACAGTCTCAGAAGTACCTAAATCATTCTGAGATTCAGGGTGGAAGAAAGATCTGGGGATTGGACTCAATGATCTGTTGAGGTTCCTTCCAACCCCTAAAATTCTGTGTGTGAATCTGTTTTAGATTCTTGGAAACAAGAGCATGATTAAAGAAAATTGGTATCAATCATACAAGTTAGTCTCCTTGCCAGATACAGTGGTGCAGGGGGAGGCTTCCTTTCCCTGCTGCTGCTGTACGAGAGAAGGGGGCCAACAGCCAGCATAGTGAGCCACACAAGTCAAGGTGCCATTAAAACCTTTGCCCTAAGTAAAGGCTGGGAAGTAGCTGGAAGAAATGACTTCTGCCCTTATCTGTGTACAGTTTTCACTTCACTGAGACTAAGAACTCACTGAACTGCCCCTTCTTTGCTCAATATGATAAAGAAACTGGGTCAGTCATCTGCAAAGTTAAAGCACTGGTGCCACTGCACATCAGCGAACGCTCTAGCAGAAGTCTAAAGCATAAGAATAGGTGACAAGTCCCCTAACAAGTGGACAGAATGATCCTCCTCTGCATTGGCACTACACTCCCATAAAAAAACAGAAGTCATCCTCATCTTTTAGTTTTATTGCAACTTAACATCTTTGCAATCAAGATGCCGTTCTCAAGAAATGGTAACTGAAAATAGGAAAGGCAGAGCCTGAGAGGAAGGTGGAAAGCCAGGCTGCACTCCCCTTCTCTATTCAGAAAAAAACTTGAATTTAGCCAGTCTTCTCACTCATCTACGCTTATGATTCCAGAGACATCAAGAGTGATTAAGATGAGTCAAAAGTAATGAATTGGCCATATTAATTCAGCAGATTTTTAAATAATTCTGTTCAAGTATCGAGTCACAGGCTTGAAAAGCTGTGACATTTCTTTATCCTACCCTTGGAAGTATACTCTTTTTCTTCAGGAAGTTCTCCAGATCAGAGAAGTTACTTAGAGCAGACCATCACAACTGAATGCTTGAAAGATGCATAATCTGTCCTACATACAATCACTTTGGAGACTTAGAGATGATAGTCAAGTGGTACTTGGTGGTCAAGTGCAAGTCCCAGATGTCCTGTGCATGCTTTCATGTGGGCCAGAAAAAGCAGCACAAAGCATTATAACACTTCACAGGTGAGCATTATACCACCATAGATGCATAGGAGAAAGCTTGACCAAACCCCCCAGAATTCAGTTTACTGACATTAAGGCAGCTTGAAACAGCACTGCCAGGCCCTAGGTTTGCAGCAGTAGAAAGACTGTGGTGAAGCTCAGAATTGGGACCAGAAATAGCCCGAAATAAATTATTTTGCTCTCTCTAAAGCAAGCTGACAGATCCAATCAACAAGTTTCAGTACAGATGGTTTCTGCATATTTTTAATTTATTCAGGTTTTTAAGGCTGATAAGAATGCCACGTTTCAAACCGATCCAAACCCACTGTTTCAGAGTATTAGTAATGCTGTGTTTTCATAATAAACTCTCTTAAAAGGCTTATTGTCAGAGCTTCTTTGAGGCATGCAAGGCAGGTTTTTGCCTTGAGCAGGATGTACCATCAGTGACCTCAAGCTGACATACAGCTCTGCTCGGGGATGGTGCCCTCCTGCCAGAGCACCAGTCAAGTCAGCAGGAGCCAAGCCAACTGAGAAGCTACTCAGTGCTTCAAAGAACAGCTCCAGACACCATGCTATTATTTTATTTTCTTTTCCAGGTCACTCTGTATCATCAGAAATTGAGGCCCTTTGAATACATCCATACAGCAAAACCTGCATAATAACCACACGAGCGGTTCTGCCTGCTCTAGGACCACAGAGCAACCCAGGCCTGGAGCTCAGAGTGCCTTACTCTTGGATTATACTCCTGCCTTCAGCATCCTGCTCTAATCTTCCAATTGCACATACTTCATAACTGAAACCGAGTTCAGATCTGAACACTTCAGGCTTATATATTTCAAATCAACTCCAAATCGACCACTTCAGCACAAAGCGCTGAACAGGGCTGACTGGTGTGCTTCTCTTCAGCCTTACAGCTGGACTGTGTCCAGCCTACACAGTACAGCAGAGCGGTGTGTTACCTGAGGCAGCTATGAAGTCACACACCAGAAGCTCCAGCAGCCCTCAGGATGCACCTTTTCAGATGAGACTGATTCTCACTGCGTGCAGCACCGGATTGCTGCAGCCATTTCCATATGGCTTTCATTATTATTATTATTATTCAATAATTTTGTTGATTACGCTTTTCTTCCTCCTAATTTGTATATACCTTTATTTTTCTGAAGATCACTGCAAGAAATAACCTCAGTGACAGCTCTAAGAACAGGGAGCCATGTCCAATTAGCACACACGTGCTGTTTCTAGTCTTCCTTTTCTTCTCAAAAGGATCTAGGAACTGCAGTTTGTAAATGCCAAGTGTGTCTTTCTGCATGTGTAGTGATCTTCATGCTTAGCTGAGGGCTTTTAACACCTGGCATGGAAAAACTTCATTGGCAAAGGGAGAGCACAGATAGCTTAATCCAAACCATTAAAACAGATCATTTGGCATTACTATTAGGCCTCCCAGCACATCATCTTTTTGCCTACCTTTTTAAGGACTAAAAAAAAAAAGTGCCACTTCATGGAAACTATTTCCTTTAGCCAAAAGGGAAACTTGCTGTTTCAGTCCCATGTAGAAATGCATCTCTGCCAGCTGTTATGAAAACATAGCCAGTCTTATCTTTATTGTCAACAGAAACACTACAGTGATGTTATAGTATTTTTGATTTTAAAAAAACTAAAAATCAAAGCTCTGTTTTCCTGATGTTTCTGAAACAAAAAGTTCTTTTTCAAGTTATTTTACACCCCAATGTATTTTACCTTCCAATAAAACAGGATGGTACCAAATAGCTTAACAGTACATTTGAAATGGATTTCAAATGGTTATTTAGGCATTTATTAGATCCCTTAATAATAGTTTTGAAAGAATCCTTATCTTTAACCATCGTGAGATACTTCACAGTTTTAATAATAAGCATGTGGAATATTCTAAGCTTAACCAGTGAACTGTATATATACACACACTCAAACATGAGATAAAAGAGAATTCAACAGAGCTCGAAGTCAATCACACTGGCAAATCAATTACTTACTCTTTGCCCATACTCCACAGCAAAAACACATTACTTGAGCTCTCCCAAGCAAACATAACAGACCAGGAAATCTCTTGCTCCTCGATTACAAGGGATTAAGAATAACATCAGCAAAACTTTATACCTGTTTAGGCAAACATATCCTAAGGTATATTTGTAGTGACAACTGTCAACACTTGTATGTTCACACAGTATAATCCAAGACAGTTAACCAGTTGCAAACTGTGGTCCACCCAAGCTAATGTCTTGCTTTCACATGCAGAGACACAAGCCAATGAAGGCTTTCAATACGCAGGAAGACACCTCACCTTCTGACTCTGGGCTTGCTCAGAAGAACAGTATCCTGGGCAGTTGAGTGCAGCCAGCTTTTCCCTAGCACTTTTAAGCAAACTACTGCACTAGTTAGCTGGTTTAACAAACCTCAAACCACAAAGGATTCTGAGACGAGGCAGGCTTCTAATTAAAGTAGAAACCTCCACAGATAATTACTAACCCTCAGAAGAAAGCTATATTTCTCTAATCCTTCAAAGCTACTTCTGGTGATTCAGATGAATTGGAAGAACAAGACTGTAATAGGGAATAAGCTTAGTTACAGACAAGCTTTGTAGGATAAAAGATACATCCTCATGGCAAAGAAAAGGCATAATTCATACCTATATTGTTTAACATAATTTACTGCTAAGCAGTAACAGTGAAGCTTCATCATGTGTGGGCAACAATTATACACAATCAGTCAGTTTCTTCATGACCATGGGACCTACACACTATAGGCCTGCACGTCATAATCTCATTTTTAACCTACATGAAGTAGTTCCAGATAAACAGGCACATTCAACAGCTACTCCAAACCTTTGCACATCAACCCAAAGGTAGAGAACGGAAGGGTCAGGTAGGCTTCAGGGTATTACCTCCTTCCCACTTTCATTTACTCTGTTGGACTGTGCAAGTTTTCTGCTGCAAGATGCTGTGATGCTGGTAGTACCCAAATCAGGTGGCTTAAAGCTGTTTCACTACCATCTCAAAAAATAACAGTAACTGAAGCATGGGTATACCTGAAAGAAGCGTTGGTTTGGAAGGCTGCTTTGAAGGTGACTATTTGAGGAAATACAGCCTCAAAAAGATGTCATATTCCTCAAGAGAGACAGTAATCGTAACCTAAATGTTCTTTGTAGGCTTTGCTTTGAAAGCAGAGAAGAAAAGAATTAAGATGGTGTACCTGAAAAGGGTGTACAACTGGGGAAGTGTCACAGTGTTGCTACCCAAAGACATTGGGGAAATATCGCAACCAAAGAATTACCTTTTTCCCCTCTGCAAACACAGCACCAGTGAAGATGGGAACATTTATCTCTTGGTAGACACAGGTGGTAATCTGTGCCTCATGGGGACATGATGAGAATTAGCATTTAGCCCTTTTAAACCAAACAAAAAAACCCCAAATCAACTACCCACTCCCTGTGGTTAGCTGAACTTCCAGAAACTGATTCTGCTGCAGACAGGTACAGAGACATGATTAGACTTTGCTATCTACATTAACACTATTTTCTATTCTTTTTTATGACAAACTGTATTGCTAAAGGATATCTTGCACTGAAAAAACATTTATTTAAGTATACTAAATGTGCTAGGTGGCCAAGTGTATAAACATTTAAGGCTTCTTCACGTTGCATTCCCTAGAATGAACTCAGCTGCTATTAATGTAGCTGCCCTCACTCTTTGAGCATGATGCCAAGTCACAGTTCAGTGACACTCAACACGTTATTTGGAAGATGTATTTTCAAATAGGAAATCTTTACTTAAGCTTTAGGGCAGCTCGTTAGCTCAGCCAAGAGATGTTAATCTTGTAATTCTTCCTCAAAAGTTTAGGGTCTCCTTCAGGTTTACCAAGCTGTATCAGTCACCATTACAAATGAATCCACACAGAAAGAAAAATCAAAGTTAATTTAGCATGGATTGCTGTATTTTATTTTTTAACTCATTGATTAATTGTTTAGAAGATGAGTGGAAGTTATTCGGGCAGGTGACACAGGAAATGTATGGGGAGGGAGGGAACACATACGACATGCTACAATGCAATCGATGATTCCAACTGAAACATCCCAGCTCACAATTTGCCAAGTCAAGGGTGAAACATAACATCAACACGCTGTAGTGTATGCTTTGAGGCACTAACTCCCTCCGCACCCCTCAGCCCCCCTCCGCTCTCCTGTGGAAGCATTCTGAAACACTTTGAACCTTAAATCAATCTCCTGTTGTGTGACCTCTTTAACTCCTGCTGACTACGTGACCCTAGAGAAAGAAGGGTCAGTGGAATTATGCACTGCAGCCCATGAACACAGCTGCAGACATCAGGACCAAACAGGCAGAGCTAGGGGAAGAACAAGGAAAAAGAAAAAGCTCACAAGAAAACCTCTCACCAAACAAGAAGCGTGCAAAGTATTTGCCACAGCTCTAGTACTGGCTCCCTCATCAGCCACAACAGTGAAATGAATGACTTGAAAAAAACCTTTCTAAAAACAACTCTTTTTTTCCCCCCTTTTTAAAGCTCTAAATGGAAAAACAAAAAACCCCAACCAAGAACCAAACAACTCCCCACCCATACTCTATGTTTTCTTGTTTGCTTAAAGGCCGTATTCCCAAAGCTAGCAGATGAGCATATCTGCATATCAGGGACCACAGAACTGTGGGGAGGCACATTGAAGTGTAGCCTGTACAATTAAATTGCTACATATGCACAAATACACAGAAGATCTCTTTGAGAAACTATGGCAACTGCTAGTCCACCAAGTTGTGACTCCCCCTTTGTACCTTTCTTTGTTCTTCTAGTCCTTTCTGACTAGGACAAGCAGCAGAATAAGCAGAGGTATTAATGAGGTTGAGATTGGACCTACAACAAAGGAACTGGAAAAACAAAGACCTACTCACAAGCCTGAATCTGGAACTACTCTAAAGGAAACAAACTTCAGTGGAGTTGTACAAGCGTGATGAATGGGATACAGGCAGCATGAGCCTGGGACACAAAACCTTGCCTAGGAAACCAGGGTTAGAGTGCCCATAGTCCCATTGAATCACTTGCTGGAGCACTGTCACAACTGACCTTTAACTTGGATGCCTCACTTCTTTTTGTCCATCAGAGATACTTAAGGCAGGATTCTCAGAACTGCTAAGCAACTCCAGCTTCCACTCCTTTTCTCACTGGGAGTACTACACCAAGCATTTGGAAATTGCTTATAAGTATTTTAAATAGCAAGGCTAATCTCCAAGTATTGAACTATATGTACCTCTTTTTTTCCTATCCTAAATTAAACTCTGAAAGCCTCTTGGGCCCTCTGTGAGGGTTACTGATGCTTATGAAGTCCTCTGGCATCCTCAGATAGAGAGCTGCAAAACATTCCCTCGTTTCATGTTTGTATTTAGCCTCAGGGAGAAGGGCCTCCTCACATAATGTATATTGACATTTAGACCAAAATGCCACGGACTGGTATTAAAACACAGTAGATTTTTTCCACTTCATACAAGTCTGAACTATGGCTTTTGCATAATTTTTGCAAATGGCATTTGCACAGAATTTTGTGCTGTAACAACGGGTCTTTTTCAATTCTGCATCACATCTAACATCCCCTCTTGATCAGTATGTTACAAGGAAGTCAGTAAAATGAAAGGAATCCTACTTCATGTTGCAGAGGGAGATTACTTACCGAAGACAGCTTTTTCCCCTTGTGAACCTGGAAAAATGCTACTGGTCTCATCTCCATAGGGAATGTCAATTTGTGTTTCTGAAATCACACACTGTGAAATACATACATGTGTAAGCATACATACATGTCTGTCTTTTCACACTCTTGGAATCTAAATTATGTAAAAGAGAAGCTAACAGCTGCATCCCAGTTGTACTGAAGACCCCTCACCTCCTTTCACCTCCACTTTTCAGTCACTTAAATATGGTTTCTTTCTAATCTTCTCTGAAGTCTTAAAAAACAAGAGAAACAGTACAAAGATCCCTATGAAGAAGTTTATGCACAGACTGGAGGAAGTAGCCCAAAATCCTGTCTGCCAAGTCCAGTCTACCTATCCAGCCTTAAGGCCACTGCTGGAAATGAAGAATCCCTTTAAAACAGAGAAGAGGGACTGACTCACCTTCCAGCCCTTTTTAATGCAGCATAGAGCAGTTCATAGCATAGTTTCCACACAGTTAGTCCTTTTTTTCTTTAACTCCTTGATGTGACACATGCCAAGAGACTGGAGACTCCCTGCCCCTCCAAGGTGAGGACACTGCCATGCATTCCAGTTCCCACTACTTGCTATTGCTCCCGCTGTTTTTTATGATTCTTTTAATCAGTGTATTAAGTTTTACCATTCAAAAATGTTACTGAGCACATGCTTGAAACAAATCCCGCCTCACTCTGGCACCCAATTGACAGTGATGGTGAAGAGCAGTTCTCCTACTACAGCTGCCTCAGTTTAATCCAAAGAATCCAAATAGCAGAGGATCAAAACAAATCCTAATTTAGGATTAGTTTTTAATCCTAAATTCTGATCTGAATTTTGTTAGTAGTTAGAGGCAAACCACTCAGACATCTTTAGTACATGACAAGACGCTTCACAATCATTGTATTTTGGGGCAGTAAGAACCTTAGTTCAGTGATCTGCTTTTATTATTGTATTGATATATCAATACTGTAATTATGAAACTTAATTTGGTTTCTCCCTGTCCTCAGTTTGTCCTTACCATTTTCTATTCTATTTCCTTTCATCTCTGCATTTCCTGCTAAATGCATGCAGTATCCACAAAATGACACCGTGCCTTTGGAACAAGAATATTATGGAAATGAAAGAGCATTTAGAAAGAAACTTAGCTGCAAAGCCTGCTTTTCCTATTAACCTTACTTCTTTTACATCACTGTATGTCATTTTTATCAACTGACCTGACTAAGCCCAAGAATGCATCCACAGAGGACAGCTGACAGCAAATCCTCTAAAACAGAGGGGACCGAACTACCACTACTGCCCCACAAGCGACTCAGGGTAGTAGTTTGGAAAAGGATCCCGTGCCTATGCCAGAGCTATGCTGGGAACTAGTTCCATTCCCTGTTACAAGTGAAAAATGAGTGAACAGATGCTACTGAGATGCAGAATTGCATCCTCTCGTATTCGCAACCCAGATCTTTCCCCAAAACAGAGTTCTCTTGGCCTCATCTCACCCTAAGGCTTTTTTCCTGCCCCTGCACTCTTGGGACGCTAAACTGTAGGTGTTTAGTGTTTCTTGGCCACCTAAAAGGTCTGATATGGGGGGTCAGAAAGCTGGATAGGCTTGCCACCCTGCTGTAGTCCTTTTCTGTGAGATAGTACAGTTACTCTCACTTCAGCAAAGGACTCCAGAGCAGCAACGGAGGTTTTTTGCTAAGCAGCCCCAAATCTGCAGTAGTAGATGGAATAAGACAACCTTTAAATAATTCCATGTGTATTTGACTAAAACATTACACAGAACTACACCTAAAATTCTTCCCAAGCCTTGCCTCTAGCTGGTAGCACTGAGTATTTTCACTAAGGAAATGGCAGTCACTGGTGGCCTTGAAGGCACTTGTCCGAATTTATCTAAGAGAACTCATTTGCTGCAGCTCTACTAAAAATCTCCCAAAACAGCCACCATCAAGAAACAAACTGAACAACCCAGAAATCACGGGCCATTAAAATCATTGCCAGGCTTCTTTGCTGGTGACAGTTGGGAACGAGAAATCTTCTTTCCCCTGTTTGCAGCAAATTCAAATCCTAAATAGGCACATCAGTTATTAGAAACTAGAATACGAGACCCAGGAAAGCTGAGCCAGAACAGGTCCAGGCTGTATGAACATGCCTCCAAAATCTCTGGTTCAAAAAGGAATTAAAAGAAGGATGGGAAAACAGAAGCTGAACTTGAGCAGCTGGCTCAGGGAACTGCCTTTTGCTCTTTCAGTATGCAGCAGCACAAACCTACCTAGCCCTCATCTGCTGCACAGCATCTCACTTGGACATTTTCTAAAGGCAGCAATACTCTACACCGGCATTTACACAGAGCAATGCCACCTATAACATTGGGCTCCACATAATTAAGCTGAAATAAGAAATGTTGTTCCAAAAGGAAAGGACAGATTTAATCAGGTAGAAGCCTAAGCACTGTTTCTGAAGCCATTAAGAACCTATTTCTTGCCTTCTGACTTTATTAAGGGCATATGTCATTTTGTTCCAGCCGTTAAGTCTGCAGGGGGGACAAGTAGCAAACACTGAATATTTTGGTATTTCTCATTACTAGAGAAACTGCATTTCCAAATTATATACTTTTTCCAGAAGGTTTGATATGATTTCTCAAGGTCAGAGCAATATCACAGAGCAGGTTTTTTTTTTTTAAAAAAGTCCCTTACCTGTAGCAGAGTGAAGACTCTCCAAGCTCCAGTATCGGGACAGGACGCCTCTCATCCCACCACCGCCACACACCACCCCACTGCTGTCTGAATCCGAACCCGGTGAGAGTCCAGAGCTTCCACTGCTACTGCAGTTTTCTCCACTGTGTGCCCCACTGGACTCACTGGGGCACTGCTGGGTCCTCATGCAGGCAGGTAAGAGGGAGAGCCAGGGGCTCTGCTCTGCTGGGGGAGGAAAAGGGCAGAGCGCTCTGTAGCTGCTCGCAGGGCAGTGGTACCTGGCAGTGCTGTCTGAGGACTGAACTGGATTCCTATCCTCCTCTCTGCTTGTCTCGATGCATCCTGACATCATAGGGGTCCACTAAGGAGGCTCCCTCTGTGGCAGCTCGACTGCTCTCAGCTGCAGCTTCTAGCAGCTGATTTTTATTAAAGCCGATTTCAAGGCATTATAAAAAGTAAGGGTGGGACAGAGACCTTTCCTCCTAATTTAGCAGAGCTGTCAGATTAAAAATAAATAAGTGGGAATAGTAGAATTTCATGCATTTTAAAAATGCCCAAGTGAGAGAGACCTTGTGTTATCTGCTTCCCCTGAGAACTCAGAAAGGACTTAACATATAAACTAATCATATTTAGAACTGGCTGCGGCTGCTGCTATTAAGAACTATTTTTGTAAGTCCTCAGAAAAAGAATTCAAAATGAAATAAAAGCCAGAAAAACACAGACTGAGATCTGGGAGGTTGCAGCTGGGAGCTTTGAAAAACCACTTAGCATCCACTCCCAGACTGTAGCCCTGGGATGGTCCATACTTCAGCATGTGATCTTTGTAAGATCCCTCAGTCCCAAGTGAAACAGCATCACTAACTACTTTTTAATTAGAAAGTTTTATATTCTTATTACCTAACATGTGATTCAGTGTGCCTCTCTAAAAAGAATTCTGAAATAATACTGTTTTTCTGAGAACACAGAAATACCCATGCTGTTTTAACAACAATTTTGAGACACCTCAGACGTTTTAGGATAAAGGACATTTCCAGACCACTGCTCTGCTAAAACACCTACCTTGCTATGGCAAATTTCCTAACTACTAAAAGCATTTAAGAATAGCCACATGGTTTGTACCAGGTACAGCAAGAAAGATTATAAAACTTATGTTAGTTACCAGAACAAATGAGATGAGAATTAGAGTGCTTCTGAGTAGGATTAGCCAGGTCAGCTCAAAGTTAGCCAGGTGAGACTCTGTAATTAGGGGTTTAGACTGAAGCAAACCAGGAGTTCAGCTCCACTAGCACTGGTGGGAGGGTGACAGCCACCCATACGTGGGACACAACAGAGTATGCTGGGAAATAGCAAACCACTCTACCATTTGCAAAATGTCTAGGGACCCAAACCCAAAACTAAGAGCCTGATTTCACACAGGAATTGAGAATCCTTGCTTTACTATTTCTGTGTAAGGCAATTCTGTCCAGAGTAAATAAGTCCGCATTACTATATGGCCATCAGAGCCTCCTCTGACAGAGAGACCCCTCTGACTTTCCTTCACTATCTGTGCAATAGCAGAGTTATTTTAGACTTTTGTTTTACTGAGTATTTCCTAGAAGGAAAAAACCTTTGCCCTCCATCACTGCAGGTTACTACAAAGCATCCAACAATGCTGAACCAACTTTTGAGTCCATAAATATTTCAGCTATTCCTTACAAGATAGGTCTCTGCAGTAGGAACAAAAACATATCTACAGTGGACTGTAAGAAAAAAATTCCTTCAATTATCTTCTGAATATAGCTACTTAGACAAAAATATCTTCCACTAATGCTTCCCAAAACAGAAATGGAAAAATGCTCTCGATTTGACTGCAGTAGAACCACTCTTCTGTGTTGCTCTGGTCCTTCCAGGCCTCCTAGAACTTCCTGGATTAAAATACAAATGGAGATAAACACTTCTTGCTCATAGTAACGAGGGAGAAGGCAAGTTAAGCATTAACAACAAAGATGAATGCAGCTGTTCTGTGGATGCAGAATGACACTGAGAAGAGGAAGGGACAGTACAGCTCTTCCGACATGAAAGGTGCTAAGGAGAGATTATGATTTAGTCCTAATTATCCTACCCCTTCTCCTTGAAATCTGTGCTTGGCACATGAAGAGTTTCCTTACATCTTGTACCTGTATCCATCCTTGACTGAACTACTAAACCCAACATTATTTACAGAGGCTCTGTAGCAACTGCCCTTGCCTGGGAGATCTCTGGCCTCAACGTGCTTAAATCACTCCATCTGTTCCTCGGCTAACCCTCCTCCTCTCTGGACTGAATGCTCTTGGCAAATACCAAGAGATGTTTATTCAGTGCCAGAGACAACAGTGCTGCAATCCTAGCTGAAGGTGCTACAGAGCATGTTATATGTATGAGGCATTTTCTAATATAATGGAAAGAGAGGAAAAATACTGCAAAGCCAGGCTGTGGAAAGCACAACATTATATCAGAGTTCAGAACTGTGACCCATCACAGAGGGGGTTCACCTGACTACAGGGTTGTTTTGGTGGGGTTTTTTCTGGTTTTTATTTGTTTTTTTCTTTGTTAAATCCACATAGAGATTTTCTTCTGTGACCCTAGAGAAGTTAGCTAAAGTTACTGTAGTACTGTAGAATACCTGCTTAATAGTCACCAAGGCTATTGAGTTTCGATTCCAACTTTTTGAGGCTTCACAACTGACTCCAATTATGGATTGCGGATCTTGCTCTGCAGCCTGAGCAAGGTAAAGAAGATAGCCTAAGCCTTGGACAGCCTGATTCTAAACATCTGCTGGACTTTTTAGTCTCTTTTGGGTTCTCCTGTAGTCTCATAGCTGTGAGCAGCTATTGCCAGAATCATTCAGGATTTGTTAGGATGTTTCTTTACGCCATGGAAAGTTTTTATGGGTACAGTGGATCTTTCACCACAGTCACTAATACATACAATCCCACTCACCTCACTAAGACAAGTTTTCAAGAACTCAGCTGCCACTTGACCCCAGCTTTTAAGGTTAGATGAAAATCTCTGAGGGAGCACATGTTACCAGAGACCTCACAGAGCACAAATATTTGCGACTCTGGTTAAACTGAATCAAGATTGACATAGCAGGTCTAATCTTCCTGTGATTCAGAGGCAAAGTGAAAAATACAGGAGGCAACACGATTGGGTTTTAGCCACTTTAATTCAGTGGTACTTCCCTGGGTTAATGAGCATGGAATGGACATTTCACGCTACAGGTACAATGATACACTTCCAAGGACTTCTTTCTGTGTTCCTTCAAGAACTTAAATTACAATAATGGAATAAATAACTCAGCTTGTTATTTTGCTGAACTACAGGACTGCTAAATATTTATAAGCTATAACGAAGTCCTGTTACTAAGCTATTATTTTCCCTCTTGAATAGATTTCTCCAATGACTGTCAAACATCTTCACATTAACTTTTGCCAAGTGCAAGCTTAATAGCCCATCTATAGCTGGGAAAATAGATGAAAGCTGGCCACATGAAGTTGAGTAAACAAACAGTCCCTTTGCCTCTGAGAAATACTTTCCACTAAACCAGTGAGGCCAGAGGACAGCTCAGTATCACTAAGTGGTCACTGTTTTCCAGAGTATCTACAACAGATTCAGACTCTGAGAACTTGGCTTGCCTATTCTCACTGCTTATCTGACATTTCCAAGGCCACCAGTATGTTCATCATACATACACATCAGTGCAAATAAATTTGTGCCTCTCTGGTTGGCATAGCCAACACCCATGCCGTGGTGGAGCTCCTGGGCATCTCTTGTAGTTATCCAGTGGCAGGAAATGTAAAGATCTGAGGCTGTTTAAATCTGACAAGATGCAAGGAAATTTGCCAAAAAGATTCAGTCTGCGTTTAAATAACAATTTAAAATAATACAGGGTTAGGATCTGCCATAGGACAGCTACAAAGCTGATCCTGTAATACACTGGTTACAATTTTCTCCTTCTGACGATATGACAAATCCTGAAAATTCAGAGGCATACGTGTGACCCTGTCCAAAAGTTTCACAGAGTCACTGAGAGGTAGTATGGGGGAAACATCTGGGAAAAGGTAACAAGGGCAGGCACAAGAACAGAAGGGCCTCCAGCTGAGAAGCAAGAAAGCAGCGAGAGCAGGGACTTAAAGAACCATGCCTCCAACGCTCAGCCAATTACCCGTGTCTGGCTGTCACTGTGTCACCTTGTGACTGTCTCCTGCTGAAAAGTCCCTGTGGAAGAGCTCAGAGATGGCAGCACCTCCCCAGGAAAAGTTCTCTCAGCTCTAGACCATAGGCTAGTAACTCCCACACTCAGAACTGCTCACGTCCTAGCTTCAGCCCAGTCATAGCTACATTCTCACAGCTGCATCCACTGTCCATCAGCTTCCCAGTAACATCCCCAATTTTAGGCAGTAGCTTCAAGTTACAAATAAACAGATTTCAGACTCAGGAGAAAGATGGGAAAGGAGAAAGTTAAGATAGCCTGAAGACAACCATGCCAGTCCACTGCTTTAACCCAAAGCCTTATCATCATACAACTGCTCTCTCCAGCATGTTTTGAGCCTTTTCCTCTCATTCATTTCCTGGGGCAAGTCCTGGGTCAAGTGGTCTCTCAGAGTTTCTCTTCAAAGTCTGCTAAAAAGCAGAACAGCATTCCTCTAGCTGCATTAGGAAGGGGCTTGTTTCCTGTGCTGGTCTTTCACCCTAGCTCAGCCTATTCGAATGCTGCTGTAAACCAAGGCAGCAAGGGACAGATGCATACTGTAAGGTATGAATGGATAACCAGGCAACTGGGCATAACCAAACAACTAAAGGGGAAAGACACTTGATATTCATTAATACGACCTGCCAAAGTGTATGGTGCAGCCCTGAAGGTCCTTCCAACATCTTCAAACATTCTTGATGTTTGAGCAGGCCAGTTAAGTTTGCTAACCTCAAGGGGGGGTGTGTATATGTGCTTATGCATGTTGGCGGGGGTGATCAACCTCTATACTTCTCTGGAGGGGGCTCAGGTCTCCTTCAGTCTTTGCTGAATACAGAATCAGCATCACCTCAGTTGCTAGTTATTTTGCAGATGTTAGAGCCATCTACTGGTTCTTACAGTTTTCTCAAGTGGCTGATCTGGACAGAAGAGGTGGCAGGAATGCAGTCTGCAAAACTTGATCAGGGACCAAGAGCACCACAGTACCTCTGATCCCAACTGCTGGGATATCCACATGACTGGTTTGAGCCTGCCTCATTTCTCCCAGCATGACAAAGGCAGAGAGAGCAATGTCTCAGTGCTCTAGTGACAGTGACTAGTCAGAAGAAGCTATCAAGCACAGCAGACACAGCATTAAGCTTTTCTCTCAGCTATCGTGGCATGTTCTATTTGGGAACAGCCAGCCTCATCTAAAACAGTAATTTGTGCCCAGCTAAGCTCCTGTCCTCAGGTCACAGGCAGGTGCAAGGCAGAAGTCTCATAGCTGTGCAGGGCACCTCTTGGCTGGGGTGAGGACAGTAATCTTCATACCTGAAGAACTAGACAGTACTCTGAAATACCACACCCCCACAGCTGCTGCAGCATTCACTGCACAAGGTGGCCTCATGCAGACACTGGGAGTGAGAATTTTACCCATATTTTCAACATGGGGGCATACAGTACCACTATATTGTGCAATACTTTCCTATCCAGTGTCTCTTATGACTAAAGCATACACTAGGATCATTAACACAAGGGGCTGGAGTTTTAGGAATCTTAAAATTAAATTAAATGGATTCATCATTTAGTTTTATAAACATAAATAAATATTAAATGACCTACAGCTCTGTCAGAAGCAACAGGTACCACAGAAAGTTGTGCAAGAACAAGCATTCTGCTACACGACTGCTGCCTCAAGGACATCCCCAATACTAAAACTGATCCAGCAACTTAAGATTATTGCTCCAGTAATTTGCAGTTTTCTTCCCAACCACATCCTACTACAGGACAGACACATACACACATTCATCACCCCAAAATGCTTCACACAAAGCCCACAAACAGCAGGTAACAGAGATGGCAGTGGTAGCAGCATCACAGCACTTCCTCTGTTCATCACTTTTCTGCTCCACTAGCTCTCTTCTACTGGTGATGGAAAAAGGGTTCTGCTGCATTTTTTTTGTTTGTTTTGCTGTATTTAGACAGAAATACTTGAGGTCTGGGCTTAGGTCCTAGTCTGAAATTTGCTTGTACGTACCTCAGGAATATTGTCTGGTAGATGCAGGTTTCATGCCCCATTTCTAGAGAGTACATAAACACCTACAGCACTACCAACTGGCCAGTCTACATTTACTCCCTGTATTCATCCTCCAAAATTCACATATATTGTTTAACTCCCTCATGTCCTGGTTGGGAACTATGAAATTTGTATCAGCTGTGGCTCAGAATTTACTTCTGTGACAGTGGTGCTTAGGGATTTCAGCTAATGTCAGAGATGCACAGACGATTTGACAATGATGGATTTCCATCTGGGATTTCCAAGAAGTAAAGCTGCAGCTTTTTTAATTCAGCCAGGGAATTTGTCCTAAGTGTTAGGGTAACACCAGATGCTTGTGACAGCAAGTGATCAAAGCCCTCAGTGCTGAGAGAGCAGTGGCAGGGCTCTTGACACCATGATAATAAGTAGTTTGTTTTCTTATTTCCAGATGAAACCTCCTGACACCGTGCCTGAGTTGTACAAAGTGTCAGAAAGCAAACCAGTTTCACGTGACAAAATATTATGACCATTCAACTCTGATGTAATTAGCACAATGTTATAGTCCTTTAATTAGGTGATTCCAGCAGTGTTTACTCAGTGGTACAAAGAGACTTTCTGCAGCAGAAATGGCAGCCTGGCACCCAACTGTGGTTAGCTTTTCCTGGCTAGATTCCTACCCACCAAACAACTCTTCTGCAGTCTGCTTTTCTTATCCCACCCCAAAGTGGTACGAGAGAGATATCTGCAATGTTTGGGCAGGCACTGTCAGAAGGAGAATTTAAAAAGCTGGCGAAGATACATCTCACTATTTAATAATCTGTGCCACTTAAAATTTAATTCTGAGAAAGCGCCAGCCATTGGAAATGAAGCAGACACAAGACTTCATGCACATTCCTCATGAAAATACGGCATACTTGTTCTTTAAGATGATTTATTTAAAGTACAGGAAACTTCTATCTCTAGAGGCTCATTTAGTTGCTTTAGTGCCTAATTAGCAATTTGAGAGGAACCTCACCATACCTACCGTAGTGCTCTCCAGCAAACACAAGTCTGTTCCATCTGCAGAAACCTAATTCAAGAGTGTGATATATATGAAATCATCCTAGGTGAGACAGAGTTCTCACGAGACCACACACTTCTACATCAAGCACACCAGCATTGCCATTAGCAATCTTCACTAAGAAACTGACCATTGCCTTTAAAGAGCACCCTGATTATTCATGCAGGGAGAAAACAAACCAGAATATGAAAAGCACATGGAAGAATTCAGTCTAAAGCAGATTTCTGGACTGATATGGATGCAGCATTCCACATATATAAGTCAGAATACTTATCACATAGTTTCCATACTCAATAAACCAGAGCTTAATTCTTTCATAATTCATGTCCAACTAAGACTAGAGTACACACCAGGAGAGGAGATGCGCCGTTTCCAGCCCACGCAGTCTAAGCCTGTCGGAGTGCTCTGGGAAAATGGATGCAGTTTCAGTGGTAGGATGTCAAAGGCAACAGCAGATGTGATGGATGGACTTATTCCAGCCTGCAACAAGAAAGGGAAAACAGAGCCAATAAATGTTAAACTTAGATGCCCTGGAGGCCAAAATACAGTGTTCATCACAGCGCACCTCTTTCCACCTCTGATGCCTGCTCCTGTAAGTGAGTAGTACATTAGTAGACACATGCGGCTGGAGAGGTTAGAAAAGAGTGAGAATGCAGGGAAAACTGTAAGGTATTAAGAACAGACATGGATAACCAGTTACTGGACTCATACTTCACACACTACCACACGTATCTACATTCACAGAAAGTTTTGCTCCATCCTATGAAGTCTGTCTAGTGGGCTATCTAGTGGGAGACACACACATATCACCCCAACAAGTCACCCCTCAGCTACAGAACTGTTTCGCACAACTTCACGACTTACAATTCTTGTTCTGGTATTTAACATGTAAATAAAGTTTTTCCCTTCAGAAATTTGTTCATACCAGTCCCCAGTAATATAGGATTTGGATAACACAACATTCTTCTCTACTTTTGTAGGAGTGGGGTCTCTTGTTCTCTCCTTTACCTGGCTAATTGATTTTACAAAACTTACATAACTTTATGAAACTTTGAAAACTCTGTACCAGTGCCAGATGCTGTTGAATTAATAATTTGGGCTGATTTAGGGAAGAAAATGTATAGATAAATACACATGGCTCATGACTTTTAATATCTCAGTAAACCAGGCTTAAAATACACAAAAATACAAGATTTTTTAAGAAATCACAAAGCAGCCACTGTCATAAAGGTACTCCAGCCCCCCCAGACTAACCCACTCTCTCATGCAGAATTCACATGTTTTAAAAATAAAATTCATCAACAAAATCCAAAACGTAAACAAGGTTGTTCTTCTCTGTGTCAGAACCAATATTTTCTGCCGATCTTGCCACACCAAGAGATTTTCAATGTTTTCTGACTCCTCTCATCCACCGTGCAACAGAAATGATGTCTGGTTGGTGTAGGGAAACGAGACCAACATTCCCCTGCTACTTCACCAGGGAATTGCAAGATACTGGGCAGGATACTACAAGAATATAGGTCATCTGACAGTGAGCAACACAGATTTCCCAACCTCACTGAAACTCATACCACTTAAAACATAACACAGGCACGCTTTTATTCCTCTGCCCTTCTCTCTCTTTTCTCCATCCTATACCTCCTATTGCTGGCATACAGAAAGGATGCCAATGACTGCAGGCAACTGGGAGATCGGCTGGTCAGCAAACACTGGTCCCACAAGTGCAGGCATTTTTCATCTTGGTATTGTTACTGCCACTTCTTTTTGCTGCTGTGATGTTCAGTTACAATATATCCATCCTTCACTGAACCAACAATGTGGGATATAGAGGTCCAGTAGTTTATCTAGGATCTTTCCTTCTCCCTGCCAGCTCATGCTATGTCCCATGAGCATAATGGCTGCTGACTATCCTTGATGCTGAAGTCTCTTCTTTAGAAGATGGCAATTAGTCAAAACATCCTTCCAAAACTAAATGGCAAACTAAGCCTGCTGAATAGACACACAGAACCCAAGCAGCTGAGAGTGCTGCTGCTCTGTTCCCGGTTTTGCCTCATTCTTCCTGGAGTTACTTTCCTAAAACAAAGAGAAGACAGCCAATACGTTGGCACAAATCACCATCTCCTGAGGGACAGCATGAACCCTGTTCAAATTAACCTGAGCAGCGCCTGTGTGCCGAGGAGAGTCACAGCAGGGCCCCAGTGGGAACACACACTCTTCCAGTGACAATGAAATTAAGCAAAACAGGCAATTTACAGAGCAATAGCTCTGAAAATGCCAAGGCTAAAGTCCATATTACATACATGACAGGTGATAGAAAGCATTATTGTTCTGTTTAGGATTAGAAGAATATTGAAGAAGCCTTAGGGCTTCTCCAATAAAAACTGCAGGCTTCTTATTAATCTCCAGGGTATCTGAGCGAATTTCAGGTACCGGCATCATCTGATTTCTATAGCAGGGAAGCCAGGCCTGTACAACCCAGAGTCAGGAGAAGAAGCATTTTCAGACACTTCAGTAACACATGAGCAGGGTTTTCCCCTGCCTACCAAGGAGGGGAGGGGAAATAAGGGACCAGAGCATAGTAAAGACCCTCTCTTGTGTATTCTCTGCTCGAGGTTCAATGGGGTTATTTTTATGCCCTTACACACAGCAGCGTGCTCCCTGGGAGAGACATTTACTCATAGTCTGTCTGCGCCTTGTTGGGTGCACCACAGGGGGAGGCTTATCTCAATCAATCCCCTCTCCAAAGGGTGCTCATTACTCTCTTAAAGAGGATCCGAGGTGCCCACAGAGCCCATAACCATGGTAGTGTGCAGCAAAATCTAATTTTCGCTTATTTGAGATGGGGTAAATCAGATTTCCCAGAGTGATACTCAGGACAATAAGCTAAAGATCTATTTTTCACTGCTTCACATTTCTCTTTCAAAATAAAAGAGAAAGCTTTTTCTGCACCATGCACCCTCCAGGCACAGTCCCCTGATGGGCCTTTTAGGAATCTCTCTAATTTGGCAGTGCAAAAACTGTGCTCTAACAAACGTATGTAGAAGCCATGTCTGTGCTTCTCTTGCTGAGGACCAGGGAGACATCAAGCTAAACAGTCTGGTTTTAACTTTCTGTAAAATTAGGAGAGAGCAGGATGGGAGCAGACAGGCAGTTCAGAGACATCACTAACACAATTTTTGCATAAATAATTCCCAAAACAGAGTCTATTACCACTGCAGCATTACATGTATCAGCAGTTCTGGGGCATTGTCTCTGCTCCAGCTAGGGAATTTATGCTGCATTTAAAACAAGTAAGAGGACCCCAGGCTACACTCTAAAACCCATCACCACGTGAAAGGCAAAGCCTATGGCCAAGCAAAAGAAAATAAATTCATCTCCAGCCATGTGAGCTTCTCTTCTACCACTTTGAGGGGTGCTACCTTTAAAGGCTTGCCACAACCAGCCAAATGTTAACACTTTAAGATACAAGATCAGAAGCTGCTCAGCTTGTTACTGGTAGCATTTTGTTATAAGGGACATCTGGGTCAAGCTTTGAGCTTGCCTCTAGGGATTTACACAGACTGTTCCCCTTTAAAGCAGATGAGCAGCTTACTGGACCTAAGCAAAACAAATAGCTCAGTATATAGAATTGTTTAGGACTAGTATTTCAAGGAGTTGGGTGGTTTTCTTTTTATTAGGGTTTTGGTTTGGGTTTTTTTTTTTAGTTTAAAGGTAGTTTCTTGACTGTCCGCTTTCCTTTAAATCTCAACTGCTGGCCTTCAGAACAGCTTCTTATTACCACTGTACTGATTTGTGTATGTTGATCTGCATGATAGAGTAGTACCAGAAATCAGCACTTTGAAAAAAAAAAACCCTAAAATCAAGAATTCCCCTTTAGTCTGACTTATCAAGTTGTTTCCACAATATTGCAGCATTGCATCACCTTGTATGCTGACCTGATCTTGACTTAACACAATGCAACTTGTCATAACTGAAGCCACACATCCCAAGGCAGACATGTGTCAGAAGACATCAGACTTGTAGTTTCAGATCTCCAAAATCCCTTGCAGTTGCCTTGTTCCAGTCACAAAACCACAACAGACAACAAACATCTCACAAAGCTTCTTTTGAGATAATTTATTTCTCCTTATAAAAAGGGATTTAGCATCCCTCTAAAACTGCCCTCAAACACTGCAGCTTGTCACTGCCCTCCCACCACCCTTGGGAGCATGAATAAGCCAGCATTATGACAGGAATAGAACGTTACAAAGACAAAATAAAACACAACAGGAAAAAGAAACTACATGATGACTCTTATAGATAAAAATACAGGCCAAAGAAAAGCAGTTACATGGGCATACAGAAAACAGCCCTTGAATCCCAGCAATTCTCTCAGTAAAACTTAGCACTGCCGCCTTAGCCTGCCCACAAGGATAAGAAGCATCAACAACCTGCATAGCACACTTGACTCAACAAAAACAGTAAACCCCCAAATCTGCCAAACACCAATGCTGCTAAATATCTACTCTACATAGTAAATACATAAATAATGCTACTAAATAACTTTTACTCACCTCTACCACCCAAAGAAGAATGAACCAGACCACTGAGGCAGGCTGATACCCCTCAGGCAGGTGGTAAGTGAGGGTACCCACTGGGTACAGGGGCAGCTGCACATCGTTACACAGCTGCCCACAATGGAGAGGTCAGTTTGCACCAAACAATAAGGGTGGAAATGCTTAAAGAACAAACTGCTTTCTGGCAGCATTAAAACATGCACTCAATCAGCAAAACAGACAGCACCCAAACTGCGTGATTTGATGGCTCTAGGGGAAGCTACTGAGGTAACTGGGTGCTCATCTCAGAAGCACTAATGGTCTCGATGTTGGCCAACACACCCTGCAGCATGGGCCAGATTTCCATTGCCATCTATGCTTGTTAAGGAATGGTAAGCAATATTTAGCATGTTTTACCAGCTCCCCTTTTATCACTGGCTTATATAAGCCAGGGATTCATTTTCCCCAGCTCATTTCACACCTTTACAGCACTGAGCCTCCAGAACCCTGAAAGAGGTAGAAAACGACACAATTAATTTCTTTTAAATCTTGATATACACATGCCTCAGGAACGTTACTTGTTACCTTCAACAGATAGGTATAGTAGGGCTGAGCCACCCTCACTGAAGTGGGAGTAGGCAACACATCACAGAACCTTACCAAGCACTCATCCAGGTACTAAAACATTTTGTTTTGAAGAGCCCTTCAAATACAAACCAGCACAGGCTTTTAGCCTATTTTCTCAAGGAAAGTAGAACTGTGGACATTTTTTTCAGAAACCTTGTTCCTAGAATCGGCCTGGCCTTCTGTCCCAGTTGTCCATCAGCTTTGACAGGAGGCTGGCTCAAACAGACAGGTACAAGGCAGCAGGTGTACTCCCAGCAAGCCACAGCGGACAAGCTGAACTGTGTCAGGTGAGTGTTTTCCCCTCATCATCCACGGAACTGTCTGTGTGAGTAAGCTCAAGCACAGGCTGAGGCACTGACAGGACTGGGGCGTCAGGTCCCCTCAAACATCATTTTGAAGCAAGTGTAACCAGAAACAGGCGAACAGGACAACAAAGGGAATCAAATGCAGATAATAGACCACAACAGAAAACCCTGAGGAAAGCTTGTATTTTAAAATCTACTACTTGATTTCAAGCTTGCTCAGAAGCTTCCTCCATATTATCATCAGATGTTTCTGTCTCTCATGTCCTTTTCCCTCAGAAGGTCTTTTTTATGTGTGAAGGCCAGATTTGGCTCTGGGATACAGATTCATGGCTCTCCATGAAGAGAACAGACCTTAGCTCTGGATCCAAGAGTAACAGATGCCATCAGTGTGAGTCACAACAGCCACAAAGTTTGCCACAAGCAATCATAACGCTGATCTCAAAGTCTCCCCTGCTGGAGAGGAGAACACTAATAGCTAAACCTCCAATGGCAATGTTCTCTTGAGCATTTCACAGCAGGAATTTGCCTCAGTAGGAAGTGTGGAGTTGGCCTCAGACACAGGGAAATCTAATTTAGAAATCCATTTTTAAAGTTATACAGCAGCACCACAGGGTACGGAATGAGATTTCATCGGTTTAATTTATATTGATTTAAGGCAACTCTGAATTGCACCCTGCCAACACCCCATCTTTCAGCTCTCAGAGCAATTGTGCTCTTGTATTCTATTGTCCAACATGGCACAGGGCAGGAACTGCTCGCTTTTGGCAACTAGCAAGCCCATCACCCTCAGAGATCATCACTATGGACCAGTTTAGTGTTTAATCAGTCTCCACAGCCAGCAGGCCCAAAGAAAAGCAGACAAGGACAGGAATATGACGACAGTAGAAAGAAGCAGCCGAAGCAGAGAGGAAGACAGTGCCAGAGAACAAGGAGCATGGCGTACGGTTTCTTACTTTTAACTGGTCCTCTGGGAGGTGTTGCAATTGAATCCCTCTCTCTGGCTGTGTCTCCTTCTCTAGCTTCCTTTTTTGGTTCCTCTCCATCCAAACATCATCGAAGCTGAAGCACTTATAGAGGGGTTTAGGTCTCTTCCTCCTTCTCTCTGGAATCTCCTTGGGTTTTTCATCTGGAGCAAGGAAGGAAAGCCTCCAGGCTTTGCTCTCAAGGGTGGTGGTAGGGCGTGGGGATGGTGGAACCTGGGGAGGCCTTCTTTTGCGATGGGGAACCCATTTCTCATGTGGCCTCTTTTCAGGTGGCATTTGACATTGCTGTTTAGACTCCTGTTTTACAAACAGCAGGTGAAAACACAGGGTTTGTTGGCTGGAATTCTGTTTGCTTCAAATCAATTGGAGAGAAGATGGTGAAGCTCAGTTATCTAGCCCCAGAAAAATTCAGAAGTACTATTTCCCAATAGTACTGGCAGGCCAAAACCAGCCTGTCCACTCACTTATCCTTCTCCATAGGCTTAGGGGCACTCCAACCTGAAGCAGCAGCAGCTCTGGTATCCTTTGAGAGTGTGATATACACTCCCTTCTGCACAGGACAGTGTCCTTTTCACCCTCATTCTAGATGGCATATTACAATAACATCACCATTGGGATTTAGGTCATCCTGTCTGTATAATATTATTTACAAAGACAGACAATGTCTCTGAAAATAGAATAACAACCAGTCTTGTCTGTCTAGTTATACTCTAGTTATACAATGTGAAAAGGCTTCCTTGATGCCTGTGGGTCTGATGTATTAAGTCCTGTGCTTCCTGACGTGCTGTTTGTGCCATCCATTTTATTTGCTTGATGTTGGGCTGCGAGTGAGGAATCGCTCAGCTTTGCACTTCACTCTCATCTGCTTTTAATGAGTGGTTGCACAAAATTACAGCTGTTATACTGGAACAACTTGAAATTAAGCATGCCCTGAGGCATCTAGCTACCACTTCAGGTAGCATCAGTGCTAGAATCAATAATATTTAAGGTGGGAGATGATGGCATTGAGGAATGAATGATCTCAGGAGTCTCTCTTCATGCCAAGAAAATGTGTGCTGACAATAGTATCTCTCCAGTTTCTCACAGTTCATTTGAAGAACTCAAATACAACAACCTGTAAACCACTTCAGGCACTTCCTATCTACTATCAATTAACCAACAATCCCAGATCAATTCTTCTTTGCCAGTGGCAAGAGAAGCCACAGTTTAGAAGCACTCCTTATCTACTAGATGTTATGCAAAACCCAAAGTGTATACTGCTGGCATTCTGTGCTTAAACCCATCATAATGGAGAGGAGCAAGGAGAACTTGAACAGATTCCATACATGGGACATATCAGGACAGTTTACTTTTGCCTGCTGGGTAACACAATTATGTAAGTAAAACCGAGCCACAGTCAGATTAATTAAATAGGTAATGAAGGCCCTGCCACACTGGCAAACTGATAATAGTTCTGCCTTGCTGTTTTCAGCATAAAATGTTTGTCCCAGATATAACTTTGAGAACGTTAACCGTTAGTAGGTATTAGCAGAGGGGCTGGTCTGTGCTTCATCAGACTAACAAGGGTTACTTACCAGTGTGGTAGTCAGGGGCAAGCTGATTCACTGCAGTTTGGTACAGCCCTATAGCACAGATAAGGCTGGTACCACCAGAAAAATACCTGGCTGGGGATGGGGAATACAGTCACATCCCCACAGTGCAGGGCACACTAGGAAGGGAGCTTGAGGAACTCCGTAATTATGTATTTCTTTCACAGTAGTGTCTTTACTGATGTGGAACAGAAAAGGAGTTTTCTTCCAATCTACTGTTAAACTTAACTTTATGACCTTTTTACTTTGCAACATACACAAGAGAGCCATCCTTAGTGTTCAGATGATAATTATGTTGGAAAGACTTAACACTGCAAATATATGTTTGCACAATGCCTCCTCTGTATTTTCAGAGATTCCTGAAAAAACAACTTGACCTACAAAACCCAGGGTGCAGTTTTACTTCACCTCACAGTGGAAATAAATAAAAGTCTTATCTGTTTTATTAGATTAGATGAGATGTTGTGTCCTGAAAGCTGGGACATTTACATTAATTTCCGGGCTCCAGCTGAATTTATCCAGTTTCAGGTATCTGCAGCCTCCAGAAGAATCAGGAAAATTAAACTGCTCTCATATGGTTTTCCTACCATTAAAGTTTTTTATGGCTTTCTTTAAATTATTTAATCTAGCAATCAATTTAAGTAGTTATTTATTTCATCCTAACCGTTATGCTATCGGATGTGGGCTTGCCTGTTCAAGGCTTTACACATGCTTCATCTCTCCACTCTTTTCTAGATGCTTTTTTGGCTTATCTTTTACAGGTCAATGATTTTATTAATCTTCTGTGAGGTTTCATCTGTTGCCTGTGTATAGTTCAAGTATCTTGCATTTTCCTAGCCTGGTGTAACACTGCAGTCTCTTGTTGGGAATGGGCTGTCCAGTATTAAGTCTCTAAGTTAAGTTGATGGCCGTGAAAACAAAAGATTTTCAAGTAAAGCAGAGGACAGAAGAGAATAAAGCAAATTCTCTTTCCCTTCTGCCCACAGAAATTCCAGTGCTACAGCCCTCACTTCTCAAACTGTCACCCACGTGCTGCTTTAGATTCCAGACAGCAGTAGCTAGAAACCCCAAACCAATCAACCAAAAAACTTTCATTGGCAATATGTGAGGAGACGTTGAGGGAACTGGGTTTAATCAAGCTGGTAAGAGGGAGCTAAAGGCAATGTAAGAGCAGTCTGCAATGATTTTTAGTTACATGGATAGTGGATTCAAACTCTTCCCAGTAGTGCCATACAATGCCACAACACAATGGCCAGAAATTGTAGCTTGTAAACTTCTGGTTGGGCATTAGGAACATGTTTCCCAGGGAGGTGATGGAATCTCCAGCAATGGAGGTTTTCAGGATTTGGTTAGACAAAGTCATGGTTTCATCTATCTGAAGGTGCCAGTAGTCCTGTCTGAAGAAGGCAGGATCAGATGACCTCCCAAAGTCTGTTCCAAACAAACTTTCTTTGATTCTATGCAAAAACATAGGGAGTTTCTATTAAAAATAACCCAAACCCCAGAGAGAAAGGGCAGGCTAAGACTGTTTTGGACGGGATCTTAAAGCTTTAATTTTTAAAGGGGGATGTGAGAGACAAAAGGCGGCGGCAGCAAAAGCTGTGCCCATGTGAGTGAGTTGAACACAACCAACCCTCAGCTGCAGAACTGATCAAGCAGTTCCAGATTCATCAACTCTCTGAAAAACATCTGCTTGGGTTATGCAGAATCTCATACTGTCTCTCAGGTGCCACTTTGGAAAATCTGCTAAACAAAGTTATTTACCCAATTTCTTAATGTCAAAACTCATCACCACCAATACTGAAAAACTATCATAGTCAAGCCAGGTTCTGGGATCCCAGTAAACAGATCAATCTCAGTCACTCTGCTGCCTTGTGCTTAGCTGCCCAAAGAGATTCCTAAACTCCCAGTCACTTAGAACTGAGGAAATCCTCTCTGGGATTAAAAGCCTACTCACAGAGGAAGGCTCTGCTTTTAATGGTCTCAGCCAACCAAGAAATCCCTATTGAAGATTTAGTCTTTTCTGTGAGATCCAGCCTATCACAAGGAAATTAATGTGTTACCAGGAGGAGAATACAGTGCAACATCAAAAGCAGACCCTGGGTCCATGGAGGGGGGTTCCGATCACTGGAGAAAAGGCACAAAAGGACTGCTTGCAGCAATCAAATGGTGACTGCAACAATTCATGGTACTTTCAATGACAGCTACTCATTGTCTGAAAAAAAAGGGTTTGCTTCTTAAAAAGTTACTGCTAGCAATAGGAATTGATTTCTACATTGCCTTTCACTTTGAGAAACTTACTGTACACTGGTTACAAAGCTCAATTCTGAATTAAGAGGGGTGAGACCCAGCTAAAAACTGGAGTTGAACACACGGTGGCATCTGTGTAATCTGTCTGAGGCATACTGTGCTGTAGGAATCATAGAATCATAGAATGGTCTGGGTTGGAAGGGACCCCAGGGATCATAGATTTCCAAACCCGCTGCCACAGGCAGAGCCACCAACCTCCAGGTCTGGATCTACACAAGGTTGCCCAGGGCCCCATCCAACCTGGCCTTGAACACCCCCAGGGACGGGGCATCCACCACCTCTCTGGGCAGCCTGTTCCAGCCCCTCACCACTCTCTCCGTAAAAAACTTCCCCCTAATATCTAATTTAAACCTTCCTTCCTTATGATGACTCCATTCTTTTACATTTTTGTGGTAAATCCTCCCTTATAGAGTGCATCAATTCATACAGTCTTGAACAGAAACCGAAAGTAGAGCTACCTTAGACAAAGACGAGTATTTATGCACCCATCTAACCCATGTATTCACTGAGCCTTTAAAGAGTTTCTCTGGAATTCCTAAACCATAGTAAACCAAAAGAATCTGCAAACCAAACCACCTCCTGATCATTCCCAGACAACAACTCACCTCATCTCGGAGCATGTCACTAATGGAAGAAGCTGTGTTTAAGCTGATTTGGGATTGGCTGCTTATGCCACTGTCATCTCTCTGGTATTCACTGTCCAACGAGTGTACGGAAAGTAAAAGACTACCTCTGGGTTTCAGTGTCTTTGGTCTCTCAGGAGCCTCCAAATTGCTGTCAACTGCAGAGCTGTTCCCAAGAGAGATCATTGAAGTGGCACATATTCTTCCAGGATAACGGAAGCTCTTGTGCTGGGAAGTGGATCGAGGACTCTGTGGTTTAGGACTCATAGGCCTAGAAGGCATATCTTTGCCATCAGAATTTGAGAGCTGGGGACACGATGGACTTGACTGACTAAACGGCAGATGCAAGTCAGTGGGGCTAAATGGAGATTTCATCCAATATTCCTCTAGAGAAGTGTTTAGACTGTTGCTCAGAGCCTCCTGTTGTTCATCACAGTCTGAACTCTGAGAGTATCTGATGCCCAGGTCATGGGACTGTATTCGTTTTCTCCACATACCTGCAGGTGAAGAGACATCAACAGGCTCCACAGAGGTGTCAAAAAAGTTGGTCTCTGTTGAGGAGCCGTTAGCCATTTCTGTTTTAAAAGATGTCTGTCTGTTGGAACTATTCTGTCGATCTACTGACATTGTTCTCATCATATGGCCTCTAGTTGCATTAAGACTCTCCTGTGTTGGTGATAAACTTTCTAAGACAGATCTTTTTACTCCATCTGCCTCCTTGCTTTTTAGAAAAGCTCTCCAGGTACTCTGGCGAAGTTTGGCTTTCTCCTTTTCACTTTTCAGTGATACTCTTGAGCTTTGCTCAGTATTTTCCTTTTCTGGAGATTTGGATTCAAAGAGGCTTGAGAGGGATTTGTGTGCTAAGGCCAACCTTGTCTTAAACTTCTTACCCTCAGGGTTTTTGCTTTTTTTGTATTCATTTTCAGGCAAAGATTTTCTAATCCCAGAGTATTCCATGGGTTCAGTGTCATTGTTTTCAGGTGAACCTGAAACTTGTTGATCTACATATTTGATGGCAGCCAGTGTGGGAGAAATTGAATTTGTATCTACATCTTCCATTAATATCCGGCCAGAGCCAGAAGCCTTCCTCAGGCTCATTCTGTTGAATAATCCTGCAGGTTTCTCATAGAATAAATCATCATCATCAGAGTACTCAGAGGTGTAGCTTTCCTTCCTGTGGAAGGCTGAACCAGATGAGCAACTTTTGAAAGACTGTAAACTTTCAGTGTCTTCATCATCTTTCCCAGCATCCAGTTCTTCCACCTTTGCCTTGCTGCCAAAGAAGTTGCTACTTCCCTGATTTTCTGCTGTGGCAAGTTTAGTTTTCCTGAAAGATGTCATTTTTGAGAATACTAAAAACCTGGAAGCTTTCCCACTGTTCCCATTCTTTGTTGGCTTTTGCATAGCTTTACAGAGGCTGTTGCTACTTCCCAGGATGTGGAATGAATTCTCATCCATTTCCTCACTGTTAGTGCTGCAGGTACTTATATTATCTAGACCCAGCATGCAAGCACTATGGGTCTCCCTTTTCACAGAATAGGTAAAGACATCAGACACATCTAGATTCAGTGTACTGTCTTTGCTAGGGCTAGCTGTGTCTTCTGCAGGAGAGCACTCCTTTTCTTCACCAGGAGAAGGTTCTTCACAAACACCCATTGGTTCTTCTGAACTGTTAAAACCTTCAGTTCCTTGTCTGCCTACTGCTTGTTCAGAGATGATTATGGGCTCTTGAAGGTCAGCATCAGCACCATCTCTCTGACACAAATTGCTTACATTGCATGTTTCCAGTGTTACCGCACTAGTTATACCTATGCCTTCCTCTCTGCCTTGATGTGCTTTGAATTCCCCTTCCTTAGACACCTGGTCATCTCTTCCCTCAGCCCAGGATTTTCTGAATTGTTCTGTCATTAATTCAAAGCCAGTGTTTGTTCTATAAGACTCTTTCTCAAGGATCATAACATCACTTCTGCTATGTGATTTTAAGAGTGCTTCTTCACATTGCTCTGCCTGGCTTTCTGCAATAAGTCTATCATCGCTCAGTGGTACAGCAATGCTCCCAAACTCCACTTTTGCACTTGTTGCTGTGGAATTACTACAGGTGAACCCTAAGGATGAAACCACATCCCTTTGCTCTCCTTTGTCTTGTGAAAATTCTGGTTTTTCTTCAGCTGTATCCCTACCAGGGAGTACCTCTGCACTACCATGAATAAGGTGGGTGGCCAGAATTCGCCCCTCACAGCTACAGCTTTCATTCAGAACTCTCTCTGGCTCATCATGAACTTTGCTGACAGTGTGAGGAGACATCAAATCCTTGGTCACGACATTTCTCAATATTCCAGTTACCACTTTATTCGGAAGATTATCATTCAGTGTCTTGGACTGTAATCCTTTCTGCTCTACAGATATGATAATTAGGGCAGGCTTTAATTCTGGAACAGTCACTAAATGCTTTTTCTGGCCTATATAGTCTGATCTAGGGGTCATTTCAACAGCAAAGGCGCTGTCTTCATCCTTTCCTTTATGAGTAGGATGTTCATTTGTTACTAGCCCAGAATGACTCCTCAAGGCACCAGTTTTACAACTTATATTTTCCTGCATTGACTCTTTGTGCTCTGCCCCATTGTTACTCTCACCTGGTTGCAATGTGGTTTCCAGGACGTTACATCCGAAGTCAAGGCTAGAAGAATCATCTACCCATCTTTCCCCTACCACAATCTCCATACCTGATTGTTCAGATTCAAAGTAATTCTCCCTCAAATGTCTCTGTTGTATTCTATCAGTGGAAACACTGTTTACAGTACAATCACAATCTCCGTCTTCCTCAACAGCAGGAAAACCTACATGACAAGCTGCTAGGTTCTCAGTGTCCCCACTGCCAGATTCAATATCAATATCACAAGGGAATTTGTCTGCTTCCAGATCTCTTTCAGCCTTGTACTGGTCACTTTTTATAAGTTCTTCAGCATTTACGATTACTGGCTCACAGTCCAGGACAGATGACATCTCCTTTTGTTTTGGAATGCACTCACAAGCATCAATCTGTGTAGAAGATAAGGTATCAGCACAAGTGGCTACAGCTTCTGGGCTAAGGCCACATGTCTCTGATTTAGAGTACAAATAAAAATCAACGCTATGGGGAGAGCCGGCTGGTTGAGAAAGCTGACACTTATCTGAGTCTATGTCAGTATTAAGAAGAGATCTTTGCATGCCAAATTCACCCTCTATTTTTATTGCCTTTTCAGGGCTTACAGGTACCCTTCCTAAAGTTTTCCAAGTGTATTCAAAATCTAGCCCATGAAGATGTATTCTGGAACATGACCATCTAAATTTGTCTGTCAGATGAATACAGCTCCCCACATACTCTGTCCTGCCTTGAGCACTGATATTTTCAGGTACGCTGTGCCATGTTTTACTTTCTGTAATCTCTGACCTTGTGAGTGGTGGCTGAGACTTTGGGTTGAAGCAACCCCGGTAAAAGAATGAATCTGATGTCAACATGGTGTCTGCACTTTCATGTTTTACCCTTTTACCTGTAATTTCATCACTGTCAAGTGAGTTCCTCCTGCTGCATTTTATACTGGACATAGAACCTAATTCACACTTAGATGTCTCAGTGTAACTTTGACAGTTAGATCCATTTGTTTCAAAATGAAGATTAGGCAAACTACAGCTTGATGCTGCATCTGGCTGGAAGGAAAACTGCCGAATCTCTGGAAAAACCAAACAGCTTTCTGAGTTTGCTTTGAAACAAGCAACAGTTAATCCTGCAGGTTGTTCCTTCCGTCTTGTAACATCACCCTCTGCAGGTACCCGGCTGGTACAGGACTGCACTTCACTGCTTTCAAACTCTGCTTTATTTTGTGATACCGCTACAGTCTTGCTGTTTGTCTGTGATACTATGATGCCCTCTTCACTGACTTGGTTCTCTCTGTTGGAAATACCACTGGTTACTGTTAGCTCAGCGCCACCTAATTCTTCGCCTTCTGACTTTGCAGTTGCGATGCAAAACTCCGTTTTGCTTGGTGCTGAGTTTATTTTGGAAGACACTTCTAATCGCACCTGCTGGGTCAGTTCTAGTTGCCTTGAGCACTTCAGTTCATGGGGGGCTGTTTCTATCTTTGCTTTAGGAAGACTACAGCACAGACTTTTTTTTTCAGTGAAAAGGCAGTTTGAATCCAAGCAAGTTTCCCCAGTTATATCACTAGAAACAGATTCTGTGTCCGATGCACTCTCATAAGGCTCAGTTTTTACATCTGACAAAGATCCACTCTGATGTGACAGGGTTTCAAAATAATCTTCATCTGTTTCTTGGCTGGATCCACGTATCTCCAGCTCTATTGTGCTCGGTGTAGAACTGAGATCATCTTCAAATTCTCCTTCACTGATGTAGTTTTCAACTGGCTCTGGGGTCTATGAATAAAGAGAAATAATGATTTAGCAATGATTTCCCACAGCACCAGGGCAGCATAGTTATTAGAAAAGGGACCTAGGAACACAATTTAATACACACTGATGTCTTTGGAAGTTATAGTTGATATTTTACTTATTGATGGACCTGGGGTCTTTCTATTTCTTATTGTTTCTTTTGCTGGGTTTTTTTTTTTAACATATAATTATACACAGGCCAAAACCTGACTTTTGGCCATTATCTTTCACAGTCTAATACCAAGACACATTTCACAGAAAGAAGGCAAGTGGAAAGAATCCCTTGCCGGTAGATCTAAAAACTCTAATGAATCCATCTTCAAATCTGGGGAGGAATTTTATATGATAAATCTGAGAAAAAATTGTTACTGTCCAAGTTACATACGCAGTTACATAGGCAGAACAGTTGTGCCCTTGAATAACCAGATACAACCAATACGAAAGCCTGAACCAAAGGTGAAAGAAGTCTTTGATCTCGTTTCGGAGAAGGCTTATGCCAGGAGCACTACATATATCCCTTATGAGAGCATCTCAGTGCCTGAGAGCAGAAAGATCAAAACCACACTGTCGATACTAGGAAATGTCTTTGTCTCTCACAGCTACCCTGGGAGAGTCTCAGTCTTCTTTTCTTTAACCATCAGAAAGAAGTCTGGGTATTTCTCAGCCTCAGGTATAGCTATTGTCAGAAGTTCTATAAACGTATCCAACAAAGATACTTAGCTGACTCCAGTCACAGCTCTTTCAAATTCAGAATGTGAAGCTTTATAAGTATAAATGGCAGTCTTTAACCCTAATGCTGGATGCCTCTTTAGCCAGGTTTTTCTAGTAATCATCACAATAATGATCAACACATTTCAAAATCTGAAAAATGCAATTTTGAACAAACAAAGTAATTTCTATAAAAAGCCAAACCACAAGTGAATGGCAGCCATCAAACTAGAACACAAGGTCCCTTGGTCTGAGCTACATGCCACCTTCACCACACTGCTTTGTCACAGATGAAGTGTGAGTCCTCACACAGAAAGCCAAGTTCCAAATCACATCAAAGGATATGTCACAGAGTTTCTGATTCTATGCTCCACAACACAAAGGGCAAATAGGAAAAGGGAAAGCACTAGGGTTATTTCCAAAAGCGGGTCTCAATAAGAAGATCAGTATTTTCTCTTGACAGAAAAAGGAAAACACAAATTGAATGGAGGAGGGAAGGGGAGAATTCAATGCTTTAAACCAAGACCAAAAATCACTTTCACACCATTAAACCTGACCAAATAGCACTATAACTGCAACATGAGTCACGTAGCAGCAGCGCAATGTGTCCTTTACTGTGTGCAGCCAGTGACACATGCAGTTGAGGTCCCTTAATAATGTCAAACCCCACTATCAATCGGCAGGACAGAAATGACCAGCATTACAGCAGCACAGGCTAGCATCTCTCGTAATGATCGAGCAGCATGACTGTGAGCAGTTGGCTCACGCAGCAGTGAGTACAGCAGCAGCTGCTCAGCAGTAACAGCACTGCCTCTTCAGCAGCACTCTGAACACAGACTTACAGATGGTGATAAACTAAGATAAAAACTGCTCAGGCAAATAGGAACAAAGTAATGAAGATGCCCAACTGTCCCCAAGGATAATTATTAACTAAATTTAAAAAAAAGGGGGGGGGGAGGGAGGTCAGAGATCCCTTCAGCAGCCCAGTCCAGGGTGCCCTAAGCTTCATCCGACCTGGTCTTGAACCCTGCCAGGGATCCAGGGGCAGCCACAGCTTCTCTGGGCAACCTGGTTCACCACCCTCACAGTAAAGAATATCTTCCCAATATCTAATCTAAATCTACCCTCCTCCAGCGTAAGGCTGAAGCAACATTTGAAATTCTCCTTCTGTACCTTTGATACACCTCTGCTCTGAACGGGACAGCCTTGAAGAGAGAGAGAATCTGGCCTCAAGGTCCTGCTAAGCCTTGCTCTCTCCAATTGGGCTGTGAAAACTTGCCTAAGGTAATGGATCTTCTGGAAACATTGATGTTTGTCAGGTTGGAAATGGCTGGGAGGATCTCAGACCACCAAGTCTTTCCAGAAGGACAGTCACAGAAATGGCTTTTCATTAACTAAATTATGTTCTTGAATTTAAGGCAAACACAGCACAAAAACTGTTCTCCTTCACAAAGAGGTCTATCACTGAGTTCAAAACTGGTTTGTAGTAACCATGGAGTACTGGTCCATCCTGGGGAACCAGTCACACTATCTCAGTCACCACAGAGCTGTAAAGAAAAAGTCCTTCAAACACATGTGTGGAAAAGGTACGGACTCAGAATTAATGGTTTCAACTTATCTACCTTCTTCCATACTTAAATAAATGTAAAGCATGCCCAGAAATCCTTAAAGCAAATTGAATGCCAGTCAGAGGTTGGATTATTCGTGGTACAATGAGCCGAAGGACTGGCTCAGGGGGGCTTTGTGTGGCAAATAAATTTGCATGTAATGTTTTCTTCTCTGAGGGAGAAACATAAAATTCTTTGGGAGAGCCCTCCCACATGCCCAGAGTTGTGTTTTTCAGGGTTTGCATAAAAGAGAAGTACAGAGCTCAGATAAGGCTCTTAATTTAATTCAGACACAAGCAGTGCACACACAAACATACACTCCCCCTGAAAAGCTACCATTAGGAAAAGACAGGAGGCAGCAGTGCAGGGTACAGAGCAGTGGCTGCAGCCTACATAGAATCCCTCTGCATTGATCTACCTGGGCTTGCAAGGTGACGTAGCAGAGATTCAGACTTGACACTATAAAGAAAACATCAAATAAAATAGCTCCAGAATGTCCTCAAGGCACCAAATTATCTTCCTGATCAAATCCAGCTTTCCAAGACCTTCTATTAAATTGTCTTCATCATGAATAACAGAAAGATGGGAAGGAAAATGGAAAACAGGCCACTGGCAAAGCTTTCATTTTCTCCTACTTCCTTGTAAGGACAAACCTTGTTACACTTAATGCGGAAGAAGTAGATTTGAAGACATTCACTTCAGACAGAACTTTGGTTTCTCATCAGCAGAAAAACACTTTTCTGAATTGTCTGCCTTTTCAGTGGATATTATAGATGTTACAGAAGTTCATAAAGAGCAGAACAGTATGAGAATAAGAGCAGGTGCAGCACTGCACCTTGATAAGGATCACTGAGAAGCAATGCTGTTGTCAGCAGTGGTGTCAGGCACTCTGAAAAACACCAGAAATGAAACCCTCTGCAGGTAGTGAAGAAAGTGCTCTATAACCACTGAATGATGACATTTTACTTGCAAAAGATGCTCAATTTTTGATGCCGGGCACAAAAACGTGCACCTTAACTGCACAGGAGGAAACAAAATTCAGATATGGATGAGGAAAGCAGAACTTCACCAGGAGGTTCTTGCTTCAGTCAGTGCAGATGTGCAGAGGCATTCAAAAGTAACTTTGGCACTGAATCCTTTAGCGGTTTGGTGACAGAATTGTTTCATTAATCATCTATACACAGCAAGAGCACTATTTGCAGGTGACTCCATCTTTTAGCAGTAACATTTTTATATATAGAACCATTCATATAAAAAGTCACTAAAACAATGTATGTACCTTTTCTGCATGAGATGGACAAGCTTTTTATGGTTTCCAAACAATGTAGCTACATTTGCTGAAAAAGACCTCAAAGCAAGTTCTGTTGATTTGTAAGAACTTGGTCTACATTAACGATTAGTGGCATGCAACAGACAGACATCATAAGTGTCTTGCTCTAGTTATCTTTAGTGCCTTCATTAGCAATCCTCCAAATGGTTAACCAGCTCCAAAATTAGCAGGATTATGTGAGGAATCGTACAAGGCTCTAGCAGCTACCATCACTCAAGGTGGTAATGCCAGATGAAGGCAAGAGCTTGGAACCAATGGCAAAACTATGCACAGAACCAGTGAAATATCTAAATATCATAAGAGCAACATTACTGCCAAAACCTCTGCGCCTTTTCCCCTCCTGCCACCTTAAGTGATCCTGTTGTTCCTGTTCAGCAAGTGCTTTGAAATTACAGCCCGGTAACCTGTGTCCAGTGGGAAATCTGGGTGTCCACCATGATGTTGTCTCATGACACTTGGTACGTACAGGACTGCATCAGCAGAAAAATGCCACAAGCAGGGGGCCTGCTGCATGTCACACAGCTTTTCTGATTCCTTTCAACAGGCCAGTTCCAACATGAAAACACTTTTGTAGCCCAGCGCCAAAAACATTAACTCCCTCCTTTGACATTAACACTCCTCCAACCATGAGCAGATTAGAAGAAACTTTGGCCAGTATAAAACAAGTGGCCAGGGTGCAGTGCTTTCTAATAACAAAGCATAATCTGGGTGCCATCTAGAGGTTGCACTGAGGTGCCTGGTCAGGCTCTGCTTGCACAGAGGAGGTGGTGGAGTCACCTCAGGATATTCAAGGAGAGGTTGGATGAGGTACTTATGGACATAGTTTAGTAAGTAATATAGGTGGTAGGAGGACGGTTGGACTAGATAATCTTGTAGGTCTTTTCCAACCTTAAGGATTCTATGATTCTGTGAATGCACACTCCCTTCAATCAATGTAAGCTGCATTCCAGTTTCTTACTGTGCTGCAGGTCTAGCGTCTCACCACCAAATTCCTCAGCACTGCTTTAGCGCCAGCCAGATAAGGACTGCCTGGCACATGAAGAGACAAGGCAGTGAAGAGGCTTAAAGATTTATTGTGTTAAGTAGAAGATAACTACACAGGACATGACATTTATACAATATTAGTGTGTGAAACTGAAAAGTTCAGGGCTCCCTGTAGCTTGTATTTGTGGTTTCTTCCATTTAGTTTTTGAAATTACAGTTTGCCACAGAAATACATTTCTAGCAAAGCAGCAACGTCAGACAGAACTATTATGAAAACAGTTGTAGATTTATTCTCAAAAGTACATTAAAACCTGACAGCTTGTTTGTACCAAAAGAAATCCTACATTTTGGCCAAAGCACTGTGAAGGTTCACTCTTGAAATGTAAAATGTTAAACCATATGAATAATTAATATTGTTACTGTTCTGAAATACACACAGAAGACAAATTTTTTTTTTGTCAACACAACAATATGTCAATATTTAGAATGTGAATAGCTAAAATTCAGACTCAAGCAACTTCCCAGCTCTTTGGAACTATGTGCCTTCATTGCATTGCATCACTCCCTCTGCTGGCAGATTTTAAAAGGAGTATGATGCTTCGTTGTACTTCTGCCTTCAATCCGTGGAAGGCTTGGATTGTTGGATTTCTCACTATCTTTTCATGAAAACAGGAGTATAATTTGCTTGCCATATAATACCTCCCTCTGTCTTTTTTTAATGAAGAACTCAGGGCTGCCCTGGAAGAAAAAATCAGAAGTTGCTGTGTCTGTGTGGAAGACACAGTGTAAAGATACGATGAGCAGTTAACAATACAGCTCCCGTGAAACAGGGGACTAAGCCTCAGAGAAAACACTTTCTGCTAAAATGGAAATTCAACTTGCTTGGCCATAGGGGAGCTATGAAAGGCAAAGGCACATCTGCCACCGTCTACATTTTGCCATTAATCCTTCTCTAAGGCAGATGAACTTACATGAGGTTGAAGTGGCACAAGCAGAAGCTCTGCACAGACCAAAAATCCTACCCAGAAATGACGCGAGTCCTCCGAAGGCAGTGCCCTCGCTGAACTCTTGAGCTATGCAGCTCGGCAGCTTCAAGGACTAACCCGCTTCTACCAGTGTATGCTCTTTAATAGACAACTCTGCCCTGCTACTCTCTGCTAAATGAACATAGCGCCCACAGTTAGTTTCCCTTCAGAGAATTTAGGACATGATTTAAGGATCTTTAGGATTCCTGCTGTAAGAAGTGGAGACTTTCACTCTAGAAGACCGTGTAGAGAGTGCTGTGATGGTTTGTCCTTCCGCTGTAAACTTGCTGCAATCACTTCTCTCTGAGCACACTTCAGCACAGACATCCTTTGTTAAACTCAATTCTTTTTTGAGAAGCCATTCTTTCTTCCACTGAGAAATTATAGAAGGAATGTGAATTGGAGGAGCAGAAAGACAGCAAACACTTTAAAGGCAGGGCAAACTCCTCTGAAGAAGATAGCTATTGGAAAAAAGACTCCAGTAAAGACAAAGAGGAATCCAAGTGTATGTGTGCACATGTAGCCACAAGACATCTACTGTTGCTCCCTCAGTGGCAATTCAGTGTCTAAGCATGGGACGGAAATGCAGTTGGAAATCAAGCCCAAAGTCATGAGATACACAGGTTGTTTATCGTATAATCTAATCACTCAGCCCATTTTTAGAAGCATAGGCTTTCTTTTTAATCAAGAAAATCATTCTGCAGACAGTTATAATTCAGACTGTTAATAAAACGAGCACTTTGAAAGAAAGGGCCTATATGAAGCCTGGAAGATAAAAAGCAAAATCCTGCCTTTCTTGACCTTCTCCCACCATCGCTGGGATCATCATCACAAATTCCTGAATATGCTCAGCCACTGCAGCTCCCTCCTGAGTATGTTGTTCGCTTTTGAACTAATATTTCTGTGGTCATGCTGCTCCTTTAATCAGGCATGTTGCTACATTATTACACCAAGCACCCTTCCTCTGGCATGTCGTACTGCTGGGAGATGCTACAAAGGACATGACCTAATTGTATTAAATGCTGGATAAACATGGTGAGAGCGTCTGCCCTGTAGTGTCTATAGTCTAATTATGTAAGATAAAGGGAGGGAAACAGAGAGAGGGAGGAAGCACTATCTTAATTTTACAGATTCAGAGTAAATGACTCGCTCAAGTCATACTAGACCATCTGCAGTGGAGCCAGGAATTCAACCATCTCAGCCCCTGTTCATTATTTTTATCTTTTTAGTTCTCTGTTGAGTCTAATGCCCCTCTGAGTGTTGAGGTCTCCTGACACAGACTGCTGTGTAAACAGAGGAGAGAACCTCAAGGGCAGTAAGGAAAGAGATGTGACTAAAAGGTATATAACTACATCGGCTGGGGACTCGCAGGGCTGAGAACAGAAACGCACCTAACACATTTGTAGACTCTTCCGTACTGCATTTTAAGGAGGAACAGCCTCCAGGAGAAGGCAGAAGTGAGATAGGCATCAAGGGAAAGAAAATCAGTAGGAAGAAAGAAGAAATATGGAGAAAAAGTATAGTACTTTATTTTGCATCATTGGAATGAGTTTAACGGGGCTCTCTGGGACTCTCAGTCAGGCATGCACCTCTATCATGAGGTATGAATAATAAAAGCATTATTCTTTGATATGTCTCAGTCTGACTTGCCATTACCAACTGCATGTGCTCGGGAGCTTCAAGTAAAAGCTTTGCACACAAAGCCAGACTGACCTTTGATAGGCAGGCAAGTTTTTGTCCTGCTTTTGTCATTGCACTTCAGGTTAACTCCTGGATAAAATACATGAGGATTTCCCCTTCCCAACTGTCCCTACTGACCTTTAGTAGTTGTTTCTTAGGCAGTTGCCCTGAAGGGTACAACCTGGACTCCAGACTCTTGCTAATGTTACACAAACAGAAACTCAGTTGACAGGCTTTGCAGCCAAAGGCAGGTCTTACAAACAGACTGCATCAGATCTGGAGCCAGCAGTAAAATGAGGAACATGGGAAGGATGATTTTCAGACATGGGATAAGGACAGGCTAGGTCTTGATCATGAGTCCAGGAAGTAAGTTGAATTCAGCACAACTTTGCATCCTCACACCTTTTTTGAGTTTAGCCTAGCTGGGTGACACGAGATATTCTAAGGCCAACAACCTGCTCACTCACTTCCTCCTCTCTCCATAGGAGTTGAGAAATCTTCTCAGCGAGCTTTCAAAAGCAGAAGTGATCAAGCAACATGCCCATATGTATAAAATAACAACTTTCAAGAAAAACTTAGCTAGCAATGCTGTTGCAGAGCATGGATTCAGCTGGGTGAACTCGTGCCATTTGCAAAGACCTTTTTTGCTCACTATTTCCACTTTTCCTCCAACGTAATGCAATGTAGAAGGGCTGTTTTACAGGTATTTTAGTGCCTTCTATAGGCACAAGAATTGCATCAGCACTGGGCCTGATCTACAGCTGAAACATCTGTGATCAGAGTGCACTGCTCCTACTCAAGCACAAAGTCTGTCTATGTCCAAAAGGTACGCCAGAAGGAAGAGTAAGCCTTTCTTGTTGAGTGTCTGCCAGGGTTTCAGACCTGGACTGAAGCTGAAGTGCACTGCATACTATTACATGTGGGCAGAAGCCACTCCGCTGTTGGGGCTCAGGAAGTGACTCAGGTGCCTTTTTTGGTGTAGTTACTCAGTATCCAGCTTAATGCCTTCTTCTTTCACCTTGGATACCTGTTTTCACCTATGTTCCTCCTCCTCTTTAAAACAATGGTAACACCTCCTGACCTCAGAGCTGCACTGTAAATACGAGACTAAGTGACTAGGCACAGGGGAATGAAGTCTCTTGACTCATGAGATTACTTCAGGTCACATAAGCCTTGATCTTGTATTTCAAGATCCACAAGGGTTTTATGAATCTGTGACCAAAATGCCCTCTTCTCTCTCTGATACTCTGTGCATTATCAGGAACCTTTTTTCCCAGTGGTGGCTTCATTTGAAGATACTTGATTTTATTTGGATTAGATATACTAACTCACTACCTGGGTGAGCTAGTGTAACTACCAACTGTGCTTTTGCTACAAAACTCCTGCCTCATTCATGTAAGTGACTTCCAGGAATTTTCTGACACTCCCAGCAACACACATCACTAAACCAATAGATAGTTATAGTGCCACAGGGAACCTGAGCTTGGCACAGGTAAGGCCTCAGTTGGAATGGGGAAAGACTGAAAGTACAATGGGTAGTGCAGAGAGAGGATCTATTGTTAAAACATCCTTTAACTACGGAGACAAAGTGGTAATCTTCTTCTAAAACAAGACTAAGGGATTTAAATTGAGCAGAGAAGACTGAAGTTAGAGCAAAGCAATAAACACCACCAATATGGATAAAGAAAAACTGGACAGATTGCCTAGGGGATAGCATGGAGCCACCATAATTTTCTGTCTTTAAGTACAGATTAGATGCACATCTGACAGAAATGACACAGGTAGAGCTGATCTCCAGTGGAATGATGGATGAGAAGACCTTTTTCAACCCCTTGTAAGCCTGTAATTCAGTAATTATTAATTTGCAGATGCTCATTCAGTTATTTTACTGCGATACGCAGGCCCAGGGGGATATGCCATTGTAACAGAGATGACACTGAAGAGCAAAGGATAAGCAAAGAACTCCTGTAGCAATTGAGATCTACAAGCAACCTGTGTTGCTCTCAGCAATTAGAGGTACCCATTCCAGAAGTGTCCAAGAATGTCCACTGAAGAGACGAGAGGTCTAGAAAGGATGACATGTGAGAAAAGACTGAGAGAACCAGACCCATTGCTTAACCTAGAAAAGACCTCACACTGCAAAATGGCATGTACCACCCAGTCCTTAGAATCAAAGTTTTTATTTGAAATCTCAAAACTGCAACATGATTAAGAAAGCAAAAGGGACCTAAGTTTTCCATCTCCTAGGTCCTTTGGCACAATCCATCTAGGCACATCAGTCCTACAGTCTGAGTTGTGCCGCTGTCTCATGGGCAAATGGAAACTATGGTGAAGATTGTTCCATTAGTAGAGAGCACATTCTATATACCTAACTAGGGTCACAAATTATATCCATTGTGCCTTGGTTTGTCACACCTGTTTAATACCAAGGGGGATTCAGCTGAAGTGTTCATTTTGGCCTCCCTAAACTTTGGCAATGAAGCAGTAATTTATTTTTTTTAAACAGAAGGAGCAGAACTGCTGCCCTCCGCCCCACCCCCGCCCCCCAAAATGTTAACTTCAAGAGCACATCATTCATTGGTTCAGTGGGAAGCATCAGGATTTCCATATTGTAAAGGTTAGAGAGAGAGCTGGAGGAGGTGAGAGAAACTGCAATACATCGTCACGCACAATTTCTCCAACTTGACAATGTGCAGAAAGGAGAAGAAGGTCTTGCAGAAGAAAATCCAGGGCATAAGGACTGTGAGCAGGATGAAGGAGTGGGTATGTTTATGTCAGTCATTCTTTTCTCAACTGTTCCCAGGCTCCCAAACTACCCTGTTTATCTGTCTAGCAAATACCCACTCCATGTGGCAGGGAATACAGAATCAGAGGGAAGCAAGAGCCAGTCACTTGATCCATTCCTTGCTTACCCAGTGTGAACTTGAGTGCAGAGAAAGATTTGGAAGCTTATCAGTTCAAATAGAGAGATGTGCATTTGCAGACGAATTCTAGCTTTCAGCTCTGTAGAATCAGGAACACAGTAACTACAGCCTCCTACCTCACGATTTTGCTTGGTACAGCACTCACTGAGAACCATCACCAGATCAAAAAAATCTTGCAAAATGTGTGTCTTGTTTGGTATCACCTTAAGTTCAGTTCAAGAAAAATGGCACACAGACCTGCATGAACATCCAAAAAGCTGTAAACTTTAGTTAACAAAACAGACCTCAACTTTGCTCTTAACCGCAAAGATCAAGTGACATTTAAAAGGAAACAAAAAGATGCAAATCGCACATTTTCAAGTCTTTGAAGATCCTGCCGGCGCTGCTCCAGGCCAGAGCAGTCCATTTCTCTTTAGTCAGCCTTTTCACTGGCTTCAATGATGAATACACAACGACCACCGGAAATTTTTAGCCTCAATAATTTTTTCATTACCCGTCAGGAACAGCACTAGTAACAGACATTAGAGGTGCAATACTCAATTGTTCAGGATAGCCTAAACATTTAATTACATTATGGTTGCTAATCACAAATAATTGCTTTAGGGAAGACAGGGCAACTGTGAGGAGATGCATCTTGCCTATTCAGCTCATGGCACAGAATTCAGCAAGGACAAAGCAAGCAGCACAGAGAGAAACATCTTAAAACCACTCACAAATCCTATTTCCTATTACTCTTTTAGAGAGAGACTGCATCAGCTTGCTTCTGTGCAGCCTAATGATGATCACCTTATTTGGAAAGAACCCAATTCCATATAGACTGTGCTTTGGGTTTACTTATTTTACTATCACTTTTGCTAACAATTGTCCTTTTCTCAGATCTGGCTCAATCAAGTTTCCTTATCACTGTTTCCTTTCTCTCCAACCTCGTTATCTTGCACAAATCTCCACTGGTCTGCCAGAGAGAAATCAAGTAGAGAGAGATTGTGAGAATCAAAGATGTTCTTAAATCATGCCTTTTAATGAAAAGAGAAAAAATAAAACCAAGCAACCTGAAGACACACACACAGAAAGAAAAAAAAAGAGAAGTGAAAAGAGGAACGGACCCTTTCTCCTGCCACTATACAGAAGTATGAAGTTTAGACTAAAATAGTGCAGAATACTGTGGCAGAGATATGTTACAGCAGAACCTCTATGATCAATCTTATTTCACAGGTAGCTCAGACATGGACTCAAACCTATGATGCCCATTGGCCTGACCCCTCCTTATATGTTATTCATTATCTTTATGAATGTAAATCTAATACTTCTTCACACAACCACTATATTCCAAAGCACAATGGGTATGGGGTGACAGAGGTTTCCACAGATCTTAGCTTTTGCAGAAATTGGTTCTGTTCCTGTGTTTTATAAAGAGTTGAGAAGTTTACTCAGGCAGGAGATACCTCATCTAGTACCAAGTTCAAAACTCTATTAATAACATTTCTCTGCCAGCTCTTTTAGCAGAAGTCTCCAGACAACACCCTGGTACACCAGAACCAGGGAAGACACTGCTTTTTCAATTGCTAAGACCTCACCAAAGCTTTCATGCAAGATTTAAGTCGTGCAAAAGACAAAAAGCAAAAGTCATAGTACATAACTCCATGCAGCCAGTACCTTCATTTGAGAGAGAAAAGGGTAAAACCTTAAGTGTTCAAGTACAGCACTACAACCCAGAGGACTGTACCTTAGTCTGTATAACCAACAGACCCACAGTTTGAACAGTATGGTCCCAAGTACCCTTGTTTAGTCTTCTGTCACTCTTTCCCAGTTACTTTGCAACCAAGAGCCTACCTGGAATTTCCCGACTCTCCCACGTTTTGTATCTAAAGCAGCAGGACACCTCATTTGGCAGCTGCAGTGCTGCCTCCCCAGAACTGGCACTGATGGCACTGGGCTGTGACGAGATGGGATGAACTGATTTTGTGTCAGTTGTTCATATTTTGTTGTGAGGGCTGGGGTTATTTTCTGCCCCTGGCTGTACCACAGATGACAGCAATTATCATTTCTTATCTTCCAGATTTTACCACTGCTGCTACAGTTCTCCCACTGGTTTGTCAGAACTGAAATAAACACTGGGCAAGTCCTCTGCAACAATCTCTCCATTTGGGATCCCAGCTCCACTGCCTGGGCCAGAGTCAACCTATCAAGTTCCATCAAGAGCTTCTCCCGAATTCGCCAGTCTGCTGCTTTGTCTATGAGCTGATCCAGGATCAGCTCTTCCTGCCAACAGCCAAAAGCACAGGCTGATGCCAACTCTTGCAGTGCCAGAGCAAAGGCTGTAAAAGTTTCACCTGGCAGTTGTGCCCGCTGCCTGAACTGGAACCTCTGCAACACCACACTCTGTCTGGGCTTGATGTACCCCGAAAGCTTCTTCATTGTTTCTTAAAGGAGGCAACTCAATCCAGGGTTGTAAAATCCTCAGCTTTTTCACATCCAAAGACTGGAAAACAGTCCTCAGAGAGTCTTCAGGTTTCACTCATCTGTATCAGCCAAATCTCAGAACCAGCCACTGACACCCGAAGCCTGAGAGATTTCACAGTTCCAGCAATATGCAGGACAAACCAGCTACAAGATGCAACTGGAACTGCCCAGTCTTCACTGCCATTGCTGTGTAGGTCCACTGCTATTCCCACTACCTCCCAACAAGAACACAGAGGCACATCAGAAATGCTTTGCCTCTTGTCACAGGAGGCTGTTTCTGGAAACCTAGGAGACTTCTGCCTTCCAGCCCAGGTTGCCTGGCTGGGTGGGAAATACAGTGCTCCTCCCATGCAGGCCATGAGGGTGGGGACAGGTGAGCGTAAGAGGAAAAAACAGAAATGGATGGAAACCAGAAAATGAGATGGAAAGCCTGTCTCCCCTGCTAGGAAATGTTTGTGGCATGTCCTAACACCCTAAATTAACGCTTGTCAAATTTTTAATGGGAATAAAATACAAAATCCAAGTTTAATGGTTCTACACATGTTGCTCACAATAATTAACATCACCGTTTTCACCAGCACAAGAATCCCTACATACCACCAAGGCATGCACAGACAGTGAGCAGGACTACAGCCGCAGTGAGATGGTGCTGAAAGTCAAGGCTGACCCACATTGGCCTTCATAGGTGCAGGCTGTCACGTCTCTGTTTTTTGGTGTCGAACAATAATGCCTAAGAACAGCATCCTCCTGGGCCAGCACCTACTGATCTATTCAAAACTGGCACTACTTCCCCAGTGTTTTGCAGGGCCCAGTCCCACTGGTATGTAAGAGCAGCAGCACTATAGAAAGATCTTTGTATGGGCAGTTTTCCTGCTCAGGTCAGGAGTCTCTGCCTGCCTCCATTTTGCATCTTTTTTCAGTGATCACGTAGGAGGTACAAATGGAAACACAGCACCTCAAAAACATGTGTTGTAGGAAAGATAATGAGAAAGAAGGAGAAGTCTTGCTTGCCCTGCACATTTGTGAATATGTATGGTACCAAGAAACAATTGTTGGCCCTTTTTCATATTTTGGTGGGTGTCTGCTGTATCCCAGCCAAAGAGGCTGGAGGGGTTTACACATCTTATCCTTTAATCAGGGTGGGTTAAGCAGTTCTCTGCAGCAAATCTCTAAAGAAGCCAAGATAATCACAGGTTTCAGATACCTTTTCTCTATGAACAAGCCACCTCCATTAGCTCAGGAGTACGGATCATTTTTTTAGTAACAGTAACATTTTCTTCTGCTAAAAAAAAAAATAATCCTGACCAACACTGGAGAAGCTCCTGAAGGTACCTGCCCAGTGCTTTACCATTTCTCTTTCACAGGAACATAACAGCTGTTTCACTGAAAGCTTGGTCACACAACCACCTTGGGTGGAGGTGGTATGCTGAATTACTCAACAGCTTGTGCATTTTTCAGAGACTTAAACTTTAAGAAGTTTAAAAAGGATCACTTCAACAATTTAATAAAGCAGGATTTAGGATCTAATTAATCTGAAGCGTCTCCATCCCATTTTTAGCAGTAAGATTTACTGTACAGAGTTTAATGACACATATTTTAGTTATGTTTACAAAAGAACCCTAAACTTTACTCCATGGGCATCATTTTTCCATCACTCAAAAATTCTCATTCTGTCCATGGTTTTTACAAGATTGCCAGTTTATTTACAGTGTCAGCTGACCTGAAGGTAGTAAGCTAAGTGAAAAAAGGAGATGAAGGTGACCTTCCACAAAAACCAGGCAAAATTTCAAATACCAGAGCACCTTGAACTGCTTTGTTTAGATTACTCTGGTGTAGAGTCGGGTTGTAGTCATCAGATGTAAAGCACAGAGAATGTCTGGAGAAGGAAGGCAGGAGAAAACTGGACAGTGGAGGGAAACCACTCATCTCAGGTGCTGTGCCTGCTTTTGCCATGCAGGGGTGGTGCCACAGAGCACACGGAGGAGCAATGCACGGGACTAGTCTTCTGTAGCACGGCAGCTTAGGAAGGCCACTGAAGCAAGAACTAACCTGGCAGGATATGGGTCTAATGCACTTGCAACATGGGTTTAAATTATTCAGCAGTTATTGGTGTGCTAGTTTAGCTGCCTACTTCCACTTAGTTACTGGAACTCCAATTAAGAAGCAAGTTGGGCTGCAGTTAACATACACAAAACCAGTGACAGTCACTTCATTCTGTGCACAGATGGGCAAAAAAGACTAAATATAGTCACAAAGGCTTTCACCTGAATTCTTGTGAAGTAACTCTTAATAGCTCTTTCCTGGAGGACAAAGCTATCAGTGAAATACACTGATAATATCAGATGTTAATAGACTGTGAGGTTTCATCAGCATAACTAATTTTTCAAGTATTTTCCTTTAGTGGAAACTGCTATTCACGTGCATTGGAGGAATAGAAGAAATGTTTCCTTTCCTAAAAGATTAGATGACTAGAAGAATAATTGTGCAGAAGGGAGGCAGAGGGGATCAACTCTGAATCCTACTGTTACATATCTATTTCTGAGCCAAATGAGACATTCTTTAGCATAACAAGCATCTTCACATCATGCTTCATGCAATCCCTAGGTCAGTACTCCCCTTATCACATAGAGAAAGGGAGCCCAGAGACACTATGTGATTTGCTCTTGACAATAAATGAGACAAAGACAGGATAAGGAGTGAGGGCTTCAGTATCCCATGCCCCTTTCTTCAGCAGCTCATTAACCCTACAGCTCCACTGCAGCTCTACTTCTGGAAATGAACCCACCAGCCAAAAGATAGTCACAAGCTACTGCAACCTCAGCTCTTGATTACCAGCCCTGTATTTGACAATAACCCTATTTAAAAGATTTCTCTGACTGAAGAAGAGTTTGAGATACAAATTGTTGGCAGCTGATATATTTGCTATATTTTAAACTTTTTCCTGGACATCTTATTTTGATCACTTACAGACACAGGATATTGAGCTCAATGGAACACAGTCCTGATCCATCTGGCCCCTGTGGCCATTCTTATCTTCTCACTTTACACAAGTTCAAATAGGATGATGCCAAAACAAAACATCCTTCAGGAACTTTCAAGATTAATTTTTAACCACAGAAACCTAAATCTTGATGTGTCCTTTGGAAAGCTTGCCTATAAAAAACCCAATGTTCTAAGTATTTTGCTGTGAACTATGGAAATTAAGAGTAAATACATACCAAAGTGACCTTCTGTGTTTAAATCAGAACTACGCCAGCTCTTCAAATCAAGATCTCTTACCCTCTACAATGCAGTGAGTCAAACACATACCATCTGATCTGGGTGTAATATGACTAAAAATAATTGGAAAACACTGACAATGTATAAAGAGCTGGCTACACCCTAAGCTTCCATTTACTCTGGCTTCACTATTAAGACATGATTCATTCACATCATGCCCCATCATCATAAGAATCCTGGTGGGATAGAAACATGTGGGAAAAAAAGGGTAAGATTAAAAATGATGCACAAATATAATTCTGAAACTTCTCATCTAACTGTGATAGCACAAGACAAACCCAAGCAGGCAGATCAGATATTCCTGCTTTCCACAATAAACCAAACTCTGATGACTTGGGAACATAAACAACCCCATTATATTGCAAAGAAGAAAAAAACCCAAAAACCAGTTTCAATGGCAAACATAATATTTTAGCCAGTCCTTCCATTCTGTAACTATTACTTTGCTCTGCATTGGTGTGACTGAACATAAGTTTTCAAAACTAATTACAGCTGCCTTGTATAAGAGGCTTTCTCTCTGTCTTTGCCTACCCCCACTGTTCAGAGGAGTGACTGCTCACTTGCTCACGTACCAGACAGTTTTTATCCCAGGGCACAGCATATGACTAGTATTTGCATGATCATTGCCTTTAGGATCAATTCCCACCCAACACTGTTCATGTTCTGCATCCCTGCTCAGGATGTCACTGTAAATAGTGTCAGGATTCCACGTGACTTGTAATAGCAACAGAGGTTTCCCAGTCAAGAAGTCTCAGACAGTTATAATTAAGAGTCTGATTTGCTTTGAGGCCAAATTCCCCCTCTACGGGACATTAGCTGGAAGAATTACCACCCTGCAATTCACTATGGCTTCCAGTAACGTTCCAGATGGCAGAGAGCTGTGCAGCCTGCTGTATCTGTTTATACCAGGATCTACAATTAAACAAACTTTTTCTGTCAGTGCAACTTTGAGGTCAGTTATAAACTATTCAAGGTTGTCAGCAAACAGCTCTGTCTTGCTAAAGTAGTTACTTCTCTGAGAAGCATTGCAATCTCTATGATGAAAGAATTATATCTCCAGACTAATATCAAGGTTTTCCTCATTTCAAATAGTAAATTTACCCCTGAAAGATCTCCGAGGTTAATTCCTCTGCTCATGACAGAAAGGTGTCTCCAAAACAGGACCCTCAATTTCACATGGCAAAAACATGTCCAGGCATAGAAGGAACACACCGACGGCACAGAGAGGCTGCCTCTGCACAGCACTACCTCTACTACAGCTGAGACACCTGTCTTCTTGCAGGAACTACACTGGGATTTTGAAGAAAGGAGGGGATGTCCAGATTAAACAGAAAAGGAAGATATCTGGGACCCTATGAAACCGTAAATTAGTATCTGCAACTATTTAATAAATAAAAGGAAGCAGGTGCTTCAAGAATGTCTTCACAGGTTTCCCTCAATGAGAATTCTGTAGTTTGGCCAGAAAGCCTAAACTTTGCCTGTAAGCGTGCTGCGAGACATCACAAAGCGGCTCGACTTGCCCTCTCAGCACATACACTGTGCATTCAAGGGAAGGGAGAAGATTTTGCTAACACCCTACAGCACAGAAACAGGTCCTATAGGAGCAACTGAAAAGGACTCCTGGTAATCACATACCTCACTGCACATCAGCATCTCGGAAGGGAGGAAAATTGCATGTGGCATTTTCTACAGAACAAGCAAACATATTGTTAAAGCTTCCACTGCAGAGCTACATGTCAATATTGGTGTATAAAATAAAGATAATGAGATTAAAAATAAATGTATGTTTTTATAAAATTAGTAAGAGCAGATTTGGAGAAAACTCGTGTTGTGCCTGGATTTCAGTAAATACTGGCAGCTGCAATAGTACCTGTCTAGCTCATAGAGACCAACTCTCCATTTGCATTTCACCAGTCCCTTGTACTGGTGACTAGAACTCGCTAGGGGCAATGTTCAGCACCTACTGAAAGCAGTGGTGTTAGAAGATGGTACTGGAAGGATCTACAGTGATACACATATACAGTAATATATTTTTTTTCCCGATTTAAAAGCATAAATTATGCATCTTTGCAAAGCTATGAGCCCTAGGGTTAGAGGACAGAGAGGATGATTGTGATAATTACTAGAAAAGCAGTAGCACCAAGAATAACTCGACACCAGAGTATGAGGCATTTCTGCTGTCCCACAAAGCTTTTCATACAAAATGTCAAAACATTTCATATGATGACCTAAACCTGGAAACGACGATTCCCACACTGACTGCATAAGAGCTCTGTTGGTTATAGTTCAGAAACTCCCACGGTACTGTAAATCTAGGAGCTGTTACATGACTGTATCAGTTCAGTAGTCTGAACTGAAAACCCATATCAACGATTTTACACTTGCATGGATTCCATCAGTTTCAAGACTAAATACATGGGGCTGGTTCCCAGGAGTGTTATACTGCCATAAAGGAAGTTGTATTAATAGAATTCCTACCTACATCTGTAGATAAAGCATCTTATTGTTCCAGTTCTTCTTCAGTGGCTGCTGGACCTAGTGTGTCAAGTGATCATTAAACACCTCAGAGAGAGACAATATGTCAAGCTTGATGCAAATGACTACCCTAGCAAAACAGTACTCTTTGCACCAGCTGTTTCAATGAGCTATCGCAATAAACACACTGCTCACTAAAAAAGGCTCTCTGATGAGGCAGATTGTGGCTCCAACAGTCTCACCTAGAAGCTTTAGGAAAATCCTGTTCATTACTCACCAGGCACTTCAGTTTCTGAAGTGAGTACTTCTTACATAAAGAGTGAATCAGCAATAGCAGAGATAGCTGAAAGACCTCCTGAGTTGGTAGAAGCCCATTCTTTTACGTCTTTAAAATGAAAAAAGAATCATGAGGTAATTGTTTGGGGTCTCTTTTCACCAGTGAACCTTGTGCAACTTCATGGACATGTCCAATTGAAATGTATACAGTGTTAGGAATGAGATCATTTAACTTCAGGTGAGGAAATATTCAGATTTTTTACTGTACAGTGGAATTTGCACCAACTTTGCAACACTGAACTAGGTACAAGTGAAGCCTCACACTCTGAAATGAGATGCACATTTTCCTGGGTCCAAATTGCCACTTCTACCCCTGCACTCCTGTTTTCATTAACCAGTGGAATATAGAACTTCTTTGCAAAGCAGAATGCTCTGTTTGTTCCACTGCTCATCATCAAATTGGGATAATGTTCTGATTTAGCCTCTCTTCTGGAACCCAAGACAATTTAAAGAACTCAAATGCAGCTGGACTGGAACAGATACCCTGGATTAGCTGCTATTCACTCTCATTTCACGTAACATGATAAAAGACAGTATTTTTTAAAAAGACCTAACCATTCCTGTATGTGTTCCCAGGATTTCCTGGATATTCCTGACTCTTTTCTTCATTGTACGCACATACTGGTTCTCTCATACCAATTTCAGTCTTGAGAAGCTGAAATAAATCTCTGACCATGAAGCAGTGGCTGCTCCTCATAGCAGCTGCAATAAGACTGTAATTTTGAAATAGTAAGGGAGAACATGTTAACATTCAAATGCAAAGAGCTGCTTATAGAGGGAAATGTCTAAGATATGTTTGCGCTGGAATTCTGATGAATGACAGTTCTTTGGAGGTAAACCTAAGGTTCTTCTGTGTTTTTTCATGAACTAAAATAAAGACAGAAGACCTTAATTTTTCAGCCTTAATGTTTATCCCATTATAGAAAAGCAGAGATAGAGAAAACAATATTGCTCTCACACTCTACAGTCTGACAATTTATTTCAGGTTTTCCAAAGAAAAACCCTGAAGCCCCAAAAAGGGGAAGGAGAAAGGGAGTGGGGAGGCGGGGGTGGGGGGGAAGGGCAGGGAGGGAGGCAGAGAGAAAGAGAGTAAGAGGAAAGGAAGAGAGAAAAAGAGAGAGAGAAAGAAGAAAAGAGGAAAAAAGGGAGAGGGAAGGGTAAAAACCTATGAGATATTGCCCCAGTGAGAGAGAGCACTCTAATTAAAAAATGATATTCATATCAAGGTTAATATCAAGATTATGAAGATCAATACCAGGATTAATACACCTTACCAGTGTTGGCCACTAGTGCAGGACCAGTTCTGATATCACATTTAGCTCCCACCTGAAGTCTGAGATATAGGTGCAGAATTTGTGCTGTCAACTCTATCTGCTATGGTGTAAAACAAGTATGGGAATTAAGATAAAAATTAAATTTTAAAAGTGTTCATTTCCACAGACATTGGATTCTTCGTGTTGGATTCTTGAACAAGACCTTGGCTATAACATTCCTGTGAGAGCTCCCCGAAGATGACGAGACATATGGAATGTATCTGCAACATACCGTATCAAAGCTCTAGTATCAGAAGCTTCACATAACTGAAGTGTATGGGTTTGTGGGTTTTTTTTTCATTTGACAAAAAAATCTTAACTGTGCACCAAGCCAATGCTTGGAGAGATGAAACACATTTCCTGAAGTGTACCAAATCCAAGTACATTCCTTTTATTCCAGATACAGCAAAAGTTGGAGGCCAAAGGCAATCATAGGGCTTGAAAAAAGCTGATGACTGATGTGTGCATGGGGATTTGTGTCTCTCAAGTGATCAGAGACCAAAACCCTCTCTTTCCATCTTCATGACAAACAATACCATTGTGCAAGAGTGATGAGTCCGGGGAGCAAGGCTGACTTTCAACAACGACACATGAGGAGCTAGTTAACTTCTTTGGCTGGAATAAGACTAGAAAGGCTTTGAGAACATCTCTATTTCCAGAGTATTGAGAAGCTTAAGGTCAAGACTGTGTTTTGCAGAAAACTTTACTGAATCCACCAGCAGGTGCCCGAGTGCTTGACACTTCCAGGGAGTTCAGCAAGAAGACAGAACAGGACCTTAACACTATGTGAGCTGAGGGAAGTTACCTGTCTCAAGCAGTCTTGAAAGCTTCACCAAACTACGTATTGTGAGACAGCAGTGAGCATTAAGCTGTGACTGCTTGGGAAAAAAGCCCTTGAGAATCAAGAGGGTGAAAGCCTTCCCACCCCTATGAGTAAGTGGGTAAGTATTATTTCTTTTGTCTCCTATAAAAGAAAGAGAAGCCTGGCACCACATTATAAAGACAGACTGAAAACATGTGCTGACTTGGCATCTAGTTGTGTCATACAAATTTTAAGCCACAACAATGCAAACACAGGAAAAATTTGGATAGTACTCAGCAATAACAGGGAACATTGCCAAATCAATTAGTGCCCTCATAATAATTAATCAGAACAGCTCACTGAGGAGAGCACGTCTTATTTACCCTTGTATAATAATCCAACATCAGTTACCCCACTGAATCCACAACACTAAACAAACACAACATGAACTTTATGAATCATGCCACAATATACATTTAGACATACATACTTGTGTAAATTTACTTACATCAATTCATATATTTACTTAAGAATAAGTTTACGAGAATACTAATTTTCCGGCACTGCAGAATCACTCCTCAATCTCTCTCAAAAGCTTTACATCCCAACATGGATGTTAACATTTAAATCCTTGACAAAAAAGGAAACAAATACACACTTGATGAGTGTCCTTGGATTTTTTGTGTACAGTCCTTGTATTTCAGCCTTTTCAGGATGAAGTCTGTGATGCAGAATGCAGCTTCCTATTTTGATAGCATCACTGAGCAATGAGCCTTGAGTGCATTTATTACATATTGGTTTCTCTTCTACTGGAATAGGAACTTACCCTTACTGCATGAGACACGTTTTTTTAAGACAAACTATCAAGTTGTCAGATAGAAATATGTTTCAAGAAATAGCAGACATTAAATTTGATCCTGACTGGAAATGTGGCAGAGTTGCACTGCATAAGTTTGGCGAATGATTTTTCTCTTGAAAGTGCATTCTTGCTGCCACTGCTTCAAATAAAGGCACACTAGGCCGTATTTTTTGCTGCTACAAATTACCACAGCTTCTCCAAAACTCTGAATATCTAGTGTTCAGAGCCCTGCCCATTGCCTTTAAGCAGTTTTATCTGCATTGCAAATGCAAACTCAGCTATTTCTTACAAACACCCCAGAAAGGCACGGTGCTCACGAACTCTTTCCCCAGCGTCTTGGCCTCTAAACTACTCATGCTAGTAACCCTGAATCATGGGAAGCACCCTTTGGGAGTTTCAGCATACAATTTGCAGTGAAGAACTACAGAGCCTCTGAACCAGGGTCTCCTCATGGTGGTTAAAGGAATATTTTATGCTGAGAAAACGTCCTCCATACGTACCTCATGTTTACATGCAGGGGGGTTGCCCCATAGTAATCTTAAACCTCGTACAAGATTCACTGGGTGCGGTTTTTCAGGGAGCAGCACTATGTAATCAGCACTAGGAAATTAAGGGAGTCCTTCACAAGTGAACGCTTCAGAGAAGGCAAGGTGGAAAGTGATAAGGGTAGGTCAAAGAGAGAAACTAGCAGCTGGTGAAGACTGCTAGAAGATGAAAAGCAACTAGAGAAAGGAAAATACCTTTTTAGTCTTCAAATTGGGCTTTCTATATGAAAGCTTATCTTTAGCCTACAACAAAACACAGCGATGAATCAGAGGAAACTGCTTAGACACAGACTCATTACTTGGCACCACAAAGGAGGTGACATGCTCTGAACTCACCCCGAGTTTACACTGCTCATCAGTGTGGTGACACCCTTAGTGACCGCACATAGTACCTTCCCACTCCCCATCACTACAGAACAGGGCCTGCCAGAAGTACTCACTACCCTGGAGAACCATACCTACAGACCAGAGCTACTGATCCAACCAGCAAGTAAGGCTAATATTCATGCACAGTTTGAGTTACCCACACTTAATACAAATACACATCCTCATGAAACAAAGGAGTAATCTGATTCATTTAAAAGAGCAGTATCCATAGAGAGCTTGTCTCCAAATGGGGCTTTGGGAGTTCTCAAGGGGAGTGAAAAGGGCACTGTCCTCTCCACAACTGAGAGGACCACTCAGGTTGTTACTCTTTTACTCTAGGTACCTTTGTGGTCAGAACAAGAAACTAAACAAAAGCAAGGCACAGCTGCCTGGTATCAGGAAGGCATCCTTTGGCTCTCATCCTCCAGCCCTTGAGAGTTAAGCTCCCTCTGAGGTGCTGCAATTGTGGTTTTATTTTTGAGCTGAAGTGACAGTATGTACCAAAAGGCATTCGTCTAATTCTTTGGAAACCTCTAAAGTTTGAGATTATATGCCAATACAAAGGCAGCTCATCATTTCTGCAGTTAAACTCCTAATGTCTTTTGCTGCAAAGCTTCTGCCTGGGTAACTTCTTTGTGCAAAGCCAGGCTTCTGGAAGTTAGGTTTCCTTAGGTGACAGAAGTACACTGGCCAGGGCTCAAAATTAATAGAAATACAGCTTTGCTAGTCAAAAGGACAAAAAGCAATCCCAGCCCCAACTGTGGTTTGTTTAAAAACAGTAATAATGAATTGCCCAATGTCATTTATTCAGGGAACAAAAACAAATTGTCGAGCCACTTGAATTTGAAATATTTGATCAGTCTGGAGAGTAGAATGGTCAAAGTTGAGAAATGGAAACACAAGATGAGTACAGCAGGAAAGGAAACTGAATTCCTTTTGTTGTGCAATTGTTTGATCAACTGCCCCACCATTCCCAGCAGCATACTACATTGACCAGGCTGGGCCACAGTCCGCTTATCACTGGGGAAGGGGCACAAGGGATAAGATTATATGTCTCAATGCAGAAAGACTTAAAGAGATAATGAGAAAATGTAAAGAAGATATGCTGAACCAATGATCAAAAGAGAAAAGAGATAAAGGAAAACTCTCAATACAGAATAAAGACTGAAGCTTAGGGGTGGGAGTGATCAGCTTTGCACTGGGAACCACTCATTCACCCTGAGAGTCTCTCTGTGGCCTCTGCAGACAGGCTCGGGAAAGCACTGTGATAGGTCAGAGGAAAAGTCCCTTAACTAGAAACAAGCAGCTCATACTTTAGAAAGCAGAAAATGTGAAAAGGGACTGGGAGCAGACAGCAGTAAGGGAACAAGCAGATTCACAGATTCATATTGTATCTCTCAAATCCTAATTCCAACATTGGAATGTGTTATTTCTCTGGTACCAAAGGTCAGGGAAAAGGACACTCACTCTTAACGATCAGAAGTCAACTCCATTGATGAGACATGTCCAGTATTTCTCTGTAGATTTCTTCTATTTACTATGTTTTGGGGGGAAGGGGGCCTGGGGTGGGGCAGTCCTCCTTGAAAACAGTATTTGAGGCTGTTGTGTACCTCAGAGTTTGTCAGCTTTTCCTTTGGTAGGAGCTGGATTCGAAGCCCAAGTCCATCTCAGACAAGTCAAGTGTGGGTATTTCATCCTGTTCACTAGCTGCCAACAAAAAACCAACCCAAACAACCCAGAACTGCACTGAAGCAGAAATTTCTGCCCAAACAAGTCCTAGAACAGGAAGAACAAGTGTGGGTGCCTTGAAAATGTTTCAGTCCTGAGCAGTCCATGGCAGCCCAGGCAGCACCCTCCTGTGATGTACACAGCAGTCTTGCTACCTTTAAGTGCTCTGCTTCTGATTAAAAGCAAAATGTGGCATAATGAAGAAAATTGAATGAGGGAGGGGGAGAACTAAACTGCTTATGCTGCCACTTTGTGGTCTGGAACAGCACTCATTGCTCAATGCATCAATGTAGCTTGCACAGCTTCCAGACTCTCATAATCTAACCTGAGTCCTGACACCATATGCAGAAACAGCAGAAAAAGGGAGAAAAGGAGGGAAAAAAAAGATAAGAAACAAAAATGGAAACTCCATTACATGTGTAAAGGCACAAAGCCTGGACTGTAATCCAAGCAGCAAATGCCAGCTCATCAGGTTCCCTATGAATGCATTCAACGTGGCAGTACAAGTGAACATTTAAGGACAGTTTTCCTTCTTGGAAAAATCATGCTAGCACAAGAATTATTGTTTTTTCTTTCCCATGTTTTCCTCCTTTGCTGTGTTTCTTACATAACACCAAGTGCATTAGGAGCACTTCTCAAGAACATCTCTATTTGACTACGGCGATACTAAGACCAAAGTTACTTACCGGCACTAACAAAAGGCACTGAGTGATGCTGGAAAACACACAGAACCCAGCTTCCTTAATAGTTCCGTGCTCAGTGGGAGAAACCCCAAAGATTTCATTCAGATCACTGACTGTTTACAATCAAAGCTCCAGCAGTTTCCAGGAGCAGACACTATACAACCTACCATACAAGTCACAAACGATCCGTAGAAACTCCTGCACATTCACGTCAGCTGCACAGGACAGAACACTAAGCCAAGCAAAAATTACAGCTCAGGGACGGGAAGGACGCGATTTGTATATTGAATTTTTGCACACGAGAGCGATACAATCAAGGGTGCGATCGCTGCCCGCTGGTGTTTCCGCACCAGCTCTATACCAAGGGCTGGGCTGGCAGCGGAGCCCCGTGCAGAGAGCCCCAGCCAGCAGCAGGTGGAGCCCGGACATAATGCTCTCCCGTGCAGGAAATGACTCTCAGCTGCACTCCCCGGTGGCACTTGGAGCCGATTTTGACAAGCAGAAGTTGAGAATTGGATTATTATGACAGAGTAAAGTTATACTTAAGTGCCCTAGGACTGCACAGTACTGAGGAAAAAAATAATAAAACATCTCCCTAAGCATGTGCTGAGTGCAGTTTCCAGAGACAGATGGCTCCCCACTTTGGGATAGCTAGCCAAAGACATACCAGACATCTCACTCCCATATTTAACAATTTTGCAAGGGCTCCAGCCCAACAGTTTATACATAAGAGATTCAGACTGCTTGGATAAGCAGTTTCCAGCATCTGGATATATATTTGGAATTTATAGGACCAGAATCTACATCTCTGGAGAACCTTTCAGGCCTAATACCATGCATGCTGCATTTCCCTCCTGAAAGACTTCCTCTTCCCTGCCTCATCTCTACAACAACAAAGGAAACCAATGTTCAATATGAAAAGGGCTCCTTGTCAGGCCCAAGCCTGACCTTTTTACCTGACAGCCTCCTGTTATTTGAGAGCACCTCCAGTGAATCTGTCAGACCTTCCTTTACTAGCACTGTCTGTCCAGGAAGTTTACAAAATGGACGAAGGCAGACTTAAGCACTGTCTGGAGCATGAAGAGAAATACTAAGGAGTTCAGTTCTGTTAAATTACTGGCGCTCATCAGCTGTTTGCTGTTGCTGGCTCCTTGTTTCCTTCCAACATTCCACAGCCAAGTACACTGACTCTCTGCTTGTTGGTCAGGGAGAAGATGACTCTTGTTCTGGAGCTTCATCCATCATGCTGAGATTAAAATTGAAAAACAGCTGAACAAGAGTTCAGTTAGATCAGGCTGGTCTCTTGGGTCCAGCCAGCGAGAGTCCCTGTCTACCTGAGAACCCAGATGTGCCCAGGCTGGGGTCTCTGCTGAAGCTGCAGCACTGGACAGCTCTTCCACCTGATAAAGCATGCTAACATGTGGAAAATTTCAAGAACCAACCCTACCTTAGCCTAACCTGATTTGTTCAGGTGAAGCTGAGTGTTTCAGACTGGAAAGCCTGTTTTGTTAGGCTGTAAAGTGTAATTCAACCTGCTATTTTCTCCCTTCCTAAAAGCTTAATAAGTCCTCCACCCACAGAGACAGCAGATCTCCAGGGTATGAGAAAATACTCAGAAGGAAAAGGCACCTTCCAGCACATCAAGCACTCAACTCTTTTGTTATCCTCCTCTCCGCACAGCTTCCTTTTAGCCTTGCAGCTACTCTAAGCATTTGGACCTTGTCTCACGTGTCCATCCCCAAATGCCCCTATTTTCTTTATCTCTAGCCTCTCTCATACCAGTCCATCTCAGGCTTCCCTTCCACAGAGAACAAAATTACTTTTCAGCCCATGCTGCCTTTCCTAGGAACAAGAGCTTGCTTTCCAGGCTAGTATTCTCCCAGATTTCTTCATACTTGAGAAGGAGTATCAACTTTTAGTGTCTCTGGGAAGCCCTGGAAAGCTCTTACAGAGACATTTGGGCTCCTGCCCTACAGGGAAGTTAGGTACTTGAACCACTGTCGTGGTTTTTCCCCAGCTGAGAGCTGAGCACCACGCAGTCACTTGTTCTTGAAAAGGAAGAGGGAGGGGGAAGTTGAGGGGAGGTGGGGGAAAGGAAGGGATAGGGGGAAAAAAACAAAACCAAGAAACCAAAACCCCGTGGGCTGGAATAAGGATAGTTTACTAGAGTTGCAGAAAGATAGATATAACAATGATAACAGGACTTCAGAGCAAAAAATATATGAAACTGGTGATACACAATGCAGTTTCTCACCGAACCACACAACTCAGGCCATGCAGCCCAGAGCCGTCCCGAAAAAACAGACCATCCCCAAAAACCGCGAGTCCTGGAGCTGCCTGCTCCTCCCACCAGCCCCCTTTATACTGAGCATAACAAAACTGGCATGGAATACCCCCTTTGCTAGGTTCGGGTCACCTGTCCTGGCTGCATCCCCTCCTTTCTCATTAGTAGGGAAATATGAACAACTGAAAATGTCCTTGATTGCTTGTCAACAACTAGAACCATCAGGGTGCTATCAGCACTGCTTTCATCCTAACTCCCAAACAGGCCATTCTATCCACTATTAGAAAAGAAATTAACTCCATCCTAACCGAAACCAGGACAACCACTTAGATTTTGACAGTGTTAGAGTAGTACCAATCAGCAGTACAGACACACATCCATACACAGCCACAGGACAAACTAATGTGAAAGCCTGGACATGGCAAGTAATCTCTGAGAAGCCCACACTGGATTCCAGAGGGCAATGATGGAAGCGTAGTTTCCCCACTACCTGGGCAGGTAGGATCTTCCTGTGTGCACAGAAAGGCTCACACTGTAAGGGTGGGATGAGATCAGCCCAGTTGACAAAGGGAACCAATGTCCCTGATGGCAAAATTCTCTTAGTTCAGACGGCCACGGAGACTAGATGGAGGATTCAGCAACTCTGCTGTGGGCAGGGACATCCTCCACTAGCCCAGGTTGCCCAAAGCCCCATCCAGCCTGGCCTTGAACACTTCCAGGGATGGGGCAACCTGGTCCAGTGTCTTATCACCCTCATAGTAAAGAAGCAAGTCAGTAACCTCATAAACTTTCACATATCTGATGACAATTCTACAAACCTGATGAAACAGGATGGCAATACCATCCAGTTCTGGAAAAGATTAATCCAAAAAGGTCCCTAAGTCAGGCTCTTCATAGGGAACATCTGATGCACATGGTGTGACATCAGAAAGCCCTGAGAAGGCTTCTTTATCTGCACCGTAACATGGAGACACTTAACTCGATCCCCAAGAAGCGTAATAGCTCCAAGCTCCACCACATTAGGGCTGCCTCCTAGCAGAGGGGATGAGCATGTACAGCTTCGGAAGCCAGCTTGCCCAGAACAGCTGCTGCACAGCTTTACTGTCGGGGCAGAGGCATAACCTCAGAGTCCCACTGCTCTCAAATCCTGATGCACATTATTTGATCTTGGGAACTGACAGGTTCTAAAGGAAAGCAGGCAGCCAGACTTCCTCAGTCAGAGCTCACAGAGGAGTCGAGTATCTGCTTTTCTCCCCAAACACACCAGCTGTTTTAATGAAAGATAATAACTCTCCCTCTGTACCTTGGCTCATAGCAAAGGTAAAAAGATCAAGTTTTCTGACATATTAGAAGGCATAGGATGGGGCTTGGCAGGAAGGAGACAGCTTTGGACTGGATCCGTGCAAGTCACAAGTGGTTTGGCAGAAATTCACTTCCTCAAACATCCAACTCCCAGTGCAGTGCATTGGGCATGAAGTTGAAATTCAACACAGGGTAATAATCCTCTAAAGCACAGTGTAAATCAAAATACAGCGTGTAAAAACATGCAAGATTATGCAACAGTACTCCAGAAAGCACTTCCTCAATTTCTCTGATTGATTCAGTTCTTTTGTGTATCTCCCAAGTAAGAGGGGTGCACATAATCCTTCGTTGCCAGACATTTAGCAGCAAAAGAAGGTTTTTTTTTTCCCTATTATTAAAGAAAAATTCAAAACAAAAATGTGTTTATGGACAAATGTAGCCCTGTTCTTTTCCTGCACTAGTTCTATTGTACCAGCTGTGTGGCAGGAGTAAGTCAGAAAGTCACAGAAACGCTGTGAGATCCTCAGGGAGTTAGGAGCTCCAAGGCAAACCACATGCTCAGTGGCTGATGTTGCAGGGCTTCATCACAACATGGGGAACCACTCTGCAGCCACAGCCACTTTTGTCACTCCAGCTTTTTTTTTGTCAGTCATCATTCTTCTGGCACAGGTAATCAAAAGTTCGAACACGACTTTCAAGTCCTTTTCTCAGAAATGGGCTTACAAGCACTTCTAAAACCCCTGTTACCACTTTCACAAGGGAGGCTCTGTAACAGTACCTCTTCGTCTGGATTCAACCCAGAGCAGCTAAAGCCGATGCTTCCTGTCTCCTGCTGGTCCCCTGGATCATCTCCAAACTATTTTTTCTTTTTTAACTTTTCACAGCTTCTCTAAGCTCTGAGACCAAACTTTGAGTTTTGTCTCAAAAAAAGCTCAAAAGAAAAGCCTATTGCTCTGTTTCAAAACAGCTGCTTGATCACCATCGTCGTAATAATTAGCTATTTGATTAACCATGTCTGGACAAGTGCCATGTGGGACACTGTTTCATCAGGATCTCAGGCAGGATTTCTGCCTATTGCATGGACTGGCAGAAACGGGCATGTCCATGAAGTTTATCAGCTGTTGGCTTTGCTATGCGGAAATAAAACCTAAAGGTACAGCTATGCTAGCATGTTGTTATTATTACACTTGTCCTGCTGTATCTGTTTTTACCATATTTACCAAGGTAGAAGGGCAGTTTCTGCCTGTCTTCTCTATTGTGTTTTTAAAAGAATGGACTAAACAAAAACATCCCATAGGATTATGTTTGGACTCCAGTCTGTCCTTCCTTAAGCAGGCAGACACATCCACAATCCTGTAAACACTTGTTTTCCTGCATGTATCTGTGATGCTGTTCCACTGGAAGTCTGCTCCCTTTCCAAGCAGGGACCATTATGTTTCAATTGCTGCAGTCTGTAGAGGACTCCAGTGGAACTCTGCAATTTTTACATACCAATATACCCCTGCAAACTTATCAATCCAAATGTCATGGGAGCAGCTCTCAAGAGCAACAGCAAGAATCACTCTGACTATGGCATTATTGAAATTGCCAATTTTTGTCATGACCAGTGAATTCATCATCAGCTAAAACCCCATTTTACTAGGTCATGGGCCCACCCTTCCATCCTTACCCCTCCTACCCCCGCCCACACACACACTTCACATACAGCCCAGAACATACACATGGAGTTGTCTGTAACTGCATGACCACACTGAGAACAACTTGTGTGAAGATCCCACATCCTGTGCTAAAATTTCCCCATCAACAAGAATAGAGCAAGGAAGATGACTGAAAAAGGACAGAACTAACAATTCTACCTAAAGGACACAGCGAGCTGAAACACTTAAAGGTGGGATACCACCTCCCACTGAAGGTTTCCCTCTGGCAGTCAGGCTGCTACTGTCTTGTTTTTGTCTGTAAAACCCAAATTGTTCAAAGAGTAATGAAAAATGTAAATCCAAACATCACACTATTCCACTATTGTCTTCAACTTCAAAGTAGAGGGAAGAGGGATTTCAGACACAAGTCTTATCAGTGCTTCCTGTTAGTTAGCTTACATTTCTGGTACTGAGCTTTGTAGGAAAGTTAGTTCATATCCATATGGGTGGGTGCCAATAGTTGTGCATCATTCATCTGTGTTACGAGGCAGGACATACTAGTCCAGACTCAGCTTTACGATAACACGGCTGTGAAGATTCTCTGATGGAAATGGGTCATGAGTTTCCAGATGAGAGATCCAGAAAACAGAGCACAAGATTGTCTGTTCAACTCTGAAACGCAAAATCAAGACATCCAATTTGGCATATCATACTCTGGCACGTGTGTACTGTATCCTCTAAGGACCTGTCTCTAAATTATTTGGATTAGGAGCCATCAATTTGATACACTGCTCTTGGAAGGAGTAAGTGAGGCTCAGAAAATCAGAGGAGGAACCCAACACATTTTTTTCAAGAGAACAAAAGGCACTGACAGTATGTTGGAGCTTCTCACTTTAGTCAAAGATCTTGACATAAAACAAATACAACTATTCCAATTCCATTTCAAGCAGAATCCTGCTATGCTTTAAGCCATAGGAACTTCACGTAGATGAAATGCTTTACTGGCATCTCCTGCAGGGATATGCTTAATAATAAGCAGCATGCAAAAGATGCCTTTAATATAAGTATGTGTTTAGCTATGCAGCAAGAAGAGAAGGAAGATCTAAAAACCAGGCACCTGAAGAGTATGATCTGCCATTGAAACATCCAGTTTATGAAACATCTATAGTCAGAGCCTTCTTCATATTCTCCAAAGACAAGAAGTAGATTCTCTTGCTAGGAATGTGGGAAGCTATTTTACATTTGTATCATTTAGACTAATTCCAATAATTGTCGAGTCAAAACTGGTACAACCTGAAAAATCTGGCTGAAGTATCAAGGCCTGTGCCATCAATCAGCAAGAACAGAGAGGGCAGACTCACCCCAAAGTCTCCCCTGGCAGAGGGACGCACAGAGATAGAGTAGCTCTCCGATTGTAAAGGCCTTTCCAGTATCTTTTCTCCCTTTAGAGTTACCAAGGAGACAGAGCAGGTCAAGGAGGGTGAACTCATTCAGTTCATGTTTGCAAGCATAAACTGAAAATCCCAAAGGGGCAAAGTACCAACATCACAGTTTACTTTCTCTATCAGGGCAACTTCTGCCTCAGGGGCAGACAGACACCAATTAACCTGACAACGCAGCAGGACAACATGCACACATAACCCAACTTAGGGAAACACACAGTTCTCTCTGATTTTAAGCAGTTAAATGCAATTTTCACATTCTTCCTGTAGTTTTATGCAGTTTTGAATTTTTCCTTTTCAGGGTCTGGGAACTTGTTCTCCAGTCTCCAAAAGCATGGTAAAAATAACACTCCTGGCACCAGCTTAAATTTACAATGTACATGTTGTACAATGTGTAAGTCGTACAACAAGACCTAAACATTAAGGAATAATATTAAAATAATGTTATATCTCTGTATCAAAGGCCAAGAGTGACTAAGAACAAGATCTGAAAGGTTCACTATTTCCAAGACTGAATTCTTGCTTCAGTGGGGTTTAATAGTATCCTGCTTGCAAGAATGCAGCCTTGTGTTCTGTTCCCCTTAGTTTTGGGGCAAAAAAAAGTCCCTATTGATTCAGAAGTAAAAGTCTTATTTCTTCTTTCTTGAAAGCCTCATTTATGGGAATGGCTGGAATAGGATGAATATTGTTCTCAGAGAGCAAAGGTTATTCTACTTCCACAGTTAAAGGTTTCTTTCAGAAAAAAACAGTGAGACAGAAAATTTGTTGTCTATGTCAAACTTTTCCACAGATATTACCTGTGAAAGCCCACAGACATCTTGATATTCTAAAGATGATAAATGCATATTTAAATATTGATAAAAACATTGCTTAGATTTAGCAGTGCTGTGCAAGCATGGGTAATGAGAAAAGGATTTACTCCAACGACTTTTTGCTCAATAGCCCCTGCTCCAGATCCCCATATTCTCTGCTCCCAGGCCTTAACTGCTCCCTTTGCCCAGGAACACCACCCGCTAAGGCCAAAGGCTTCTGCCTGGAAGTCCTTCCTGTCCCCAGGGAGGAGGGTGTCACCTGAGGATTCAGGTTACCTGAGGACTTGTTTTCAGGCACAAGTTATTCCGAAGGGTGAGAGAGTATCTGAGGTGCCAGAGGTTCACATGACAAGAATTCATGCTGATACTGAACATTCAGCATTTTTCATATTTTCTATTGTGTCATGCTTAATGCCATAGTTTCTGATGTTTATATAATTTCTAGACTGTTTATAAATTCAAGCAGAGTATGAAGCACAGAAATTAAGCCCATTAACCCCCCACTGCTGAAAACAGTCTCATTTGAAAATCGTATGTAAATTGCCTAAATATGTCAGCCGGAGAAATTGTTTGTTCTTAATATACTTTGGGTCAAATTTCGTACCAGCATATTCATCTCTCCAGAAAGTAACGTGTGCCTACAAATGCTTTATGTACTTTATGTACTTTATGTACAGTTTAGCAGCAGCCCCTCATGCCCAAATCTGTCTTCACTATTGTATGAGAAACCAAAAAAACTTAGAAAAAAGACCCGTGTAAAAAGAAGCAGGACCCATTCCAAAGAATTCTTAAAGGTGAGGGAGTTATCTGTCTCCCATCATAAGAAAAGGAAGAATAAATATTCTCACCCATCTACAAAATGAGGAAAAGTCTCTTTTCCAAATATTCTGAGGCAGAACTTCTAACCCTGCAGTATTTTCAGTATAAAATATTTGGGATGATCTCTTACAGTCCACTAGTGGAAATAATCTTGTCAATAGAAATACCTCCTGTCTGCATTTCTGGCTTGGGAAGCCAGCTGCCTTTACATTAATCTCTCCATTTGCACAGAGATCCCAGCTCACACAGCTCTTTGCATGAGGCAGTGTTGTCATTTCCTCTGAAACACCAAACACCCGGAGTTAAAACCATGTGGAAGATTTGCTCTTAAAACAGCAGACGTGTCAAAACAGAAACAGAAAATACGAGAGGAAGGAAGCAAAAACCAGAAACCCAGGAGAAACACGATTCATTTGGCATAGATTTGCCACTAATTGCAGTGGAATTCCACCAAGTGTGGTTTAAGATAAAGAAGGGGTTAAATTCTCTCTAGGGCATTTGCCTTGCACAGTGACATTAATTCTCTTGGCAAGACATGTAAGTATTTAGCATGCTAGTTAGGGATTTTAGAGGTATTGTTCAGGCAACAGGACGACAAGGAATGAGACGGGCTGGACCACAGCTCATCCATGTTGAACTTGGAAAGTGAAAGTCCCTTTGTGCTGCCCTGTCCTGGGGTTGGTGCAAGTTTGGGTTTAAATTAGCCTTGTTCTCTCACCAGTATTACAGCTATTCTTCACATCATCCTCCCCGCTGGCTCAGAGACTCCACGATGACATCCCACTAATAGCAGCCCCCTCTCTGTGGCTGGCATAGGAAATAAAGCTCAGGGCCAGAACAGTGCCTGGAAGGGAGGGGAGCTTCTCCAATCCTGGCGCTGTAGGGCACAATCCAGCTATGCACATCTGCAGAAAGGCAACTCAGGCTGTTCCTCAGTTGCTCTCTGGTCACTCTAAATACTGATGCAAAGAAGGAGTGACTGAATTTGATGTATTGAAAAACAGATGCTGAGAATTTGGCAAGAGTCAGACCTTTGTGCTACAGTTAATGACATGATTCCCTACAGATTTCTGACAGTCCCAAATCTCACTGCCTTTCAGGCAAGCTTCCACGTTACCTCCATGCTGCCCAGTGCACTGTGCGACGATATATATGCTGCACCAGTTAATTTTCAGTTTGCAAACGCACATTTTCTCCTAAATGTGGGTGGTCTTGGCTTCTGTCTCAGCTTTCAAGAGCATGGTCCTCGTTCCCAGGGCACCAAAAGCACTTGGCACAGTACATGCAAATGGGATGCAGCACTGAATGGCTACAGAGAGACCTTGTAGAAAATTGTTTTGTCAGTCAAGCCTTGTTTATCGCACGCAAACCTAGTGAGAAAACCTGCTGTACTAAAGGAAGGATAAAATAAATCTATTCAGGAGATATTTTTTCAGATCTTGTTAAGACTAGCTTTTTGTCAAAGGGGTTATGATAGACAAAATTGAGCTCAATCTATTGACAGCACATGGGAAACCATCTTGTACACCTGATGGCTAGCTGAAAGACACGCCCAAACCAACAAGTCTGTACCTAAATGTCATCAGTAAAAAGGATTTCACTTGCAAAGATGTCTTGCACAGTAAGAAGGTACAAAAGACAAGGCAAAATGAAGCATTTTGCTGAAGTCTAAGTCTTGAGTAGTCTAGAGTGCTACCACTCTTACACAGCTCTACACTGCTACTGCTGGGAGAACTTTCTCATAGCTTAACAGGGGACTGATGTAACCTTGAGAACTGCCAAGTAGTACTTACTGATTCAAAAAGGTAAGGCACAGATAGTAACAGAGATCAAAACCAAAACTTAAGATAGACTACCATTCTTAATTTTTCTGGGTTTTTTTTGATACAGAAAAACAAGAAATGTGTGGATGTAAAGCTTATATTCTCAGGCTATAGAAAGCCACCATATTTGATTTAATCTAAACCCTTTCTCTTCTAAAAACCTTTGTTTTAGCAAACAAAATGAGTTTCAGTTTGGTCAGATATCCAAGTAAAATCAAGTATAAACCATCTCTGGCTTGCCCTTATATAAAGACAGATAGGCTCCCAATCAGGTTAGTATAACCCCAAGTTTGTTTGAAACATACAGAAGATTTTGCCCAAGTGCAGCTAGTCACAAAAATCCTTAACAATAAGGGACTGTCTTCTTTTTTCCCATGCACAGAAAGCAACAGCACTGTTAGCAACTTTACAGTGTAGGAAAGGTCATGTATTAAATCAAATATTTGTTTCTTACTAAAGAAAGTAATTTGTCAGGCAAAATCCAGCTTGTTTTGGAAGTTCCAGCGATACTTCATAATAATAAAAAAAGTTATTCTATATAACACAGGAATTACATTAAGATAAGAATTATGTTATATTGTGTTACAATACTTCTGATATTATTGGCAATGTAGCATCATGCATTTCACTTAAATACCTTGGGTTTAGCACAATTTAGCTGTCTGTAGACCTAGGCAAAAGTGGCTGAGAAGCTCTCACCTACTAAGGACAGGTAAGCAAATCAGCAAGTGGACAAATGTAAGAACTGGGGGAATAAAAGGCACTAAAAAGATTTCACTCCTAATAGTCTCCCAAGTCTGGCTATAAATCAGAACAAATTGCCTGTGGCATCTCTTAAAAGACCCAGTCTCCAAGACCAGATCCAGAGATTATCTACATTACAAAACAAGATGTACTTGAGTCTAACGTTCCATAAGAAAAGCTAATCTTTATTAATTAGTTGTCATGGAAACTCTGGGCCTTGGGAAGGCTATGAATGGTACACCAAGATCACATACAAATTGCTTTTAGTAAATGCCTTCATCATGATTTGGATAAGCAAATTGCAAGCAAGGCAATAGTTGGCTTATTTCAAAAGTCTTGCAGAGAAGCAAATGTCACAGGGGTTCAAAGAGAAAAAACAAAAGTAGTAAAAGTTTAAGATATTGCAAATAACAATTATTTCAGTTGTTCCAGGCTTCCTGGCAAAGACTTGTGATGTTAGATAATGATGCCTGAATGAAGAGCAACTGAAAATATCAAGCCAGCAATTGCAAGAATGAAACAGCACTCCAAAACCAGGGTGTGAAGGCCCATGTTCTTACCGCCTGCTGGATGATGTATTTAACAGAGAGAGGCCAGGTATGATGGTAGAAGGCCAAGGATCTTAGCAAGAGTCTTAAATTATTCTTCAGAGAAAGTAAGACTTCTGGGAGTACATTATTCGAGTTGCCTTTGGCTTCTCTTCCTCTTTTCAGAGCTCTCTGTGTAAAGCATACTTCTCCAGGAGCTTAAACCTCACACCCGAGAGAAAAATAGACACACAAGACTGATGTCCCCCAGCACTGAGACACGACGCCTCATCAGCAGAATAAAGCTGAACAAAACTGAGCGACAGCAGAGACTGCAGTATCCAGCTGAACCTGCCGAGCAGGCAGAATGCAATGGGCAGAGCTGAGCTCTTGCCAGCAAGATAAAAAAAAGCTGAGGAAGCAGATCATTGTATTCCTACATGGGGCTGGTTGGTCTATTTTCTGTTGCAATTGGGGGCTGAGTAAAGAGGGAGAGGCACAAAAATGTTTAAGCTTCTGGGTGATTCTCTAGCATGGTGATATCAGCTATGTTATACTGGCAATAAATTCAGAAACAAACAAAAAATAATCTGTTGAGTGCACTATGACCATAACTGCACACTGCTCCAGTGACCGTCTTCTGTTCTGGTGCTGCAAGGCCACGTCTCTGCCTTCCCCACTTACAGATGTAATTTGTTCTCTGAACTTTTCTTTTGTTGAAATGGTGGATTACAGCACATTGGGTGTACATTATGTATATTGCACATATACATATATTATTATATGTATATTTTATATCAATGCAGAATGACTTTGCTATGAATTTTTAAAGGAAATTTTACCATTTTCATTCGGGAAGCACATGACATTACCTGTAGGTTTATTAAAGGTTTTATTCTGGATCAGAAAGCCACATCATTTTATAAATAAATGAAGGGTAATCAAATATTTTGATTGTTCTGAAATGGTCAAAATCAGAACAGGGTGGCATCTGCATCTCCTCAAATCAGCTAGCTGTTCTAAAATTTAAAAAAATAGTAAACAAAATAACACTCCTACAGCTGACTTGGGAGATGTCAATTTCAAAATTCAGGCCAGCTTTTCTTGCAACAGTTGCAGACAGGAGCTGGCAGCAGCATAGAGTGCAGGCATGGCAGCAGCAGCTCCATGTAAACTCACTGTTCACTTGTTTACCCATACACTGAAACAGATTTTGCTGTGACATCAATCCCCATGTTGTCCCATGTTACTTCACGATCAGCAAGTAAGCTCACTGAGGTGTTACTGCATGATCTGCAACTACTGGAGAGATGTTCCCTCTGAAGAAATAATTGTCTTAATTGTAATTGGTGACAAATATTTAAAGCCATCTGTTTCATAACAGACTCCCGAAGCTGGCATAGATTTTTTACCATAGGATATTACACTAAGATTCAATTGTCAGGGCATTATGGCACTTGTTTAAAATCCAGAATAAACAAAAATGTATTAGCATTGATAAGGAGGGTTTACATGGCTGTGTATGGAACTGAATAACTTACACATTACCTTCATGGATGCTTACAGGAACTGTGATCACCTACCAGCATGCACTACAGACAAACTTGGTGTAATAAAAAATGTTATAATCACTAGTGTTATGGTATGTGATAGCAGCTGAAACCCTGTTGTGACCATGAGTACTCTAGAATAACTTTGTGTCTGATGAAAGAAAAGTATGAGGGATACCTGGCATGGTTATTTCAGCCTGCTGGTGGTGATCTCCAGTGCATTCCAGTTATTTTCACTGCTTGAAGGTAACATGCATGCAGAATGTCTGCATTATACTGAACTGCCCAGAGCAATCAATCTCGTGGACAAGCTCTGAGATAAATCTACAGAAGGGAGACTGTCAGTTGAAGACAGATGGCTCATATTTATTGAAGAATGTTAATGCTGACTTTCAAAAGGTACAATTTCCCTTACACTTGATTCAAACTAGTGCAATCATGGATTCTGTTTCCTTCATTTTTCACAATTGCTATTGCAGAGGTCCCTAAGACTTTCAACTCATGGAACCTAATTCCCATGAAAAATATATAAATAATATCCCAGATGCCATTTAAAGATAGCTATTTACCATTTAACTGGAAAAGTAAAAACTGGATATATATAAGCTAGATGAGGTAGCAGAAGCTTACCTCTGTTAGTAGGGGCACACTGAGAACTGGAAGACTTTTTTTCCCTTCCCAGAAATGCAGAAATACACATTTTTAACTCAGTCTCAATTTCATAATTTTTGAATGCTTATCTTGTAACACAATCAAATTTTCTGTTGTTTTCAAAGGCTGGTTATTAAAACTTCTTTTTTTTCATACAACTGTTTATTTGCTTCTTAAATTCCTATGCTTGACCTCTTTAATAAGCATGGGGAATACAGAGGGCTTGACACTCCCCTGCTATAACCAGATTTGTTGAAGATGTACTTAAAATTGGAAAGGTCATAGTGTAAGCTTGATCAGAAAGCTCTCTATTGAAAAAGTTAAATCTCAGCCAGTAGAGAGAGCCAGGCTCTGCAAACAATGCTTATCCAAGGCTCCCCATGACCACAATAGTGTTTTTAAATGGAGAATTTTTTAGTAACAGAGAAGTAAAGATGCTTATGAGACCCTATGGAAGAGGAAAAGCACTGATCTGAGGTTTTCTATCAGAAAGGTAGCAGGTAGCTTTTTGCTCATGACACTGTTCCCAACTTGCCACATGTATCAGACTGCCTATTAGCCCCCACCTGTTTATCATCATTATAGAAAATTGTCTCAGTTTGAGACAGAGAGATGTTACAGTCAGCAGAAGGAAGAGAAGCTATCCATTGCTGGATCAAGTGTTGATTGAAATTCCACCTTTCATCTTGGCAAGACCTGTCCTCTGAAGAGCACATCACTATTTCAACATTATATTTATGTGTCTAAGCTGAAAAATGCTGTTTTAGCTATGGAGCATTTCAGCTAATTGTTTAAAATGCCTCCATATGTGCCCACACCAGCTGCTGAGATGCCTAGAACAAGGCTGTCCTACTCAAGGAGTGCTTGTGTGTTATGGAACTGTTCATTATTTAAATCTTCTTCTTGTGTTTTGCATAAAACCACAAAAACATTGTCATTGACAATTAATCTGATGCAAATTCTTGTCTCCTGGGATTTCTATTCAGGCAATAATTCATGTGGGGTTAAAAGTTGAACCTGAGGCTATGTATAGGTCCTGGTAATTTTTAACCTTGTGGTGTGGTTTGGTCATACAGATTTTCATTCTTCATTTATAGGCTGTGTACAAGGCAAAATCCTTTTCTTAAGGAACACTGTTTAAGTACTACCAGATTGCAATCATGTTAATTGAACTTCTGCTTATCTAAGTAATTATATACTCATTTATATGACCTCAATAATGTTGCTGGAAGTTTCTCTGCATCAAGCCCTATTATAGCTGTGCAGGATTCCATCTCTGAAAGCAAAAGAAAACTGTGACTCCTAAGCAGCCTGAATTCTTTGAAGCACAGCCAACTACGTCATGATTCTGGTGATCTGGGAAACTGTTGACCAGGTACCAATGGCCACTTTGCAGGAAATCTTGATCTCAACCTAACACCAGCTTTGATTACACAAAAGCTGACCCAGACCTTCAGTACATTTCCCACACTCTTACCTTGAAGTGAAGCACTCTTCACACTTGGATGTCACATATATTTTCTTAATGGGCCAAGTTACATTTTCTAAAACATAAGATGCTCCTTTTATTGGCACACCTGGGGGCCATAATCAATTTATGTTGTCACATGTTGAGATGCAATTTATGAATGATCCAAGTGGCCAAGAAGTCAAAGTGATTCCATCAAATGTAATCTCACTCAGTACCTCCTCTCAAGGAAAGGTCTGAGCAAATGGATATATAGTTAATTCCTGTCAACGGATGCGTTACGATTGTGCTTGTTACACTCATATTTTAGTGGGTATCCTCTGCAATGCAAGTCATGGGTCGGTCTGTCCTGCCTTAAGAGTGACAGGCATTGCTATATACTGAAGTAAGTATTAATCACAAATATTAATGCTTTGGATGCAGAATTTGCTTCTACCTCCTAGTGGATTCCTGTACTGAAGACAAAAACAACTCCCGCAGCAGTATTTCAGTTGGTGTGTGTGGTGTGTGTGCTCATCACCCCTTTCAATTTACATACATACAGGCAGGATAATCAGGAATTACCTGGCTGCCATTAATTCCAGTTTCCATTACTGTCAAAGATTCATTAACGCTTCAGAGACTCTGTGTTTTAATTATTCAGATACTTTGCATACTAAGCAGTTCTACGTTTCCCTTTATATCTTCTTAAGCCTCTTTAGGGCAAAATGCATTCCCTCCTTAAAAACAGGGAGAGTTCCTTTGACACTGTGTTTCCTTACTAGTATATCTTCACTGACACAATAGCTACGAATGATCCAACCCTCAATCCATTTTTCAGTTAATAGTGTTTCCAGGCTAATTCTTTAATCTTCTGATATCTGAACTAGGTCTTAGTTCAAACCCACCAATTTATTTGTTTTTGATACAGAACTGGATAGCTCCTGTACCTTCATCTGATATCACGTTCCTTCCTGTATCACAGGTCTTTTTCCTCCATGAAGACTGTCAATTGCCATGCTCTGTGCAGCAGTTTTGGTTTAAGAAAGTAAAAGATAACTGTCTGGAATAGAAAAATTCCCAAACTGATCATTTTCCCATACACTCTGCATCTTAATTCAACTTAATGCTTTTTAGATGGAAGCCATTGCAGGAACAAAATATATGAAAAAATATGCTCCTTGTGTCAGTGGAAAACACACTTCAACTAAAACCTTTTACTTTCTGTGGACAAAATTAAGAGCCTGTGGTTACCTCAGTTGAGAAGTATTCATCTACAGATACGTCCGTTCCCCTGAAAGCACAACTTTCACGAAGGAATTTGCTATGTCAATTTATGCTCCTAAGATAGCTGTTGTTTTAAAGCCATTTAAAAACTCATCTAATTTTTTATATATATTTTTTCAAGAACAAATATTCTCAGCATTGACTACAATACACATTTAGCATGTACGTTAAACGTATGAACTGGGGTTCTTACGACCATTATCTGCAATCATACAAATTTGTTGTTTTGCATATTAAATGAGAGGTTTTAATGAAGAGGTGTGTATTCTGGTATTACCTGCAGAGTTGTCACTCAGGTAGTATGAGTTGCTATAGATGTTACCATAAGATCTAAGCTGACATTGTAGGATTGTCATTTTAGCTCCATCTCAGTATTGGCTTGGTTTAATTTATGTTACAAGAAGTTGATTAGCTAAACACTGACAGTCTTCTTCAGCCAGTTTTGCAAGAAAGGAGTTCCCACTCCACACTGAAATGTTCTGTTTGTGCTGGTTTTGGCTGAGGTAGAGTTAAGTTACTTCGTAGTTGCTGGTATGGAGCTCTGTTTTGGATTTGCACTGAAAAGTGTTGATAACACAGGGATGTTTTCATTATCACTGAGCAGTGCTTACACAGAGACAAGGGCTGTTCTGCTTCTTATCCCACCCCACCAGTGAGTAGCTGGGAGGGGACACAGCTGGGACAGCTGACCCCAATGGCCCAAGGGATATTCTGTCCCACATGGCATTGTATGAAATTGGAGGGAGAAGAAGGAGGAAGGAGAGACATTCAGAGTGATAGCATTTGTCTTCCCAAGTAACTGTAACACATGATGGAGCCCTGCTTTCCAGGAGATGGCTGAACAGCTGCCTGCCCATGGGAAGTGGGGAATGAATTCCTGGGTTTGCTTTGTTCACGTGTGTGGCTTTTGCTTTGCCTATTAAACCATCTTTATCTCAACCACGAGTTACCTCACTTTTACCCTTCTGATTGTCTCCCTCATCCCACCATGGGGGGAGTGAGTGAGCAGCTCTGCATGGTGCTTAGCTCTGTCTGGGGTTAAACCACAACACCGTTCTTTATACTTTTTGTTGCTATGTGGAAAGCTGCAGCATCAGGGCAGAGAAATCACACTGTTCAGGATGACCTTGATATCTAGAAAATTGAAACCCAAGATTCCACACACTCACAGAGTGCCAAAGGTCAATATGCTGTTAAAATACCTGCATCATCTCTGCTTCCCTGACATCCTTGCTTCAGCATCCTTAAATATAACATTAGCACACCACATCATTTAGATTAGATCATGAACAACTGATAAACACATAAATTTTAAAAACAGCTGCATGCTACAGTCATTCCTTAGTTTTAGGCAAAACCTGCAATATCCACAGTCATTACTCAGTTAAATATGGTACATTCAAGACACAGCCCCACACAACAGCGATGTAACAGCTGCATGCAACAGAACCAACGCTTCTGCCGACAACAAGGTACGTTTTCAATGAGACAACATTCTGGCTTTCCAAGGGGATGTGCACTCAGCAGGGTCCCTACCTCTGTGTAAGTAAATGCCTGGCACAGGTCCACCTGAAATCAGATCTCTGTTTAGAAATCTCTGCTATAGTTTCACTAGAAGGAAAAAGATTATTTTAATGCTCATTTCAGAGTTATCTTAGAAGTGCCAAGACTGAAACTAACAATGGCTAGGCCAGCTGATGGTCATAAAAAGAAACTAAACTGAAGTTTAGGCGGGAACCTAACCTTTCAGGATAGGTGAATACCTATTGAAACAGATGCAAGACCTAAAATTACTACAGATGTGGTGTTTGATTTCCTAAATGAAAACAAAAAATGTTTCAGAGAAACACATACATTGTGAACAAACTCTTCAGTAAGATTCATGTAAATAGAAGCTTGGCATATTGTTCCAACAGAAAACAAGCAAAGTTAGGTTCAGATCCAAAATTTAAGCTGCAAAACTAACCAAGCAGGGGACAAATATTTCTGGGAAGCATTAAAAGAAAGTTGTGGCCAATAAGGCAGAGAAATATATGACACACTAACAATCCATGTGATATGAATTTAGGATGTTCTACAGCTGTGTAATACTGTTCCCTGTGGTGGCAGCAGGGCTCCCAAAAATTCTGCCTGCAACTGGCAACTGTGGCAATCACTGCTCAGGCACACACTGGTCTTTTAAAGTGGCCAGGAATTGTTTAGCGGGTATTAGTGGCCTGGAGCTTTGGTTCAGAGAGAACAATAGGCGTACTATTTTAGAGGCATTAAAGGTATTAGTGGCAAATCTGCATCGTGCCTTGTTTACTGCTGTACCAGTGGTATTAGACAGGAATTGAAAATGACTGCAGCAGGCTGCTTGTTTTGAAATGCTCCACACCGTAAGTGAAAACATGATTCTTATTAGGGCTGTCATTATAAAAGACAGCAGTGCTAACCAGCATTTTCTGGTTTGGGAGTTAAAGAAAACCGTAATATGCTCCATAAACTGCACTGCTTCCCTTCTCAAAACTGACCAATAATGGGTCATCCAAGCCATTTATATGATTTATCATTTAACAAGGAGTTACACCAATTTCTGCATGTTTTCTGTGAAAACTGAATTTTCACACCAAGTCAAGTGAACAGATATACAGAATATTTTAATTAGAAAATTATTTAAATTAGTGAGGAAAAACCAGCAGCTAAAAGCAATTCAGTTGTGTATCTATAACACCTGCAATATCTCTTTTCATTTTTCTTGGCAGAACCAAAGATAAACTTAATAAGCCTTTAAATGGATTCGTATGGAAGATATAAATCTTGATTGGCTGAGATATAACAGGATATCTGTGATGACACATCTTCACAAGATCAGATGTGCATGCGATTTTGTGTCTATTTTGAACAGGCAATGGAAGGCACCAGGATACCGTTGCACAGTTATGCATCCTAAACTCACAGCTCCCTGTTCTGAAAGCCTTCCAGCCAGAAAAAAAACAAGGGTAGGCAAGGGGTGCCAAGCTCCTTCCTTCCTACTGACCCTGTCCCACAACCCTGCACCCAACTCTAGTCCCTCCTAGAGATGCAGGGACAGGTTTATGCTATTCCCACTTCCTCCTGCCCCTTCCATCAGCAGTGGCAGCTGGCGGAACTTCCAGAGGAGGACAAGAGAAACCAAGTAACACTCCCATAGGGTTAGCAGCATTTGTTCTAAAGTCAAGGACATGTTTATTAGCTGTTTGACCCAGGCTACTTTCTCTGTCCAGTCAGGTGAGGGTGATGCTTTTAAAGTTCCTAGCTACAGATATGGGGATTATAGGAGCTAAAATCCTATTGAGAAACATGGCTAAGACCTCAAACTGCATTTCAAGCTATTTGGGTCATTCTAGCATGGTCCAAGTCACAGGAATGTCAGAGTGCAGCATAGTGCACAGGACCTGCAAATTACAGCTCTGGATACACTGTGTTTTGGGCAGCTTTCTATTAAGAGCTTTATATTTCAAGAAAATTTCACAGAAAACAATACACAGTAATTAAAATAGCCTTAATTTTACCTCCATTTTTGAAAAAAAATGAATGATTTAGCTGATGCTTAGATTTAAGTCAATAAATGTAAAATTAAACCTATAGACATAAACTGATCCTTGTCAGTCTCTCAAACTGGAATCAACAGAGATGGCACAAGACGTTTAAAACAAAAATGCTCATCTTTAGAATGGATCCAGTGATCACCATAATAGGGATGACAGCTACCAGTTTTACCCAGTCCTGTTTTTCTCAAATACTAGTGCCTCAATGTTATTTTAGATGTCTGATCCTTATGCAAAAAAATACTTTTAAGTACTGAGAAGTATATGCTCTCCCATGTTAAAGTAAGATATTTGCATACACTTTAGTGGCATGTGTTGCACTAGAAGTTTTCAAAGTCAAAGCTTGTCATGTGACAAAACAGCAATGCAAGTATGACAAGTCAATAGCCATATCCCAGTAACAAAGAAAAGCTTTCCTACTATATTTTTCCCGTCCCTTTTACCTCCCAAAGAATGCAGTGTTTAGAGTAATAAAGTAATTTAGAAAAATCTAAGGAGGTATTTTCAACCTAAGAGTAGGCAATTATTAAGACCAGCCCCATAAAATCTCCCTAAGTAAAGCTGCCAAAAATGAGGCCCACCTTCTGCTTATAAGTGCAACTGGTTTTCTGGGAGCCACTGGGTGGCTGCAGGTGCTAACTGTAGGTACATGCTTTAGGACCAAAATTAAATGTTTTCTCTCATTTATTTCAAACAGCAACTGGTCTCCGCAGAGCGACTCTGAGTTTAGATTTACTGCTGACTTTATACTACAGCTGCAATCCTGAAGCAGACTTTATCAAGAAGTAGTTTGACATGAAAGTATGTAAGTGACAACATAATGGGAAGTTGCAATTCAGCTGATTATAGTCTTTATATTCCTTAAGTATTTTTCTTCATTATTCTCTGCTGCACTGCAAATTCTAACATTTTAGATAGGGAATAATCCAATATTCACTAATCTGATTAAACTTTCATTTCCTTTGGCCCAGAGCTCTCAAAATGATTTCCGCATTTCACAGTGCTCGCTACTAATGAAACCTGCAGCACACGCTCCAGCTGCAACACGGCTGTGCCATAGTTCTGAGCAGGGTGAGAGCCACAGCTGGGACTCAGGTCCTGACCAGCTATTTCAGCGCAGCAGCCGCAGCAGCAGGACCTCAGTCACACAACTGCAGGATTTATTAGATTCGCAGAAACCATCCCCAGAGAGTTACATACCCATCACTGGAGATTAGATTTTTGGCCTGATTGTTTTAATAATATGAAATACAAACTTATTTAGAATATTTTATACCTCATTTTGTATCTAAAACATTTTCCATGGTGGTAGTGTTCAATTGCTCAATTTGGCATGTTTAAAATACAACAAACGCTTCGGTAAAATAAAAATGAGTAGAAATTTGGTTTTACCTCATAAAATGCATCTTTCACTGCTAACAGCTCCCTGTTGATGGATGTGGTTTACACCATAAATTTTATGGCTTTTATAGTATAACATAAATCTACAAGTGTTTTCTTTTTATCATAGCAGAAAATAACCACTTTCTACAAATCAAACGTTAACACAGCAAAGCAAACTGCAAACCTGGTGAGTACACTCACATACTGGACTTCAGTTCTCAAGCAAACTACTTTCTACATTCCTCTGCAAAGACTACAAATCCAAGTTTCTCTCTTGTCAAAACAAAACTAAACCAAACAAACTCCCACACTCAGGAAAAGTTTGAAATTGCTTACCTTGAAGAAGCTCCGAAGAAAATACATTATGCTTAGCATTTTGGAAGGTTTAAAATGAGGAATTGTTCAAGCTTTAGAACATCCAAGGCCTGGGTGAATTCCTACACTCCTGCTGTGTCTTTAGTTACATGCTTTCTTGTTGCTATTTTGGACGGTCTTAGTACAAGGGAAGCATATGAGCCATGCCAGGAGCTTATGCTAAGGAGTTGCATAACAATTAGGGCTTATCTGTGCTGCGCTGTACAGTACAGCAATGCAAACAGGTTTGTTCACAGTTTACTAGCCCCAGAACACTTCTACTAGGCATGCCCAGAATGATGCCATTGTATTTGCTAAAGAAACTAAAGCTATTTGTGAGTGCTTCTAAAAGAACTGGAACTACAAAGGACAGCACATGTTCCCGTACATCCCCCCCAGCTTTTGCTTTTGCCAACTGTGAGTTCAATCAGTGAGTATTACACTTGCTGCAGAACTAAAAGCAAACGCTCCCACACTATGAGCTTTCTAGTTATTATCTTTAAAGGTAAGGAAAAACTGCAGAACAAGTCTTTTGAAATGCAGAACAGTAAATGCAATTTCAGTTTCTTCTTCTTTCTCACTTAACATTAAAGTCCCTTAAAGATTATCTGTGCTTCAGTAACGTTCAGCAACACAGAGATGCAATGTATGCCACATAGTAAAGAACCTATCAATGTTTAGTGGCCAGGACTGAGAGTTACAGGTAGTCTGCTCACAGGGCAACAGCAACTACAGAGTGCAAACAAGTTCTCAGAGAGGGATCCCAGTGCATCAGAGTACCTGTCAGACACAGCCTGATACCTCATGCTTTTATTTTTTAATCTAGCTATGGCTAATATTTGAACTATTCAAACCACCCACTATTAAAATCTTTAAACCAGGAAGAGGGGTTATAGCTTTTGATGCTCCATACTATTGGCCAGGGGGCAGAAGAGACAGATGTGGCAGGCACCCAGCAGAGCAAAGTGGGAGAACAGACACAGCCCCCTATTGTGGCTGATACCCCAGCACTTGTCCAAACTAACACCACCTCTAACATGAAATGTACTCCTTGACTCCCTCTGTGCAGCTGGGGATCTATGTCATCACCTATAGTAAGCACATCCCCACTTGCCTCAGAGAAGCAGTACTGCAACCCCCTCCATAGCTTCCAGCAGCCAACCTTCTTGTTAGTCTATTTCAAACAGAAATATTATTGGTTTGGGAGTACATGTAAACAAGACATTTATGCATAAATCAAATACTTCAGAGAAGGAAGCCACGTTTTACCACGTATACAATTTTTCTGCCATTGTTGGAACTGTGCAAGTTAAGTATACAGAGTCATAAGGAAGGGCACACCTAACTTGTTAGAAACCAAGCCAATTTCTAAACTGCAGCATAAGGTGCAAATGCAATATGGTCTGCGGTTTGATCTGCCAAAGGACAATATTGCTTCAATGAAGATTGGTCCTGCCATCTCATGATTTCATGTAGAAAGAGAGTGGTTTTCTTTAAATCTTAGTTCTAAAAGACATAAATGTGTTGTTGTTATTACTATATATAAAAAGAGCATTCTCTTGAAGCGAATTTCTGTCCCACAATTTGAGAGGAAAACTGGGGATTCTAAAAGGTCTCAAAGGAATTAAAAATCCGTTAGTTTTGAACAAATCTCCTTGGAGAGAAATGGGCCTTGCTCATGATTTTTCAGGGCTTTTATTTGTTAATTTTGAAGTTTAAATTATTTTGAGGGATTACTTTTCATTATTTATTCTGAAATGACAGTCATGCTTTTACACCCTGCTCATTAAAGAAATTGCAGGCAGACTTTTATTTCCTGCATGCCGCTCCTCGTATTGATTCACTGGGCCATGCTCACAAGGTTCAGCTGATGGATTTTTGCCCAAGCTCTTGAGCAAAGACTCTTGGAGCAGAAGGAAATGCCCAGTAAGACAAGACCAGTTTTGTGGTGCCTTGGCATTTAGTTTTCACAAATGAAAAGGCAAATAAAGCTTTATTCACATATGAATTAAGGGGGTTTTAATAAGAATAAACTTATGCATATGAAAAGCCAGATTTTTGCAGCCTTTTAAAATTTAAAACTATTTCTAATTTCTACAGGACTGCCTGTGTTGCAAACAATGTGCCAGAAGCAGGTCATTGCCACTGGCCTGGGAGATTGCCCCAGAACAGGACTCCCCTTTCAGCTGCTTATCTTTTCTCAAATTAAGGTTAAATCTCAACTGCCCATCACTTACCCTGTTCTTCCACACTTCATTTGTTCAAGGGCTGGAAATAAGGACTTTCCTGTTCTGTAAATCAGACAAAATCTTTCCCTCAGAATGGTACACTTCTTGAACTGCTTTACTGCACCACACAGGATGTGCAGATGGCACAGTATTCCCTTTATCTGCAACTCCCTAAAGACAAAGCTGCGATTACTGAAACTTTGCTGCCCGAAACTTCCATTGCAGGAAATTTCTAGAAATCAGACTGTTGTGAACCTGCACTGTAAAACACTATTACAGAGCTATGGGAATAATTTCACAGGCTGTGCCAGGTTCCCGTGCCCAGGGATGGCTGTGGGGTCTCTGTGAGGAGAGGCAGGGGCTCCCTGACACAACCGGTTCCAGCCAGTTCCAGCTGCCTCAGGGCAGCGCCCAGCTGGGCCAATCAGACGGTTTGAGAACGGGCCAATCGCTGCCTGCAGTGAGGGGTATGAGTGAGAACCAGCCTGTGGGGAGCCCACACTGGAGCACTGTGGCCCATGGAGGAACTCAAGCCAGAGCAGGTGGATATGGCTGGAAGGAACTGCTGCTCATGCAGCTCCCATGCTAGAGCAGGTTCACCCTGAAGGAACTGCAGCCCGTGGGAAGGAACCTGCACTGGAGCAGGGAAGAAGAGTGTGAGGGGGAAAGGCAGAGAGGCACTGTTATGGGATGACCGCAACTCCCCATTCCCAGTCCCCTTCCACCAGTCCAGGGAGAGGCAGAGGAGTCGGGAATGAAGTTCAGCGTCAGGGGCAAAAAAGGAGGGTTGGGGAAGGCACTTCACCTTTTGTCTCTGTTTTTCACCATCCAACTCTATTGGCCATACGTTAAATTCCACACCAATATGCAGAAGAACTTTTACAGAGTGAAGGTGACAGAGCCCTGGGACAGGCTGCCCGGGGGATTGTGGAGTCTCCATCTCTGGAGATACTCGAGACCTGTCTGGACACCGACACCATATGTGACCTGTCCTAGGGACCCTGCTTTGGCAGAGGAGTTGGGCTCAATGATCTCTGGAGGTCCCTTCCAACCCCTATGATTCTGTGAAATTAATTTTCCTGAAGTTGAATCTGTTTTGCCCATGACAGTAACTGGTAAGTATTATTATCTCAAGACATGAGCTTCCTCATCTTCATTTCTTCCGCCATCCTGTTGAGGCAGAGGAGTGAGAGAACAGCTGAATGGGCATCTGGCAGCTGTCCTTCAACCCACCTTACTATGACTACAAACACACCTAATAGCATTAAAGAGACTTTAAAACCTGAATTAATTTGTGTTATAATATGTGCAATCATCTAATAGACCTCCTGACTTTATCCTATATCTAATGAAGTCCCTGACAGTAACTTTGATTTGTAAATCTATAGTAAGCTTTCTGATGCCTGAAATTTTGTATTTCCTAGAACATCAGCCTACTGCCAATAAACTGTCTAATCTTGAACATATTTCCTCCCCTCCCCTTAAAAGCACATGATGGGTTCCCAGAAGTTCACTACTACCATGTCCATTTTCAGAGTGAGTTTATCCCTTAACATAAACTTCACTTGAAAAGCCATGGTGATCATTTTCAGTGTATGAATCTGAGGTTTCATTTGGTCAGTGAGATTTTATTCCCTTTGGTACACACACAGAGCTGTTAATCCTCAAGTTCCCGAGGCCAGACACTGTTGAAATTTTTTTACTGATACACTATCTAAATCTACATGGCTTTTCTGCTTCATAAAGAACAGCAGCTGAAACCCATCACTGACTCAGAGAAAAAAATATCCATTTTGCCTTTTGCCACTACAGTTGAAAATTACTGTTTAAACTGACACTGCCTTCAGCAGAGCAGGCACTATGGGTTTCCTGAATCAAAAACATCTGTCTAAAGTTAGGTACCATAATCTTGCACAGCACTGAGACTAGGATTTTCTAAAGGCTGACAAGTGGCACTCAAACTCCACTACTGTACTAGTTGAAGGCTTTTCTTCCCACAGGTTCCACTCCTTGACTACTTCATGCACTTGGATTCATTTAACACCATTGGGTATTAGGCTGATTGTATCATTTCAGCTTCCAAACCAACTAAATACTAGAAAATACACTGATGTTATTCCACCTATATGGCTGCAAACATCAAACATGAGAAGTCTTGGGTGCACAGTGCATAGCTCAAAGTGAGGTTGGGAACTGCAGCTGCCTTCTTGCCTCTTCTAGGAGCATCATGTGCTTCTGTAAGATTCCTCCAAAAACCAACAATTTTTCCCTATCTTGTCTTCCCCTTACACAAAGCCTAAGGATTTCATTGGTTGCGTGTCAGTAAAGACATAACCTCCTCTACTAAAAAAGGCATTGAATATGGCTCAGAGGAACCTTAATTTATATCCCAAGACTCATATACTTTGCAACTGAAAATTTGAAATGAAAACCTCCACTATGAAGACTTTAAGCTGTAACCCTGGCCTGGGCAGTAAGGGACATGCTGCAGGCAGCCATTACTAACCCGAAGCAAGATGACTGAAGTGACCAAACAGGTATTCCAATTTCTGAATGATCATGTCAGACACTTTCATCTCTGTGTAATTGCTTATTTGCCCTTAGGCAGTTCATTTGATTACCATTATCATAAAAGTACACCTCTTGATGCAGCCTAACATGTTGGTTCAAGTACTCTTCAAATCCTCCTGTATTTCCCTCCTGTAATCAAAGCGTTCCTGTCTTCATGGAAGGTAATTGATTCTGGGCTTACAATGGGAAGGTGCCCCTTTGGGAGCTGAGTAAGTTTTTCTGTGCATTACCAGAGCCTCAGCTCTCGGTAACGTTTGTGCTGCCAAGTCAGAAATCTCTGCACCGACACCGACCACCATTGCCCAACAACATCCCATTACTGCTGGACATCAGCAAACAGCAACTAAGCTCAAACTTCTGCAGGCTGTGCTTTACATGACAGGAGAGTTTAAGAGCTGGTTTTAATTACAAGCTTCTAAACAAAAATAATAAAGAAAATCTGAGCAGCAAAAGACATGGATCCAATCCTGAGAGGAATTCAGTCAATAAAGGCACCAGCACTGATTTCTGTCAGAGCACACTTGGCAAGTTGCTGGTGCTGCCATGGGAAGCAGAAATGTCACTGCTGTCACCACATGCTCAGTCCTATACCTACAGGCAGATGAAGGTATTTTACTCGAGTTTTACTCCAGAGCGTGAGACACAGCAGTCTTGCTATGACTCTTGCAAGGTTGATGCACAGGTGGGTAGATCTCTGAAGTTCTCTTCTAAGTTAGAGGCATAGGTAACACAGAATTACACACCTGGTAACCTAATCCAATAGTGAGCTATTGCTATGGTTTTACAAAAGATCTTATCCATGTTCATTTAAAAATCTTCTGCAGAAGAGACAAAAACCAACAGGGTAATAGTTGCCTTTGACCCTAATAAGGCCAGTGAAAAGATTTCCAAATAGAATTTCTAGAAAGATTTTACTGGGTCTAGAGAAAGTACTAGAGGAAGTACTGAGGTCCTAAGCTACAATTCTGCCCTCAGATATGCTCAGTACAGATCAAACCAATGGAAACTGGAATGCAGAGCAGAAGTAGGCTTCTGTGATGTTTTCCTGTGCCTGGAGAGAAGTCCTGCTGGTAGTAAGCTAGTTAGAAGCAGCACGACTGGCTTCTCCAACAGTGTTGATCTGTGTTCTCCACAGTCTCTAGGCCAGGTGGATGGCAGAGGGGTGCTACAACATGCAGATAATGAAAAAGAGAGGACATAATGAATTAGAGTTCTGTTATTTTTATTTCTGAAGTTATTCAGAAACTCACAATTGTGACAGCAAGTTAAACACGAGCCAGCAGTGTGCCCAGGGAGCCAGCAGGGCCAACCATATCCTGGGGTGCATGAAGCATGGCATTGCCAGTCGGTCCAGGCAGGGGATTGTCCTGCTCTACATCGTGCTGGTGTAGTCTCACCTTGAGTACTGGGTGCAGATTTGGGTGCCACAGTACAAGAGTGACACACAAATATTGGAGAGTGTCCAGAGGAGGGCAACGAGGATGGTGAAGGGTCTGGAGGAGAAGTCTTATGAGGAGAGGCTTCAGTCCCTTGGTTTGTACAGCCTGGAGAAGAGCCTGAGGGGAGGCCTCATTGCAGTCTGTGGCTTCCTGATGAGGGGGAGTGAAGGGGCAAATTCCAATCTCCACTCTTTGGTGATCAGGGATAGAACTTGAGGGAATAGCATGAAGTTACAACAGGGGATGTTTAGGTTGGATGTTAGGAAGAGGTTCTGTACTGAGAGGGGGGTTAGGCACTGCAACAGGCTCCCCAGGGAAGTGGTCACAGCACTGAGCTGGACTGAGTTCAAGAAGCATCTGGATGAGGCATTCAGTCACATGCTCTGACCTGTCTGGCCCTGTGTGGAGCCAGGAGTTGGACTTGATGATCCTTATAGGTTCCTTCCAACTCAGGTGACTCTATTATTCTATGATTTTGTGAACTGTCTCAAAGTTATAACCATTATCTCAGATTCAGGTGTCCTCCACCTGGTTGGAAGTATTACTGTGGTGCAAATGACAATCCAATCCATCAGTATACCCTACACAGGACATAAAATCCACTCTTATGTCTTTGCATCAGACCCAGGTACACGGAAAGTGCTGGCACCTGCAGTAAGGTAAGATGCAGCAAATGCTGAAGTGTCAAGCCATTAGGCACATGGACAGAGAGAGACATAAACCAGCTCGAGGTATTATCAATGTGGTGGAAAACTGAAAATTCAAACAGCCAATATCAAGGCTATTACAAGGTCAGAGTCTTTGTCCTACTCTGAGGTCCTGACTCTACTGGAACCAATCAAAGCAGGCCTCTGGGGAGATCTGATATGACAAGGAATAAGACAATAGTCTTTCATTAGGTGATCGATTCTGGTTACTATGATGATATTATTTCAAGGGCTCATGACATTCAGATTTCTAATTCAGAAAGTTTAACGTATGCAGCAGAGGCAAAGTACTTTATGGAGAGGTTTGTCTGTACATAAAGCTCTTTGGAAACCCCTCCAGGAATAGACACAACAGAGAAATTCCCACAAACTTTTGTCTCCTTCTCTGATGAGATCCCACAGCTGATTGCTGGCGAGTGAGAAAGTCTATAGCTTTCTTCCCAAGTAGGTGACATCATGAGGTTAGTTATTAGAGATAGGGACAGTTCTTCAGTCAAGAACTACTTGAAAACTGAGAAAAAACAAAGTACTTTTACTTTTGGTACAATTATTCCTTTGATTAACATTTAAATGCTCTTCTTGTTAACCAACATGTTTTCAACCAAGGTGTTGTTAGCAATAGTATGCTTTCACTTGTAGCACAAGTAATTAGATTGTGCATGCACAGACAATAGCTGCACAATACACAACAGATTGTAAAGCCATAGACAAAGTATGTCATTACTGCCATATATTGTTACTCTCTGCAATGGAAAATACTAAATGCAGATCAAGCCTTTGAGCCTGTAGCACACAGTACAAACCTTTGCATATACTGGCATAAGAAACAACATTCCCTGCAATTTTAATAAGAATGATGAGCTACTTGTTTTCCTGCTTCCTGCCTTGTTGGCCTGACAACACTCCTGCTTCTAGGAAATCATGGCATTTCCTACAGTATCTTCGACATCCATTCACTGTGTCTGCCCTCTTGCACGTGTTACTCCTGCAGGATTGTATAATCTATCTTATTTCCTGAGTTTTCTGGTTTTCACTTCTCCATGTTAGATTTGGCTCCTTAGAGCTCCTTTCAGACAAATACTAAAAAAATCTTGTCTTATAATCAGTTTGTTCTATAGGAGAGAACTCAACAGTTTTTTCTATTGACAGAGAATCCATGTGATACATGCTCAAATTCCCTGCTTCCAGTTTCCACCCTTCTACAAAACTAGAATGTCTAAGAACTGGGCACACCCCACATCTTAGCTGGGTGCTTCTTGGTTGACATTGGTACTTACCCACCACTGGAAAATCCAGGTGTTACTCAGCCTCTACCAATAGCCCTTTTCCTGGAAACTCCCAGGACATAAACTGTCCCATGAAGATGAGAAAGTATCAGATTAAAATAAGAAAGTGTGCACCTTGTTCCTAGCAAGGCATGGCACTTGGCAAGAGTTAGGGGCACATAGTTACCAGCATTAAATCCTTCTGGCAAGTTGCTACCAGTTTTTATGCACATCATGACCTGGTATTTGAGTCACGCTACAGATGGCAAATAGCAACATCTCTGGTGGGGGGGGGGTGTCAAGACCCCCCAAAATCACATTATTTTGGAATCCTGAACTCATCAGGCATGAGAACAGTGTCAAGCACTGCTCATTAGTCCATGTCACAGAGCTGTAATACACCCCATTCAGTGCAAAGGGCTGAGGCAGGAGAAAGGAAGATTACAAGCGGAACAAAAGGTGCTGCAGGCTTGAGCTGAAAGCAGGAAGGGTGAACTACAAGCCTAGAGTGCTCATTTCCTCAGTTCTCCATTCAAGAACAAACTAATGAATTTGTGATACAAAAATAAAGCTCTGTAATGGATTAAGCTAGACAGATGCAGTTACAGCTGCAGAACTGATACTGCACTCGACCATCTGTTGGGGTCCTGGGCTGCAGTGCCAAAACCTCACACGATTTATCTTTGAGCTGCTCCAAGTCACCATCATGTATTTAATGTGTGTTCCAAGGATTAACTGGGTGTGCGTATTGACTCTGCAGCCAGCATCTATTAAATTCATACCTAATAATTCCATGTTAGCCACTAATCAGTACCACAAGACTTGGAATGTATTTCTTAATGAGGAACATAACTGGTACTGGAGCCACATCTTAACTGCTGATTTTCAGTTTGCTGTGCCTTAAAGCATTTGTGCACCCAACGGAGTGACACAGCTGAGGACTGCACAAGTCCATCTTGCCCTTGGGGTATTAACAATGCATGTACGGAACAGAAAGAGACTAACTGCAACCAAGTAAGTGCTGCTAATCTTTTCTCCCACCAGGAATTTTACTCTTCTTTCCTCTCTGGGACACGTTCATGTAAGATGAATCTTAGAAAACTCAGCACATCTGTTAAAAAGACACCAAATCAAATACTCAGGCCTCTCTACTCAGCCTTTGTAAAAACAGTCTGCTTTATATGCCAGAAAAGTCACACTATTTATGAGGCTATACTGATGCTGCAATGATAATAAAGGTGAGACTACCTGTACTTCAGCACAACCTGTATAAGTACACTGGGAAACTCAGGATGTTTATCAGACAGCTGCACTTTCATGGCTACTATTTATCCCTAGTTGGATAAAGCTTCCATATACAGCCAACCTCTGCGGTAGCTGCAATGCATACAGGCCCTTCGAGTGATCTCTGCAAAAGGCTCAGCTTGGGGATGCTGATCTGGTTCTACACAGCTCTAGTTTTCAAGGTGGCTAAGAAAAGTCAGGGCACGTATGAAATCAAAACAAGCTGAGAGTTGTTACTAGCCCTGTGATGAACAGAGACCCATGCACTTGCCACCTTCTGCCCAGGTACAAAGACCATTAGCCTGGTCCCCATACTAGTAGAAGCAAAATACATTTTCAATCTAGTTACCTCCTAATTTTAGCTTTTGGTCTTTCTCCACTCTGGGCAACAGTAAGGAACAGAAATGTTTCCCAAAGTAAATAAAAGTTCTTCCAATATTCCCAGTTCAAATGGCTAGGGCTTTAAGAACTGATTGGAATCCTCCAAAATCTTGTGATACTTCACAGGTCTCTGTACCTTAGAAGGTTCAGCATGTGCTGCTTTCTAGAGGTGGAAAGACCTCAGCAAAGGCCTGCTCCCTGCTTGCTGGACTCAAGAATTAATATGGGGAGATGCTTCCAGGTACATTATGAACTGCAAGCTAGTGCAAGCACTTGGACAAGCAGAGTCACCTGAAAAAAATATACATCCTTTCCTGCTCAGATTTCAGAACAGCATGTTCATCACACAGTCCTGAACTGGTAGGCTGCACCCTTGCATATGCAGCTGCCCCAGAACATCCATCATACTCCACAGACTCAGCTTTTGCAGAGTAGGAATTTTGTTAGTTTTGTCTTCTTTTATTGTCACTTGCTTTTTACTCAGATCATAAAGCCTTGTCATTGTCTTCTTAATTCTGCCTGCTCAAGTCCAACAGATATTTGCACGTGTTGAATGCCAAGCACAAAGCAACAGACAAAAGAACATTCCTGACCTGCAGCTGGCATTGGCTGCCATTCCAGTTATTTGCATTGTTGAGTTTTATGTAGACTATTTTTGGTTTGTTAAAATACTGCTGTGTTTGAGTGGACAGAAATATTTTGTGTAGAACTCATGTACCTATCTATGTCTATTCACAATAAGATCTTTTTAGATTAATGTATCTGAGATATTTCGGATATTAATTTTTTACATACACTGTGGGTCAAGTGACATCCCAGTCACTGGCCAAATACCCAGGCTTGTCACACTGGCATAAGGAGAGGGATGAAATCTTGCTCAAGGCAGCTGCAATTGCCAGAAAAGAGAATGTTTACCAATGGATGTATACAGCTACAAACTTGGCTACTTCAAATTTTATCACCATCACTCCTCCCCTCCCCAAACTGCAAAGTTTCTAAAGCTTTGCTCACCACCTTGGAGACAATTATTACATCTGGAGGGCCTAAAGCATTGGTTCTTTCTCCTGGACACTACGGGACTCCAGCTGTTGGCTCCCTCTTTAATGTCAAGGCAGAGTAAGATATGATTCATGTTCATTCTTTATGTTCTGCTATCAAAACATTGACCAACCTGTCCAGAAGGGCCCAAATGACAGGATGTCCCAATAAACAAGGGGGAATGGAAAAGGGATACGACAGTCAGGTAACTATCATTCCTGTTCTTTGAGGTAAGCAGTTCTGCAGCAACAGTGGATTTCAGCATAGCAGGGGGGAGAGAAAACAACACATTAACTTGCTACATTTACCAACAGATTATTCTCACTGAGATACATATAGGACAGAAGTCCATTTACAGAGTCATATTTTTTCCAAGAGCAGAGTCCTTGTGCTTGAAAAGCTCAGGAGTAACTCAGGAAAAACTGTTGGAACAATAAAAAATAAAAAACTTAATTTCATTTTCCAACGTGCAAAACCCTTCTCTTTTTTTGCTTCCCAAAAGAGCTGTAGTAATTACAATGTAATTCTGAGACCTTCTCATAGCAACTTTCCATGACAAGAAATGGAAAATCGGAGAAAAGCTGATTGTGAGAAAAAAGTAAAACAGTTACATCTCTAGAGAGATGTAAGTAATGATGATCTAAGTAATAGAGAAAGCCAGAGATACAGAGCATTGTACACTTGAATGAACTCACATTTGCCACGCTGTTTTGTCTGCACAGCCCAAAGAATCCAGGAACCAATGCCAGTAAAAAAATGGGTGATGAGAATCTCTGGCTAAACACCCCGAACAGCAGCACTTTGATAGAGAAAAAAAAAAAACCAACCCTGAAGAACTGATAAATTTGTGTTCTAAAACGGGCCAAGTGTAGTGTTGTTGCATTTTATTTTTGCCAAACACTGCTATTGAATATTTTAGGTCTCTTTGAGACCTCAAGGCATAAGGAAAAGAAATTCAACCACGCTATCCCATGAAGAACAGCTTTAAAATATTTTTACAGTAATGAGCCAAATTTTACACAGTGTTTGTATGAGAGAATGTGAGTATTTTGGCTTGCATTTGCCTATGCACTAACACAGTGCTATGTACAGGCAAGTTCAAGCTTGCACACACCCATCTGCGTGTACTAAGCCTGCTTTCATCATTGCTTCTGCTCCTGTCCACTGCACTGGGCTGCCTGTTTTGCAGAATTAACCTGCAAAAATCGTTTTCTCATCAGCAGTAAAGCAGGAAAGATGAAGATAAGGGAGAATGCTGCTGCAAAATGTGCAGTTCAGACAAGAAATGGAAATGTTTCAAACTGGGAAGACGTCACTGCATCCCAATCTTTATGTTGTTCATGTTTGCCTGGCATTAGTAATTGGACTGAAAGACAGCTTGATTGTCTATGATTTAGTAGTAAATCAAGGCAGGACACGAAGCTTTTTTCTGAGTCATTAAGGGTTAGCTACTAATTTAATAGCCTGCCAGATGCTCCCTTCGCTTTCCACAAAACCAGTTCTTCCCTACAAAGTATGATACAGACCAAAAAGCATTCCAAGAAAACATAAATGGGCTTGCAGAACATACCAAATTAGAAAAGCTGGTTTTCTCAGGCTGCCTGTTATACACCACACCATGCTGGAAACAGCACTCCCCTGACTTACAGGGTATGCTGTTCCATTTGCCCTTTCAGTCCATGCTGTTTAATCATGGGCTTCAAATCACATGCACTAAAGCCCAGGTGAGTCACCAACGTCAAGAAAAACAAGATTAAGCCTGTCATATCCCATTTGCTCCATGCACACGAAACCAGTTGCACAGCTCCAGGACAGTGAAAGCTGTAGAGTGTCACAGAAAGAAACCCGCTTCCTGTTCGCCGTATTCTGCATTTGACACCTTTCCTCCGGTGCAAATTGATGCCAACAGTGCTTTCTTGTTTTTTCCTCACCTGAGCTCTGTGCTGGTTTTTCAGGAACATCTCACCCCAACAATCTTTTCTACAAATAGAAGTTCACTTTCCTTTGCGCTTCCGAGAACAGCGTTGGTGCATCAGGAAGGTAGCATGCTGCTTTGTGTCTTGACAACACTGTGCCAGTTACCAAAATAATACTTTAACCTCTTCTACCAAGCATTGTGCTGAACTACTCACTGTACAGTAGAAAATAAAGGCTTTCATATGTTTGACCTAAATCATTCAGGATTAAATAAATTCTAGATACTTCTATTTGAACCTGGGAAAACTTACTCTGATTTGCAAATGGACCAAGATCCATTTGGAAAAACATCTGTGTCCTCTAACTTTCTTTCTAAATCTTCCAAACATCTAATGCTAGGACTTGTTCCTCAAGTAAACAAATCCATTTTAGTTGTGAACAACTCATTCCTTCCTCTAGATCTGCTATTTTGTTTTAAATCTTCAAGCAACTGCACCTCCACTCAGATGATATCTCCAAGTAACTCAGTCGGTATACCTGAGTTGCCTTTTAATGAAGGCAACATTAGAGGAGCAGTAATGCTGTCTGTATTACACATTTCTATACCCTAATCATTTTTATGTCAACAAGCACCGCACGGCTTTTATTTCCCTATCAGTAGTTCAAGCCACACACAAGACTGACGTGCTTCCATTTTAACTCCATGCAAGCCTTAAGTAACAGCACTTTCAGGGATTCCAGGTTTTGAAGGTAATGACCTGAATGATGACGAGGAAAATGAGGACTGAAAACCAATCTAATTTCCTCCACAACCTTTTCTGTATCACATAAGCTTTTGTGGCACATGTCGTCTTTGCCGGGAGCTACTGCTGCAGCCTGTGCCCTTCACTTCCTGTAAATCATGAAAGGGGTATGAGGATATCAGATATGCTTTCAGCAAATATAAATTTTCATATAAGGTTCTGATGACAAACAGCATTACCCTGGGAAGATATGCTATATTTAGGGAGCCCTAAATATAAATTAAAGTATAGTTTCCATATAACTCCTAAATTTGGTAAGTAAGAAATATCCATGGTGGGTTCTGTCTTCATACGGAGGAGAGGAATCTGTAGAGACTAAGTATCAGCCAAAATTCTCAAACGGGAGTTCTAAAGACAGGTTCTTACATCTATCTTAAGCTATTGATCATCTCAACTGCCATTTCACAGTTTGCTTTTAGGACCCACATTTTCAAACAAGGGTCAGGACTCACAAAATGTTTAAGATTTTGAATCTGATGTGCAGCTTTCACCAGTAACAGTCTCCTACTCCATTCCTGGGATGTCAGAAAAATCAAATATTCCTTCTCAGCTCAAGGGATTTGCAATGCTGTTTGCAAGATCTGAACTTGCTTACAAGTCAGCACCTTCCTCACCGCGCAAAGGAAGCGAGCTGAGGCTGTTTAGCTTTTGAAACACTGAGGTCCTTACCATCCCAAACACTTGCTGTACCTTTCCAAGGAAAGGGTCATCAGCTCCCATGTTAAAAGCAAACAGAAACTACTTCATTATGTGAAAAACCCCACACTTTTAAGACTTTTTATAAGTAAGCAACTCACTTTCAGCTGGAAACCTTCTATAACTGGTTTCACATACACACAAGCTTGTTTTACTACTTAATTTCCCAAGGAGCAAGCAGAAACATTTAATATCCTGGATGTTTGAAGAATGGTATTCTCTCAAACAGGAACACTATGGAACCAGTTTTACCATTCTTTTCAAAGGTAAGTACATATGGGGTGTTGTCTGATGTTCTTGTTCTTGTTCAGAGAACACAGGGAAGGGGACACATTTATGCGTCTGCAGCACGAAACTCTGGGGTTCAGCAGAGTATTTCACATGACAGAGAAAATTGCACGTTGTTCAAATTTCATTTAAATGAAGAGATTGCATATAAATCACTTTAAATTGCTGCTTGCTAGAGAAAAACAAAAGCTGGCAAGCAGACCACTGATAGCATTGGCTAATAAGCTTTCCTCTTAACTTTACTTGGAACTAAGTCAGTAAGTTCATTTTTCATTTGTAGTTCTGTTCTAAATCGGGCTGCTTCTCAATCTAAGCCTCCCTGCAAGATTCCCAGCAGAACCACACAGGTTCAGGTACAGTCCCTTGACTTGCTTCTCCCGATTTTTATGCTCTATTCCTACTGTCCAGAGCAACTTGCCTTATATGATGAGTCGGTTTTAGCTACAGAGGAAACATCAGCAACAAGTGATGTGTGAACTCCTCCATGAGCAGGCATGGGAAGGGAGGAAACCTGGCAGAAAGGACCACTGACCAGATGCTATTATGGTCCCCCTTGCATCACCACTTTCATTGCCACTACTTTTTCTGTAAAGTTCATTTATTTCATACTAGAAGAACAATACATAAGATGTTCTTTTAAGTCTCTTTTATAGCTAGGAAGCTTGGCTCCAGTTTGGTTGCTACACTTTTGGCAGCAGGTAGACAAAAGGCAGGGTAGAGGAAGCAGGAAAAATACACATATGGAAATTGAGGTACTTTATGACTCTGGGAAGAATGAAGGTGTAATACATAAGAAACAGAGAAGAACCAAAATGGGAGACATTAGACCAAGCTTTTAAGTAGAGCAATTATGTGAAAAGACAAAGCAGAGACAAGCTGTACCATAGCTTTTGCACCTCCCTTCCACCTCCACAGTCCTAACAACTAAAAGGCAATGCTCTCTTTTGATCTTTCGCATTTTGGAGGATCCTTTATTATACTATGTAGAGCAGAACAGAACAGTTTCAATGGGAGGTGCAAAACACTCCACCTACAAAACAGTTCAACACATGCTTAAGCTATGAGGGGCAAGAATACTCTTCTAAAGAGTGAGAAACATGGGCTTTGACCCTCTCATGGAGGAAAGAAATGAAAAGGTAAGTAAGTGTCTTGGGTCCTGACTGACTGTTCTAACTACTGAGTTGTTGTATAGAAAGTGAAACCACCATTGCCAGACAGGCAAAGCTCAAGCCCATAAAAATATTGAGCAGTTAAAGCAGCTCAGGTAAGGTGACCAGAAGAATTCCTAGTTTACAAATTCCACTGTGTACTGAGGAACTGGGGAACTTATCGAGCAACCCTAGCTGCACAGTGACTGAGCATAAGTTTTGAGGACTAATATCTTGGAATCAGGTATTTATTCCAATCTAAGACTTCTCTGGATAGAGCATTTGACTTCCACACTCCCAGTTTGTCAGCTTTTCCCCAAGGATAATTTTGCCTCCCTGAACTGCTAACATGGAACAGCAAATACAATGCAATGTGCTCACATGCTGCAACAGTGGAGGCACACAAATTACACAGAAAGATGTGAGGGCTCTGAGAGCATTATTACTTTCATAAAACAGGTCTACATAATACCAGGAAAATTAATGACATTAATTAGTAAAACTAGCATCAAACAGGGCTCCAGGTACAAGGTCTGAGGCATTGACTTATACAAGATCAACTCTGTTTAATACAATAAAAGGATTCAGTCCTGGAAACCCCGTTTGATAGAATCAAACAATAGTTAATTTTTCCTCATTGCTCATAATTATATTAAAATTAAACATACACTGCTGCTTTTGAGCTTTCAAGCTGTAGTTATTGTACGTATATGGGACACAATCCTAGGAAGGGCTGAACAGCTTTAGGTTGCATTGTGTTCCAATGAATCATTGCATTCTGTTATACTGTATATGATACTTAGTGTGCTGTCATATAATTTAAAATCTATAATAATTCAATATCATAATACATAAGAGGAATGAGTGAACTTAATATACTTGGTGTTGTCAGATCTTGGTAGAATGCTGTTGTGGTTCAACCTGGCAGGCAACTAGCCAGCCACACAGTCGTTTGCTCTCACTCCTCCTCTGCCATGGGATGGGGGAGAGAATCAGGGGAAAAAAATACAAAACTTATGGGTTGAGATAAAGACAGTTGAACAGAACAGGAAAGGAAGATGAAACTGATGATGATGATAGCAATAATAATAAATAATATACAAAATACTGGCACACAGCCCAGTGGCTCACTACCCACAGAACACCAATGTCCAGATAGTTCCCAAGCTATGGTCTAAGCCTCTGGCCAGCTTCCCCCAAGTTATATGACATCATGGTATGGAATAGCCCTTTGGCTGGTTTGGGTCAGCTGTTCTGGCTATGCCCCGTATCACCTCCTTGCTGGTGGGGCAATGTGAGAAGCTGAAAAGTCCTTGACTTGGTGTAGACATTGCTTAGCAACAAACAAAACATCCACGTGTTATGAGAAGCATGCTTCTCATCCTAAATCCAAAGCACAGTGATATTCCCACTACTAGGAAGGAAAGCATTTCTATCCCAGTTGAAACCAGGACAAACAATTATGCTAGAAACCAGCTTTCCATTAAAGGCTGTTTCTGAAATTTATTTAAAGACAGCTGTAAGGACTACAAGCTGGCACCTGCTGTGGACCACGTTGAACTAGGCTTTTTCTGCACATTTTCTTGTGATGCTCAAATATTCCCAAAGTCAGAATTTGTTTTTATGTGGTAGAACACAAATAATTAGTTCCCATCCCTGCAGATCCAAAGAGCCCGTCTGGCCACACCATGAAAGAAAACATCTCCAACTCAAATAGAAATGACACTGCACCTGGATGTGGAGCTGCCTCTTCTCAGAAGCACTTTCTCCTGTTTCTCCAGCAGTCCTTACAGCACTTCCTTGGTGCTCCTGTGCAGAGACATAGGAAGGAAGAAAAAAAATTAATAAATTCAAGCTTTAGGGGACAAGGAGCCATCAGGACCATTGCTTTCAGTTTGCCTGCCCATGGGAAAAAAACCAACACTATCTTAAGTAAAAATGATGCATCTAAAATAGAGTTAGAGGAATACCATACTGGTTGCAAAATCAAGCTCTCAAGCATTAAGAATCAACAGAATTAAGATTATTTGTGAGACACTAAGGCCGTTCCCTTATGTATTCAAGTACAGCCTTTAATTACATAACATAAAGGGATTTTCAAAAGCTCCATGCTTCACTCCACACAGGAATGGACAATACTCATTTAATACTTGGTTTTATCATCATTGTTCAGGGTACAAAGAAGAGGGAAGAAGCAACTGCACTAGACACCAAAACATCTCTCTAGCCTTGTGTGGTATGGAGAACAGTGGGGAAGAGAAGCACAGCCCATGCTCCCTTGCCAGCAGCCAGCTGTGTGTTCCACTATGGATTTCCAGGAGAGAAGTTTCTGCTGTTTATAGCTCTGGGAACTCACAGGAGCTCACTCCCTCACTAGCACAGGCACTTTTCTGCATGCCACAGAGGTTAACTGGTCCTTATCTTCCTACCTCTCCAATTTTCCCATATCCCATCTGTCCTCAACCTGTAATCACCTGGAGGTAATGTTGCTGCCCACTGTCTCCCATGTTTGTCCTGATCATCAGACACCAGCCCCACACAAACCAAGAGGGATCAGGGGTATGGAAATGTGACATTCCCAGTCAAAACCTGTAAAGAAGACAACACGTGGCAGATTGCCTTCAGCTCTGAGAGTACACAACCCTCATTTCAATGCAAAGTCTTAATGAAAACTTTGGGAATGACAACACTCAGGTTTGACATGAGTGACACATCTCTGGAGGAAGAGAAGCGGGTCATAAGTAACGTTTTGTTATCTTTGTGGGAGATGGATACAGTTGGTGGAGTTTCTTTATCATCTGGCCAAAGAAGAAAGTCTCAGTGTCTGGTCTATCATGGAAAATTACTTCTGTGAGCATCTGATGAGGGTGAAGGTCATATATTTGTGCTCCCATCCTCCAGGCTTCTGCTGTGGAGATGTCTCTCTTGATTTGTTTATGCAATATGATTGTTTACAACATTAAACATGAAAGTCCCCAAACAAAATTTCAACTGCAAGCATCACCAAGCTCCAACTTCTCTGAAGTCCCATTTATTTCCAAAGGAAGAATTGCTGTTAGTGCAGTAGAGACCTCACCGACTTCAGCTGAATACAGCCTCCACATGAGACAGAGGAGCAAATCTCTCCAGAGAAAGAAACAGTATACATAAAAGGGAAATTAAGTGAAAGAAACTGTGGAAGAGAAAAGATGAAAAGCAAGAAACACAATTAGACTGAGCCTAGTCATTACGGTGTGGGCAGAGCAGCTACTTGTCTCTGTTTGAAAAACACTGAAACTCTTGTCTCTGTCTTCAGTGATTATCTGAATCTTCTAACAGTCAAAGCACAGATCATGACCACAGGGAGTGTGGGAGATGCTAGCACAAATGGGTCCCAAGTCTCATAGCTGATTTCCTGCTGCACTCTTATCACAAGAAGAGGCAAAACAAGACTTAGCACAAGCAGTTTGTCTTCATTCCCTATATCCTTCATGTACCACTACACCATGAAGCTTCTGACATTTATTTTCACTTGTGATCCTGATAGAGTTTTTCACCATAGGCTTTTTATGTCTAGACACCAAAGTGGCTCCATACCATTCAAAAAGGGAGAGATGCAGTGCTGAGCGCTCGGTAAATAGCTGCCGGCTTCCTCTGCTCCTCCCACCTTGCACTGCAGAAAGTGTGCCAGATCTGCCCCAAAGGGAGCTCAGGGATAAAGTGATTGCACATACATCTTTCTTTCGCATTACTGGGTTGTTGAAGCTTAGTCTTTTGCTAATTCAGGAACACAAATAACTAATTGTGCTGTGTCTGGCTCAGACTGAAGCTGAGGATGGATCTCGTGGGCACTGGGAAACACTGCTTTTGCTGATATTGTGGGAAGCATTCCCTAAGCGTTAACGCCATTGGAGATGGCTGAAGGGGATTGCATCTGGTTAGGAAGGAAATTACAACCATAATAATTAGCATCAAATTAGGCCCTGTCTCATCTTGTGCCAAGCAAGCCTATCACTCTCCTTTTACCAGCTGCTCTCTAGCAGCAGAAGGTTCTGCAGAACAGCCCCAGAGCAGCCCCTGGTGCTGTGTAGGGGCCAGGTGAAGGCTACAGGTTGCTTCCATGTTTCTGCTTCACCTCACTAGGAAGTCAGGCCTTGCTTCTGGACAGGCCATTTATAAGCTAAGCCAGGAGAACCAAGCTAGAAGGAACAAGCCCTGAGCAGATATCCTCTGCCCAGGGAGAGGAGAGCTTTGCTACACCAAGCTAGAGTGGTTCACACCCTTTTAGCCCAGCACCTCCCTTTATACAGTCAGGTAGTTTCTGACAAGTGGGCACACAGCTCTTGCTGTATCAGTGTCCAAGACTTCTAAAACTTTTGAGCCGAATCATGTCTGCAAAGCTTTAGAGTGAGGTCTCCATGTTAATCAGAAAGGGGCTCTCTAGCTGCAAGTATTATTTTAATAATAATAATTAAGTTTAATTCTTACTGCCTTCTCTCTGAGTTTGGCTACACATTGGCACTATTCCATCTTCAGAGAGACCAGTGAAATCTTTAACTGGGCAGCTCCATGCTTGGTGCTCCAGTCTCGAGTCACTCACCAGCCCATCCCAATCCTCTCTGCACAGGTGGTGGTTGGGAATTGTGCCACAGAAGCTTAACCCAGAGCAGAGGAAGAGACAAAACACAGGATGGAAACCCTGCCCAGGGGCATGCCAGGTGTGCAGGGAAAAGGCCTGGCTGTGTAAGGTGAAGAGATGAAGGCTCAGGACAGAGCAAGGCTGTGTAACTAAGCAATAGGCTCAAATGTAGCACAGAAAAATTTGAGGTGACACATCAGGAAAAATTTCCTAGCCATATTCCTTGCATTGTCAGTTAGGCAGCAATCTTCTCTGAGAAGAGCTGGAATAACCACTGATGGAGTGGTTTGTGCTTGGTCTCAGCAAGTCACTCAGGGTGTCAGAAGGGAACAGCTTGGCACTGGCAGAAGGGCTGGGCTGGATGGGTTAATATGTCATTTTCCATCTCTTCATGTTATGGTTCTACAAATTTTCCATTAGAAAGAGAAAGAAAACATAGCACTATACCAGCTGCTAGGAAGAAAATGAACTACCCTGGCTGAAGCCAGGACAACCTGGCAGGACAACCACTGACTCACTGGTGGGAAGAAACTGGTGGCCAGCATCATGTCCTGCTGAAACCAGCACCGAGCCAGAGCAGCCCTTTGGCAGGGTCAGTCCTGCTCCTCCACCCCACATAAACTCCCCTGCTGAGGAAACACCCGAGGCTGGTGGGATTAGGTGTCTTGGTTTTGCTAATGCAAAACAGAGGGGAGAAAACATGCCACTTTCTGTTGGCTTGTCTTAGCATGTGGCTTTAGCCTTGGTCCTTTAATTGCTGTAGACATGAGAGCACCATAAGCCTGTGGGTGTGGGAATAGTCTTGGTGTGCACAGCAGGAAGATGTCACCTCAGTGTCCCATTGTCAGATGTGCCCTGCTCCTGAAGAAACTGCTAGGGCTGCAGGTTTTGGTGCAAGTGTGGGGCCACACTTGGCTTTACAGCAGTAGGGGAAGAGGATTGGGTCAGGCAATGAGATTTGTGTCTGTCACAATGATCCTACATCCAGTCTTCCTCCTGCTTAGCCAAGCCACAGGCTACCGAAGGAATATAGAATGTCTCCCACCTTAGGTGCATATTAGAGTTGTACACGTTTACTGGGAGACAGAAGGACTGCCAGAATAAAGAGGTAGCTGAGTGTTTAGTTGGGGAGAGGGAGCTTGGTTTAGCAGTGGTGTCACCAGTCACCAGCAGTGCCACAGCTCCTGTCCTGTGTCCCGATGCTGCCATGTCCTCCTGTACCACCACGAAGCCCTGAACTGTTCTGGGAACTGGTGTCCTATGCCCACTTGTACATTTACACCACAAAGATATGAAGGTAGCAGCACTGTATCTCCTCCTTGCATGAATGGTATGGAGCCACTTTGGTGTCTGGACATACAAAGCCTATGCTGAAAAACTACTGTAGGATCACAAGTAAAAAAGTAACTTGGCCCCCATGTGTCCCCACAGTCTCACAGAACCAGACAGAGCTGAGAGGCCAGGCAGCACATGGAGAGTGGGAGAAGTACGAGATGTGGGTTGCAGTGACCCCTGTATTCCTGGCCGCTCTCCGGTCACTCCCACCACGTGTGCTTATGTGCAGCATTAGTGTCCCTGCAGTCGCTGAATGCAGGCCAGATAAGGAGCTCAAAACTCTTCATTAAAACATAATCTCTTTGTCAACTCCCCCAAACACACACACATATCCCTGGGCTACCTGATTGCCCTTCCTGCCCAGACAGAGCTAATAACACTCTCCGAGAGCCGATTCCCTTTGGAAGGAACTGCTTGTGTCACACGTGTTTGGGATCAGCAGAGACACCCTCTGCACTTGGCCTAATTAGCTGTAATGGAGGGGGAGAGCAAAATCCAAACCATGTGCTCAGGGCCTCCTCTGAATTTAATACGAGCAGTTCCACACTGACCTGCTTGGCCCTTCCACCCCAAAACATTGGTGTTTAATAGTCTCTGGATCTTTAACAGTGTCCTGGGTTTTTCTGCATGTCCCTGACTCCCCCTAGACACATGAAGCCTGACTGGAGGTGTGGTAGGGCTTTGTTTTCTTTCCTTAGGGCTTTACAGGGCTGCCTTTCTTTGCACTTGGAGGCACTGGGCATCCCTAGAGTTGTGAATGTCTTGGGACTTTCAATGACAAGAGTTTTATTGTAGAGATAAAAGAATCCCGTTTGACACCTCAGATTCTGATGGTGACTTTCAACAAGTTTTCTTCAAGTTGTACAAGAATACATTTCTCAGAGCATGGGTTTCTAGTATGTTACTTCCATAAAAGATTTTGCTTTATCTCTCTTGAGATTTAATACAAATGTGAAAATTTATCAGTGAGGTAAATCCAATACTTGTCTGATGGGATGAGGATGTTCAGATTTGGTTCTTTCAACACCTTAGAATTACACTATGAAGTGAAAAAGGCACTTAATGGTTTCTCTTATTCCAGGTGTTTATGTTTGTATTATATGGAAACGTTTAAAGCAAGCTGTCCCTAGGCACTGACACAACACTTTCTAAATCTACAGACATAATTCTGTCACATATCGACACAATTCCCTGCCACATAAAGCCTTTAGACCACAAACATGGCAGAAGTACTGAGAAAGACAAGCATATTTTTCACTACATGTTTTCAGCTGAACCAAAGGGCATGACTCAGTTTCCCTTCAGTCCTCCGGAGCACAAAGAAGCCTGGCTTGCAGCCTGAGCAATAAAACGGACTCGAGTCCCACACTCGCAGCACCACCACAATGAGCCCTTCATTAGCTGGCACTTCCCGTCAGGCTGTTAAAGGGGACACAGGTTTACCAAACAGCTAATCCTTCATAATGAAAGGTTTCCAACAAAGCCGGCTTTCCAGGGAGTCTGGGCACTTTCACATTAGCAAGAAGTGAATACACAAAGTGGTTCAGGAAATGTGCCAAACAGTAGCCATGCACTGAAACACAAAGACCTGCAGACTTTAGGGAGCTAAAGAAAAACTACAGTAATGGTTAGAGTTGTTTCTTGTCATTATAGCTACTTTCTTCTTCGTTTTCTTTCCTATTATTTCATGAATAGTCTTCAAACTATAAAATATATACACACTTCTATCTTAAATTTCACTTGCCTGTATTAATCAGTCTCTGCACTGCCTTATCCAGTTCCCCATGTGATAAGAGGTTTCCTCTCTTTGCTGTGGGCCTCTTCTGGACACATGCCATGTTTCTCACTATCAGTCCCTAAGCAACTGTTACACCATTGACTGCTACCCTTCACTTCCTCGGGGTTTTGTTTTATTTTGGTATTTAAGAAGCCAACAATTGGATCTTTTCCTTCTGGGGTCTATTTTAGGAAGGCTTTGTTTAATCAGATGCAATTAAGCATTTAAGATCCAAGATAAGTATTTTTCCTTTAGAATTGTAAAGCCAATGCTTATTATTTGGATTTGAGTAAAGAATGTCAGGATTAAAATCAAAACATGAAATGTAAGAGTTATGGCAACACCTTTCCTTTTTGACAGAAGGACACAGCAAAACAAATTAATGCTGACTGAAGAACCAGTTCACAAGGACAGAGAAGCTGTAGGGTGCACAGGTTTGAGTATGGAAGCACACACTCTCATACATCCCTCAGTACACAGCGGGGCTCTGGGAGAGACTTCCCTGCTACCAGAGAAGGGAGCAGGAGGAGAGCACAGCTTGTGCATGTTGTACCTTCTTGCAAAAGGGTGTTACAGGCTTCACCATGCACAAAGCAGTTCTGGCCGTTCACAAGTTACCTATCACTCCTTTTCTTTTTTCCTCTCCAGTGGATATGAAGGTATTGTGGATTTCACTGGGAGCACCTGTCCCTCAAGTCTCGTGTGTGTACGGTGGAGCAGAGAAAAAGAGCTCGTAGGGAGGAAGTTAAGTGATGTAACCCAGCACTGACACCCCTTGAGACAGAACTAGGCTGACACCTGATGGTTCGAGTTCAAGTCTGAGGGCTGCTACGCCACTGCTCATGCTGGCTTGCAGGCAGGCAAGCACATTCCCCGCTGCAGGCACTTTAAAGAAGGAGCTCCTCTGTCGACACCCACTGGGGCCTATCCAGCTTACATTCCGGCAGCCCCGCGCCGGTCCCGAGGTCAGCTCGGGAAGCGCCTGGCCGTGCCGCCGCAGCGGCTCGCTCCGCACCGGCCGCCGCGGTGCCGGCAGCCACCAGAGGGCAAGCTGCCCGCCCCAGCGCCGGCACCGGGAGCTCTCCGGCCGCCGCTCCCCGCTTCCTTCACAAAATCGCGACGCTTGGAAGAGTCCTCCAAGACCATCTAGTACCACCCGTGTTACTCACTGAACCGCGTCCCTAAGCACCTCACCCGACCTTTCCTTGCACACCCCGAGGGACGGTGACTCCATCACCTCCCTGGGCAACCCATTCCAACGCCCAACTGCTCCTTCTGAGAAGAAACTTCTCCTCATTTCTGACCTGAACCTCCCCTGGCACAACTTGTCCTATCGCTGGTTATCTGTGAGAAGAAGCTGACAGCTCAGACACAGCTGAGCAAATACAGTTTTGGACTGCGCTGGGGCAAAGGCAGGAACCTGACCATGTTGCCTACAGAGGGAGTGGAAGATGAACCAAACTTCAAGAGTTGCTCCAAATTGGGGTCCTGGAGCGACCCTATTTCAACCCACACAGTAGTCTTGTCACCTTTCTAAAAAGCATTCTTGGAGGACAAAGGTTGCAAACCTTCTCATTTTTTATTTTTCTAAACTAAATCAGTAAGTCTTGCAGTGACAGGGTAACAAGATCTGCTTGAAGCCTTTAGGTATTGAAGGTCTGTGATCTCTCTGTGATACACAAGCAGGTTTTGTGCTTAGGATCCAACCATAATGTGACACTGGTGGTGATGTGAGGCTTTGCCAGGAATCACAGCTACTTTGCCAAGAAAGTTCCAGCTCATGGGGGAAGGTCACTTGTGGCAGTCTACTTTTGTAGACCAGGCTGATTCTGACCCATCATGTTACTGCATATTTCCTAGCATACCTGTGGGTGTACAGGCACAGAGCATTCACTTGCTGCTCTATACCCACAGCAACAGGAAACTGACATCTCTTGTCAATAGAGCAGGCCAGCAGAGTGCTCCACAGCAGCATCCTACCCACCACTTTGGAGGTGCTTAACCAGAGCGCTCTAGAAGTTTTGTACCATGTCCACCACCAACAGTTAGCGTCGACCTGAACATCAACGACACAGGCACGCTTGCCTCCCCTCTAGCCCACCTATCCTTTTCCCAGAGCCTCCTCAGATTAGTCTCAAAAACTCACGTAAATTTTCTCAAAAGCTTCCGTATATTGGTATATACCTAAGGACAGAAACACACCCATCGCCTCCAGGGATGCAGATTTTGATAAAAAGTATGCCAAGCCCACATGTAAAAAATAAAAAAATCCTTCTAAGCTCTGAACACAAACACTGAGTGTCAAGCAATGACTGGGTAGTCTGAAATAGTCGAAAGTGGTTTATAGAGATATGTGAAGTGCATGTGTTGTGCTTAGGATGTGAGTTAGAAAGGCTGGGCAGTGGCCATTTTAAGAATATAAGACCTTAAACTAAGTGTTGGAGGGAGAGAGCACTGTATTCTTAAGGATTCTAATTGTCAAATGATTGAGGTAGTTTACTTTACACACTTTAAAGTATTTGCTGCGGTGTCTGTTGCAATACCATCATCTGAATTTGTTACACAGACACTGCAGACATCAACATGTAATGGACAAATGCAAACAGGGTATAAAAAGTATGAGCGTGCTCATCAGACACAGGCTTATTGCAGCAGAATCTTCCAGGTCGGTACTGCAGAGTGGAAACATCCATTGTTCTAATATCTCTGCAATGAGAGATTGAGACTTATGAAATAGTTTCTATCATCCAAAATGCAATCGTCTGGATGGTGATGATCAAACCCTTTTTCCTAGTATATGTCACACTGTTCACTACACCAGAAGTGTTCACTGGACTGTAAATCTGTGCTTAGAAAGCAGATTCCTTATTCTCTTTATAACAGAGAGTGTGAATAATTGCACAGACAGTAGCTGCAGTATGCTTGCTCAAAACAAGCAAGTATCATATGAAATGTATGTATTAGCACTTCATCTTCCAAGGTTTGAGCTCAGTTTTTCTATACCACAATTTGAAACACCTTGCATACATTCTATGTACAGTTCAAAGTCTCACAAAACGTTTCTCCAAGAAAGTCTGGTTGAATAGCTCCATGCATTTGACTTCTAAAGCAATATATCCTGCAGAATGTGCATCTTAATTATGATCCTGAATCTGCTCTGAGAATCCCCTGTGGGAACTAAGAGTGGGTATGAAATTATTCATCAATTCCACCTGACCAAGAAATTTCCAATATTCCATTCCTCATTGTTTCTGCTTCCCTGAACACAAACCAGAGACCAATTTTAGTTATATTTTAAAGGGACATGAAGTTGATGATCTTGAGTCACTGGGTTAACAGGTAGAAATCACAGAATCCACATACACAGTGCAGTCACGCTCCTCAGCAGGCTGACTTGGCACTGATCCTGCTGCACTGACTTGGCACTGATCCTCCAAAGCTAGTGGACAAATTCTGATTTGAAATCATGAGGATGAGGTAAAACACCTGATGGAAGCACAACTTCTCCAGGGTCCTGTTCACTTTGTCACGCAAAAGGCAATGGGAACTGAGTTCAGGCAACAAGAAATAAAAGACTTTGGACTCCTAAGTCAGGGGATGAGGGATGTCTTTCAGCCACGAACTTCGCCCTCACTGAGGAACACTGAGATGGAAAGACAAACAAATTGGGCATCCATACCATTGAACAACCAAGTCTTTCTATGAAATCTAGAGAATGAAAAAACCACCACCAGAATCAGGCAGCTACCACGAAGGAAGTATCTGTACGAGCATACCAGTGCTCTTTATACTGCCTAGCACAGCCACAGATGGAGATGTGAACACCAGTGTAAAATGGAGACTGTGACACTTTACCCAACGCTGAGCTAGGAGCTAGGCTAGGTTCAGCCAGAACAGCAGTTGCTGTCTGCATAACCTGCAACGAGGGGAAACAGTTCACAAATGACTGAAGAAAGCTAGAGCATGTGCAAAGGAAGCAACTCTATGCTCTCCTCAGGCCAGTTCCTTGTTCTTACTGACCATGAGCTCAGGGCTTGACAAGCCAGTTCCTATAGGAAGTGATGCTCTGCACCAGGCAGGCAAAGAAGACACCGCACAGAAACAGAACAAAAAAAGGCTGTAGTGATGCAAGCTCAAATGTCGTGCTGTAAGCAGGGGCTTACTGTTGAATATATCTACCTTATATCTAGTACTTTGAACAGATGCCAAGAAAAAGCCTGAGTTTGAGTCAATCTAAACTGAAAATAGGAAACAATAGTGTGGGTTGCTTCCAACCTTTGGGATTTTGATCTTTTGTTCATTTCTAAAATAAAAGACAGGCATGAGTGCCAGTTCCTTGCTCTGACTCAAACCTTCTGAATGACCTTGAGCAAATAATTCACTGTATCTGCGCTTCAGTCTCCTTTTGCTACATCACAAAAGATGCTGGAAGACTAAATTCATGGAGGAGGCACTCAAACACCATGGTGATAAGTTCTGTAGGAAAAAAAAAAGGTCGGGTATATTTAAAGGAAAAGATAATGCTGTCTTGGCTCTCTGTAAACAATGTATTCTGCTGAAAGATCTCCTCCCCCAAGCTCATTTGGGTTTTGTTCTTTACCAGGAAAAATCTTTAGCATTTGCACAATAACATTCTTTTATTATCATTCTCTTTTCCTTCTTTGCAAAGGACACAGTCGTCTTCTAAGTGCTTCTTTACATTAAAAGTTAACAGAAGTTATCAGAAAGATAATAGTGAATTTATTACATATAAATTCCATGTTTAAATTGTTTGGCCAATGGCACAAGTTCATTCTCCAGACTGCAGAGCAAGTATCTAAGAAGTATAATTGTTGCATGCTACAGTTTCAGCTGTCATGTACTAACAAACACGTATCACCAGCGTACTCTTTCTACAACAGCTTGTGAAGTACCAGAATAAAAGCAAGATCTAATCCAAGTTCTACTTTTACTTTTAGAGCTTGCACTGACAGCAAACAGAGGATAACCAACATCACACTTCATCAGTTCAGGAGAAAATACTTAGCACAACTCCAACACAGAAGGCCATAGAGATCTGTGGACTTTTGTAATCATAGCTGAGGTAACAAACTCACAAGACAAAGTACCTAGCAGGTCTTTTTACTGGTATTTAGTCAAAGACAAAAAAACCCAGAAGCTGGTATCTGATGATGCAGAGTATAAGCTCACCTCTATCTAATAGAAATATATTTAATTTGTAATGTGAAATGCTAGCTTTTGCATAAACTGTTCACAGAGCCTGCTGCCAAGGGCCAGGAGCACTGACAATACTTTCTGGCCAGTCATTTTAAAGATAATTACAGAGCAGCGTTGGAACTGGCGTATCTGCTCCAAAGGTCTGCATGGCCTCCCATACATTCTGGACACTGCAGCTCTATTCCTTCCAGACAGTAGTGTACTGAAGGTTGGTTTTGGTTTTTTTTTTATGGAATCCCCTAATAAAATGAGGTCCATATGGGATCAGTGACCATATCTCCATATCTCCACCATGAACAGACTCACTGACTCACACCAAAGCAGTCTGAAAAGTCTGTAGACTGTTAGCTCCACAGCCTACATTTGCTCTGAGAATTTGCACAGCCCCCAAATATCAGCCATTGCTTCACATATATGTTCTTTAAGGGAGGGATTTTCAAAAATGCAAGAATAGTATTTTCACCGAAAACCTCCTTGGACTCTCAGAATTTTACTCTATACTCATGAATTCCAAAGGATATTTAATTTACTACACTACAAACGTAAGAACTCATCAACTACTTGTGGAGGTCTGTCCTACAGTTATTGTGACTGCTTGACTACACCATCATGGGATTCTACAAAAAGTCTTTACATGGGTGATCTCTGTGTATCTCCTTCCGTGTTTGCTGGGATGAGAAACACATACTCTTTCTCCACTAAAAAGTAATGCTGGAAACAAATCCAGACATCTCATGTTAAACGTAATACATACTCAGTACACAGTTGCTTATATGAGATCTTTATTTTCTATTCCTTTACATGTCATTGTGCAGCTAGTAGGCATAATCTGCATAATGAAAATCCAAAAGGAAAAATGTGAATGTACTCTGTGGTTAAATTTCAGTTGCCAAACACATAAGATGGTTTCAGAGGCATTTCACATCTCCTCAGAGGGTTTTTACTCAGTGTTTCACGGGAAGGTCACGGCTCTTTCCTCTCCTGGCTGTCACTACAACCTTGAGAGGACTCTGCTTCCCTAAGAACTTACTACAGCCCGAAGCACAAGTTTTATAAACACTAAGGAGATACAGAGGAGAGATGTTTGTGCTGCATCAGATACATTTGCTAGCCATCGGTGTGAGCTGGTTCTTCCCAACACACTAACTGTAGTCCATCTGCTGCGATAGCTGGGAACACGTTCAGTTCAGTATTTCCCCCTAGAACTGCAATGATTACTACACGTGGATGGAAACAGAAATGCAACAGCAAGAGCTCTGCCTGGTAGAGGAATGGGGACAGTATGCTCTCTGTTAAGATTTCCTTTGTAATACACTGATAATATACTCTGACCAAGACAATGCATTAGTCTTTTACCTCATCCTTTAAATAAAACTCAGGTGTGTTAAAGACAGCTGAAAGCCAAACTGGATGTAAATGCTGTTTGTTCCGAGCTCGTTACAGAACCGTGTCTCAGGGATCCTGTCCCTTGAGGAACCACACAGCCACACAACACCAAACAGCCGAAACAGTAACTGATGTCAAGGAGCTGACAACTGACACCAGAAAGGAAATACTTCCTCACAAACAGGATGGCATGTAGAGTCACTCTCCTCCCATGCCAGGGACAGCTCCCTCTCTGTCAGCTGAGGAACTGATTCTCCATTGTCCACTTTTACTTTAACTCCCTATTTACGCATCACCAAACTTTCTCTGGCAGTCAGACAGATCCATTGTGTCACACGCCTCGATCAGGAAGACGGGGACCTGAAAGGAAACCCCCTTGGCTAAACAAACCCCAGCTAATGCCAGCTTGCCATTTTTCACATCCCTGTCATCATCTCTCTGGTATGCACTAATGACTGGACAAGATCAAATCCTGGCAATGGTCACAGAGCTGGCTTCTGAGCTAGCCAACACATGGGCTAAATCATCAGCACCTGACAAACCACAGACCACTCTGAGATGAACCAAGACACGCCAGTGCAAGGTGCTAGCTAGGTACGGTCTATGTTTTGTTCCATCAACGGTGAATACTGCCATCCACCACAGGAGTCCCACAGCTCTAATGCATTCTCTGGCTTCCTGCTCCCTAGTAATAGAACACTCCCTATAAAATCAGAAGCAGACAGCAGGTCTGCTCTCCATGCAGCAACAGCTCCTCCTTCAGTGCTGAGGACAGGAGAAGAAAAGGTGCTCACCTACACTGTGTTAACGTCTGCTGTATTTTGACTTCCCTTGCTGACTCTACTCCCATTGAGACAGAAGCATCTAGTTGGAATTTAGTGATGCCTTAAATCAAAGGTGAGAAAAGACAAGCAGGATAAAGCTTGAGAGCTACCAACTTTCAATCCCCTTATTGCAAACAGAAAGTTGGACACTGAATTACTACCCATGAACAGCAAATTCAATTCTGCTCATGGAGTCACTCCATAACATAGATGGTCACAGCACAGTGCAGCTTCTGCTCTTTGGGGAGGGTGCTGACTCAAACTGAGCAGTGTAATGGAGATAAGCATTGTATTTTCTGCCAACTATCTTTCTCTTACCCATCTGCTTCTTAAGTCCAGCAGCCTGCTCCCCTCCTTTGAGACCTCAGACCATGCCTTTTTGACCTGTAACCTCCACTGTGATTGTCAATGCTATATTTACAATCAAATTAACTAAATCAAATTAATCAAAACAATTGCTTTAGTAAATCTGTATACCTGGCATCTACTCTATTGTTCCTACTACATTTTAGTGTTTAGATGTGTGTATTTATCTCACAGTTCTCTACTGCTGTATTGATGACTGAAAAACTTCTAAAGTGGACGATTCACATGAGGAGAGAATGCTAGGATTCTTGCTAATGCAACTTCAGGGTAATGGGGAGGTATTGTCCCACACCAACCTCACTGGTGTCCCCGCTCGTGCTACAGAAGAGGGACTGACTGTGTACTGTACATGGGCACACTGGAACAGAGCATGTCAGCAGGTGAGCGCTTGCACCATATTTTTATTGCTCCCTGAGCCTCTCTGTCCATTTGCTTGTGAATGAAACCATGGCTCTCCTCTTCTGTGCAAGAGGTCAGACAGGTCAGCTACAGCTGTGCAGAAGATGTGAGGTTTTCCTTTGGTCACAGGAGACCAAGGCTCGGTGTAACTCATGCAAACTGCTTAAGTCAAATACAACAAATACTTCCAGTGCCACAGCTTGAAATCATCAGAAATATCCCAGAAATTAAAAGTACAAACCTGGTATAAATAAAAATCTGGCAGTAAGGAAATCACCTTCTTTCCAAAAACTGTTTTGACGTCTGATGACAAACTATTCAGATCCTGAAAGGATCATTTTTTTCATCCCAGCACTCTGCCCCCTTGAGAGCCTGGGACTGGGGGGTGGAGGGGCAGCAAAGTGAAGAGAAAAAATCACACACACAGGGGGAGTAACCTTCCAGAGATAATCAATGGCTTCATAATGAGCAGCCAACTCTACTGAATATTGATTAGTCAGTGCTGGCAAGGCTTTGCTCCAGGGAGGTCAGCACTCCTGCCAGCAGCCTTGTGTGAACACAAAGGAGACCTCAGCAAAAGGCAAATTGTAAATGGCAGGCTTTATACGAGAGGCACCATTCAGGCCCACAGTAGAGGGGAAAAAAAACCCCCAAAAGCAGGGACACAGTACTAGCAAGCACCAAGCACCAGCAATCCTGCTAACTTTTGTTATTATGCCGTGCTACAAAGTGCAATCCCAGGTTTGCCCTAATTAACTTGTTTTAAAGATCACCACTCACAAATACCCACGATACAGCGAGTTACCGCAGGCTCCTCTTCCCTAAAGAATTCACAGAGGTGAGACAGGGTGCTGTCACAGGCACCTGCCCTCAGAAGCTTTGTCCAGTGCTACACCTCAGTGCATGCAGGGTATGTTTAAACATTTCAAGGTGATCCCGTACGCTGACACCTAGGTCAGCTGTGAGCACTCGGCAGGCGCTGGAAGCAGCACAGCTCTGTTACCCCTCCAGCCCTCTAACAGCACTCGCTGCTCTTACTGTCCCGTGCAATAAAGATGGGGTTAGGGTTAGGGTTTTAGCATAGTTCATTTTTTCTAGAAATAGTTAGATATTAATTTTATGATAATAGGCATTGGCAGATACACACAGACTCAGACTACTGAGGAAAGTAGCTATTAGTGACCAGAAGGTTATCCTACCTTTTTAGAAGCAGAGAGTCTTTTCTCATAGGCTTTCTGTGGAAAGAGAAATTGTGACAGTCAGGGGAAAGAGGTCTGGAAACCGTGTTCTGAAAAAAGAAAAAACTTCCAGTTCCTGCCTGGTGTAACTCATCTGACTTCAGTGGGGCTGTCCCAGGGTAGATTTGTCCCTCTGTCTTTGCCAAAAGGAGAACAACAGGAGCCGGCCAAAGGCATCTGCTTTTGCATTTCCTCAGTGAATCCGTTCATTATACTCTCATGATAGAGAAACTATAAACAAAGGCACTTCATGATGTTGCATTGTGCTATCCATAATTACACTGTATGTGCTTCATCAGTATACATGCTTCAGGGCACACTGCAAAAGCTTTTTATGTATTCAGGACTCTTTGTGAGAGGGTGGGTTAAATAAAGAGAGAGAAAAGCTAACAGTTAAAACAGAAAAGGAAAGTTTAACAGTTACTTAGAGAGCAGTTCAGCATAAGAGGGAGGAAAGGAGACCTTATATACACACACTTAAAAAGAAGACTAGTAAAATTCCTGCCTAGCAGTATCCCAATTAGTTGGTAGGCTTTAAGCCTTTCACTTGCCCCTTATCTTTAACAATAATCATGTTTACACGGTGCTACCACTCGAAAATCTCAGTCTGCGTGGGACTCGGAAGAATTTCTGTAAAACAAGTTCTTTTTGGAAGCTCTCTGAGGCTAACCTGATGAAAACAGCCCAACCATGCTCTGACTTCAGAGTGATATGTCAGGTGTAACACCCTTCCTTGGGAGCATTAGAAAATTCTAGTGTCAGATCATAAATGAGTCCTAAATTCTTTACTGCTTAGGATTCACCTAAGGTGACTGGCAGCGTATGGTGCAAGTCATTTTGCCTCTGAGAAGAAACTGTGTTTATTTTGTAAGCATTTACTGCTCCCACTAACACAACTTTGGATGTAATAAAGTCTAGCAGGAAGTCTTCTGGTGAGAGTTTTGCATTCAGAAGTTGAGAATCTGCCATCAGAACGTGTATAATCCACACCCTGTTTAGAAGTATTCATGTACTTGAGAAAAAAAATCCTTAGATAACCCAGGGCTGGAAGCTTACACTGGTCTGGGAAGCAGAGGGCAGACAGAGGTAGCAAGGAAGGATGAACAGTGGCATTGGTAGAGACAGAGTTTTGTAGCAAATTCTACGTTGTATTACCTGTACACACACCCCCACACCTTATTCTGCTGCAAAATCACAAGCTTAGGTTTATTTGGTTTTTAATGGAAATAATTTGGAAGTGAAAAGAGATAACAGAATGTGACCTATATCAAAATACACCAAAATGACACTCAACAATGTCAAATCATTTTAAATGTTAGATTTCACTGTGAGCTATGGAAGAAAAGTGCCCACATCAAGGCAGCATTGGGAGAGTTTAACAGCACACTGACAGATTTCTGAACTGTGCGATCTCACTTTTCAAAACAAATTATTTCACTTCCCAAGATCTCCCCTATTATTGTAAATTATTTGTCTGCTGGAGACCACCCTAAAAAGACAAGTTCAGGCACTTCTCTTCTGAGCACTTGTTACATAAAGATAAAAATCTATCCAGCCTGTGTTGTTTGAAAAGTGTTTACAGATGAGTAATTACAGCTTAACAGTAGCTCCTTCCTCTAGAAAGAGCTGGATGTACATGTTGCCTTAGTCATTGTGCAAGTGGGAATGGACATGACATATTTGGGAGCAGCCAGAGACAACTGTGTGGCAGAGAAAGTAACCTACCCATTTCTCACTAAAAAAACAGAGCCAAAAACTCTGCTTCACCTTGGCCCCAGGGTTTAGCATCTCACGCACTGAGCATATCCCAGGAGTTCTTGAACAGGAGGTGGCTCTGAAGGAAGTGATTACATGGCAACCCTTTAAAACCTTGCCAGAAGAGCTGTGGATTTACTCCTAATGTTATTATTTAAAAGGTGCTTGCATTTATTTCCCAGTCATCTTATGCATGAGCTTGCCCTTCGCAGAGAGGAAAGCAAGCCAGGAAAGGACACGTACAGCCACTACCATGTCAGAAAACTCCCAGCCAAGGCACAGCTGTTCCATGCAAATTCAGAGAGGCTGGAGGCTTGCTCAGCTGGGATTTCAAAGTTGTGCAGCTCAGTGTAGCAAAGGGGAAAGGATATAGAAAAATAATAATATACTATTGCTTTGCAGCAAAATATAGTTACTCCAAAACAACTTTTGTAGAAGTCCTCCCATAATGTATAACAATTAAATAATAGATTAATAATTATTAATAACATCTTACCTAGCTATTCAACTCCACAGTCTTTACCAAAGGAAGGACCACCACTTGCTCACTTCGCATTCTCCAAGGTCTGGCCCTGCCATTGTGGCAGGCAGCCATATTGTGTCTCCTGACATCCAACATGTGGCTCCTGCTAGAGATCTTCCCTACACCTTGCACTACACAGAACTGAGAAACCCCTTTGAGACTTATGTGAAGGAACCTAATTCTACAGTTTGAAAAGTCTTTAATGATTAATTTTTTAAAATTTCTTTTGGCCTAGTTAAACCAGCAGCAGTGCTTTGGAAGATTGCCAATGTGCACCCTTTGGAATTAGTTTGGCTTTCCCCAGAGCCTTAGTGGAGCCCCAGGGATGAGTTTGTTCTGAACAAAACTACCTGTGAAAAACTAGCCAAGATACATGTGGATGTATATAATCAATTTTGAAGTTTAGACATACATATGTGTCTATAATGACCACCTAGCTGAACTGGAACCTAAGGCATCCATCCAAGTATACAATGTTCACCTTTTCTGTACACTACTAAAGGCCACAGCTAGATGTACTCTGCAAGCACTGAACTGGGGAAAAGTAAGCAGTCTCCACTCACAGGGCTTTAAGCAAAAGCTTCACTCTGGGCAAGTATAGGTCTGGGCTGCAATGAAGCCTGAAATCCAAAGCTGCATGCAGCCAGAAGTGCTGTATTTCAAGTGGCTTGGGCTCAAACCCATCCGGATTTGCACCCAAACCATATACCATTTCAGGCTTGCTTGAAACTGAACCAACTGTTGCTGAAGGGTTCACAAACTTCAGTGAACTTGTCCTGAACTTTGAATTGGAAATGAAAAAGTAAAATAAACTTTCAAACTGAAGGTTCTGCCTTAAGACATTTTGCCTCTCTCCAATACACATGCCCTATAAAACAATAATTGGTATTCTATTCTACACAATGATCCCAAACCCCATTCCTCACACACTTTCCCAGATTTCCTTTTCTGTATGTCTAAGGACTTTTCCACCTCATCAACTTCACAGAAACTATGACCTTTAAGATGAGGAAGAAGATCCCCAGCTATAGAAACACTGTAAGCCATGCATAATTGTTTCACTCACAGGAGTAGAATCCCCCCATTCCAAAAAGTTTACTTAAGTAATGGTAATAACACATTCTTAAAGGTTTTACAAGGCCAAATGAACTGCTGCTTTCTATTTTTAAGTAAAGTCATAAAATAATATAGAAGAACTTTGACATTTATTATGGCTGTGTCAGTGGTAGCAATTCCATGTTTGCATTCACAGATTCCATTATGTGTCTTTATTTACCTGTCTCATATATACATATATCCCTTTGCTGTTCACTGTAACTTATGGCAGCTTTGAATCTTTCCAGCAGCACAAGCCCTGCTCTTCCTCTGGATGAGTACACGTTCTGCTCAATGTGGTGCTTCTCCTCAGCTTTAGCATCCATTTTTAACACACTTACCTAAAATCTCTGTCTCAGAACAAACAGTGCAGGCCTGGGGACCCTCAAGATAAATTGCAAAGAAGTTTGTAAAGATGAGAAGATGGGAGAGAGAACCATCTGTTACTACATGCAACTCTTAAATCCTATTTATTTAAACAGCTAGAGCTTCAATTTAAAGCAAAATCAGTTTATCCCTGAACAACAAAGCTCAGTGAAACTTGTCCTAGAATAGCCTTCAATACTATCCACTTTGCTTCATGCTCATTTTTAACCTGGTCAGGATCATTTTTAACCTAATTGTCAGCTCTTTTTTTTTCCTTAATGTAACTCCCTAGATTTTAGAAAAGATTACCATTTTTTTTAGTGGTAGCATTAAAACATGTCAAAAATTAGCTTATACAAACCTCACTCTGTTATTCTTAAAATAAAAAACAAACAAACAAGCAAACAAGAAGCCCACTACTAACATTCCAAACCATTTCACATCATCAAGAGTGGGCACTTCTCAGCAACGTCTTAACATTTTTTATTACACATCTCCAAAATAAATCTGAAAGCTCAAAGTTCTATTAATTTCAGATGCTTTTTAACTTAGAAATAGCAGCTGTCATTCAAATTTCAGTTGTTCTCTCCTGCTAAAAAGTAGGCCTTCTCCTCTTCCATCTGCTATTGGTCTCCAATGCTATACAAGGCACACGCTTTCTCCCAAAGAGCTGTGTACTTCCTGGTGGAAATAAGGAAGCATTCCCTTAAGATGAAGAACTGATGCAGAGATGAAGCAGTTTATCCAAGGCCCTGTTGGGAACTTCAAGCAGAAATAGGAGTGAACACAGATCTTCAGTGTCTTTATACAGGGTTCTTCACATTTCTCAATCTAGAAAGGATAAAACCTACTACGCTGGAAGCGTAAAGCAGTCTAAGCACATACAGTGAGACACTGGTGTTGGGTGTATGTCAGCCCTGAGTGTAGGTGTCTGGAGATTAGTGTTTGCACAAACATCAGCTCTATTCACAGAATGACAGAATCGTAGGGGTTGGAAGGGACCTCGAGAGATCATCGGGTCCAACCCCCCTGCCAAAGCAGCTCCCCAGCTCATATTGCACAGACAGGCGTCCAGACGAGTCTTGAATATCTCCAGAGAAGGAGACTCCACACCCCCTGGCCAGCCTATTCCAGTGCTCTGTCACCTCACTGTGTAAAGGTTCTTCCCCATGTTGGTGCAGAACTTCCTGTGCTCCAGTTTACAGCCATTGCCCCTAGTCCTGTCTCCACAGACACTGAAAAGGGGCTGGCCAATTCCCCCTGCATCCCCTGCTTAAGATATTTAGAATTAATTATGTCCCCCCTTAGTCTTCTTTTTTCCAGGCTGAACAGTCCCAGCTCACTCAGCCTGTCCTCGTATGGGAGATGTTCCAGGCCCTTCATCATCTTTGTAGCCCTTCTCTGGACTCTCTCCAGGAGGTCCCTGTCTTTTTTATCCCAGGGAGCCCAGAACTGGACACAGTACTCCAGGTGGGGCCTGACCAAGGCAGAGTAGAGGGGGAGGATCACCTCCTTCGACCTGCTGGACACACTCTTCCTGATGCATCCCAGGATCCCATTGGCTCTCTTAGCCACCAGTGCACACTGCTGGCTCATAGCCAACCTGTCATCAACCAGGACCCCCAGGTCCTTCTCCACAGAGCTCCTCTCCAGCAGGTCATCCCCCAGCCTGTACTGATGCAGGCGGTTATTCCTCCCCAGGTGCCAGACTTTACACTTGCTCTTGTTGAATTTCATTAGGTTTCTCCCTGCCCAGCTCTCCAGCCTGTCCAGGTCTCTCTGGATGGCAGCGCAGTGTCCTGCGTGTCAGCCACCCCTCCCAGCTTTGTATCATCAGTACTTGCTGAGGGTGGATGCTATTCCTTGGGTTCCATGTTAGTGGCCCCCAACACAACCATCAGTCCCATTCAGAATTTCTGAACATAAGATGATGAAGTCAGAGGTGCCATTCTCTTAGGGCTGACAAATATTTGGAAGTAAACAGGATGGAAAAGAGCAGATACCCATGAAAACAAAGACATATGCAAAGCCCTAGTTTCAGCAAGACTGGAAATCCCATGGGATCACACCCAGATCCCTTTTTCTGTTCAATAATTCTTGCTATTATGTGTTGTTATCCTCAGCTCTCTAACAGAGGTACTCAAGCGAAGACACTTCCAAAGCACACTAACGTGCTGCAAGAAACAGTGGCAAGAGTGGCAAACACAGGTTTTCTGGGCAACTGGAAACATTCTACCATTTATGACCACTAAAGTTCCCAGGATGTCTTCTGTGCAGAATTGCTCTGCAAGTCTTTGCCTGTTTCCAGCAACTTAAAGCTTAAATGTACTTTTTTTTTCTTTTTTTTTTCAGGCTTTCCTCTGCTTCCAGTGCCTTTGCTGATGTCAGTCTCTGCTGGGCATCCTGGCTGGTTACTTATGAATGAAGTGAAATGAAAACTTTTCAGATGAACACTGCTACACTCATATCATTTAGAATTTTTACTTGGCCTAAGAAAAGAACAAAAGTAAATCCAGCAGCTATTATAATAAGCATCTTTTACAAGTTGATGCAAGCTCTTAGATCCAAGCTCACTTGCAAGGTGATTGGCAATTCCAAGGGTGAACGACTCACTGTTTGACAACTTTCCATTGCAAACTGTTATTTCAGTTTCCCTCTGCAGATATAGCACCTGAAAAATCTTTGGTTTTTTTTTTTAATCAGACCTTAGTACAGTCACTTGCCTCCAGGAGCTGGGTTTTCTAAGAGAAAGAATTCCAATTTGAAAACTTTAACTGCCAACCTTATGAAAGCTATTTTCTCCCAAGCAGTGACATTAATGTTTCTTCCACATTGTAGTTACTCACCCACGCGCTTCTCACCACACCTTAAGGGCCTGGGCTCTATTCTGGCAGGGAGAGACTGGCTACCGAACTGTACTAGAGTTGTTCATTTTGCTAATAGGATTGCAGCAAAGAATACCAAAAAAATTCCACTTATTCGTATGGAAACAGCATTAATCCATTCTGCCTGCCCCACCCTGTAACTTTCTGTCTGAGCACAAAAGCTATCTGTCTGCTTTGGCAGCAGAGAAACATCTAAAAAATGTTTCCAAGTACAAGAATGCTTCCCCCCCCCCAATCCTTCTCTTCAGTTGAGCTCTGCAGGATCACACAGACAAAAAGTATAACAAAGACTATGACATCCTCTCTCATGTAATTAACACACAGCATTTATATTACTTTCTGGGCAATGGTATCAAATATAATTGCCAAGAAAAAAGTGAAAAAAATGCTTTTAACTTTATGTCTTACACAATGCCACCACAGTGTGTTACTAATCTGTGTATACTAGCCCAGATGATATCCAAGGGCTAAATAGACTCATCTCACCTGTATAATATAAACGGATGTAACGCTGACCTACCTAGCCTGACCTAGTGGGTCTCACTTATACTACAGAGAGTCACCTGGAAAGGCTGAAACAAACAGCAGTGCTGACTTCAGTTAACACTAACACATCTGGACATTAGAAACAGTGGTTGAGGGCAGCAGATTCAGGTGCTGTTGCACTGACCCTGTGCGAGAAACAGTATCCGCTGGCAGAGTGTGGATAGAAGAACCTGGAGTGGTACCAGGACTGACGGTTCTTCAAAACCTGCCTGTGAACTTGTGTTTGCTCAGAGCTTGCACCTGAAATAAGGTGAGTAATTCTGTCTTGATTTCTCTATTACCTGGAAGTTCTCTAAACCCCAACACTACAATCTCATCTGTTGCATAAGGCCCCAAACCTAAGCTACCAGGGTTTGCCTTGCCATTTTCTATTGCTAGAATCAATGTGACAGTCCACTTATAATGGCCACAATTTAAAATACATAATTTTTCTCTGATCTACAAATAAATCCACTGATTCCATCCCCAAGAAAAGGTGAGAGTTAAAGAACAAAACCTGCTTTTGACTACAGAAAAACGCAATATAACTACTAAAACTCAAAGCAAAAGGATCACTTGCTTTCTTTTTTGTTTGCTTGTCTTATTACTCCACATCACTTTAACATGAATTAAGGTAACAGAATTGAAGGTTGATGGCCCTACAAAGAATAGCTTCTTCACATTGAGAAACACCTTTCTTCAATGCAAATGCAGGTTTCCAAATAAATCAGAGCAAAGAGTGTGGAAAGAGTACATTTACTGATGTTTGGAAATTGATATTTTATCTCGCTCCTCGTTCCTGAATGGCAGAGGGATCCAGCTGACTTTTGAAACTGCCCTGCCCCAGCATTTTTGTGATTATTTACATGTTGTGGTATCTGGCAACATCTTATACACCACAAATTCTTCAATATTTTCCAATTTTCATCAAGTTTTGTAAATAATCACACTTGGAGCACCATTCTTGAAGCATCAAGTGAGAGGTTTTATTTCTGTCCAACACCAGCTCTGCTTTTCTTCCAACAGAAAACACCAGCAGCAGAAATAAAAACCAAAGCAGCACCTTCTTAGATGTCTGTAGCAATCAGAAACTTTCTAGAAAGAGCATCAAATATTGCAGTGTGCACAAGTAATTTGTTCTCAGTCATCTGTTTACAGGTTTCTAATCTGCCCTATGTCATGCAGGATTTCAGTCATCATTTTTTGTTTTAAACCTAATCATAAAGTCACAATTCAGCCAGAAAGTTCTGCCCTGATTCAGGAGCTCCACGTGCTGCAGAAGTCTGCAGGTTCATTGCAGGAACTGGGCTTAAATCAACAACACAAAAGAAATAATGCAGCTTTGACTGATAGTGGGTTTTGAGAACTGTGACAGCTGAGAAAGTTGCCCAGACAAGTAGCTACTGGACACAAACACACATTCCCTCATACAAATGAAGGTGGGGTAATTCTAAGTAAATGAGGTTGTGAAATGAGATGTGGCTGACTTTTCCAGGCTTTAGAGGGAATGTTTCTGAACTGTTCTGCATATCTGTCTTTCACAGCCTGCACTCTCTGAAGGCTCTGCTTGCAGCTTAGAGCTGGATCCAGGAGATGGCTTGATGAATACTAAAGATACTGGAAAAAATTCAATTCTTGGCTTTTTGGAGTAGGGAAAGGAGGAAGTTAAACTCCCAGCACATGCTAAATGATTTACACTGCCCATAAAGAACTGAATCTCTGCTCAGAATGCAAAATTAATCTGAACCAAGCTCGCTGTCAGGTTCAATACATTCCAATTTTCCCTCTGCTGTTTTCCATTTCCATTGCTTTGTCTCTCTACAGCACTTAGTCCTACCCAGCACTGTAAGTGCTGTTCCAATATAAACCAGGCTGCTTTAATATTTCTGGCCCAAATGAATCCAGAAAATTTGGGCATAAATTAAAGGAAAACTGAACCAGAAATAATTCCCTTGAACAAAATAAACCCCAGAGAACAGCTTATGATGCTGCAGGAGTTAAGAGTGTATCTAATCAAAGTCTTCACCCTAGCAGCTTGACCCTAAATAAAGTATCAGCAGTTTTGACCAAATATGTGAAAGGAGATAGAGAATTCTGGCTGATACATCTGAGACAGCTTAAAAAGTCAATGTTCCAAGGAGTGGGGGGAGAGAATGTTTAGGGTTTCCTGAAAAACATCCCTCTTCAGTTCTCTCAAGTTGCACTTCTTAAAAATCTTAGCCTACGGTCCTCAGAGTAACAGCCAACAGCAAACTTCACTGGAGTTCCATTAACAGCCAAATAAAAAACCACTTTACTGAGAAAACATGTATTTCTGCAAGCAGCTGAACCAACACAGTCCTTTACCCTACAGATCTGCAGTTTTCCAGCATGGAAATTTAAATTTACAATGTTTCTGCTATTTAACAAGGGATAAATTTATGCAGGAGCCTTTCTCTCAGGAGGGGCATTAGCAAAGTCTGTTTCTACTTCCTGACTACCTACTTCTGCCTCCCTGATGTGAACTCTGTAAGCTCTACCTCACCCAAAGTTTTCTGGGATTGGAAAGAGTGTTCAAAAGTTATTACAGAGGAGTTATAGACACAACAAGATCATGTAAGCATATCAAATAACTGAAAAACATCCTGTCACTTCCAACAAACACTTGTGTTAAGGTAGCTGGAAAATAGCCATGACGAGAGCAAGCCAGTGTCCATTGCAGTATTTTCATAGAATCATAGAATGGTCTGGATTGGAAGGGACCCCAAGGATCACAGAGCTCCAACCCCCCTGCCACAGGCAGGGACACCAACCTCCAGGCCTGGAGCTACACAAGGTTGCCCAGGGCCCCATCCAACCTGGCCTTGAACACTCCCAGGGACGGGGCATCCACTACTTCTCTGGGCAGCCTGTTCCAGCCCCTCACCACTCTTTCTGTAAAAAACTTCCCCCTAATATCTAATCTAAACCTTCCTTCCTTTAGTTTTAATCCATCCCCCTTGTCCTGCCATTATCTGCCCTTTTAAAAAGTTGAATCCCCTCCTGCTTATAAGCTCCCTTCAGGTACTGGAAGGCTGCAATGAGGTCCCCCCACAGCCTTCTCTTCTCCAGGCTGACCCAGCCCAGCTCCCTCAGCCTTTCTTTGTAGGGCAGGTGCTCCAGCCCTCTGAGCATCCTCGTGGCTCCTCTGAACCCTCTCCAACAGTTCCACATCTTTCTTGTATTGGGGGCCCCAGCTCTGGACACAGGAGTCCAGATGGGGCCTCACGAGGGCAGATCATTTTTTGATCCATCTGCCTATGAGGCCAGCCCACTAGTTGAGCCCCTGTCTCACTCTGTATATAAAGGTTCAGCTCCCTCTTCTGTCAAAATGTTTCTGTAATTTATATTTGGAACAAACTTAAAAAGAGAAAGAGAGAGGAACCTCAAATTCAGTTTTCCAGAGCCAACTTTTATTTTGCCTAAGGGTTCTCAGCAGAGCACATGGGGAGTGTTAGAAACAGAGTAAGTGTGTTTGGCAGTCAACCACCACATCTAACCACTGTAAAATAGTGACAACAAGGTTTATCTGAAACCCCTTTTCCCCTTCACCAGACTGCTTACCTAGAGGTTATCATCTGGAATCCAAAGAAAGATTCCTCTCCTGAAGAGACTACCTATGACTAACTTTCAACCTGTTGTCTGCGGATCCTTGGATGAAAATTAAGGTATGGAATACATAAGTGACATCAACAGGGGCCACACAGTGGAGATCTTTTAGAAGACAGCAAGTTAAGAAAAGGCTAAACATTGTCTCTCTGCATCCTCTATTCCCCTCAAAAGGATGGCAAAAGAAGGGAGGTAGTGGCTTGTGATCCTAGCCTAATGGCTAGAAAGTTAATTCATAGGAAAACCAGGGTTCTCTTTCCCTTTGACAGGGATTAATCCCACACAGTTGGATGCACTGCTCATACCACTGCCACATACATACAGAAAGATAATCCAGCCCTACAATGTTTATAATCAGAAGTAAAAAAACCAAAAAACCCCAACACCCTCCCCCTCCCCCTTAAAAAAAACCCACCACAAATTTGTTATGCTCTTTACATGCAATAACCTGAGCCAAGGACAGTAAGATTATTAATACAGAGTAATAAATCAGTTGCACAGCTAAGAACTAAGCCCTTATGCCCTAAACCACAGGAAAATTATTTAAATACATTTATCTTTCATTTGGGATTCAATCTGGAAGGTTTATTTAGCATGCACAAGTTCACAGTGTTCAAGCCATTATGCAGCCATAGCAGTTGGAAGTTCCTTAGAACCAAGTACTCAAAGGTATGCACACAGACAAGAGATCAGATTACAGATCTGCCTCAACATTATTTTATCTTCTGTATGGATTTTAGATGGTTAAAAGAATACCAGGTGAGGTGGTATAAGAAAATGCTTCAGGTATAGTAAGTAAGAGGGAAATCACATGTGTTAACCAACAGTTTCTGATATTCAGAGCTACTGGATATTACTGAAGAAAGAAATAATTCAAATATTTTATGTTAAATCTGAATTACAGCCTTCTTTTATTTTGAGGGGTTTTGTTGTTCATTCTCTTTCACACAAACTTAACCTATTTAATATTGTCTGTTTTGAAAAGTTAGTGTGACCTGAAATAAGTATGGAACATGCCATCCATCTGTCTTTCTGGCTACCTTTTGTTTCAAAGTGTTTCAGAACACTTTAATGATTTTATTTAAGCTAGAAAGGCATCATCTTATTTAAATCAATATAAATCATTCTTATACATAAAAAGGGAATAGTCCACAGGAGACTTTACTAATCTAATAATTTGTTTCTAAAGCTTTTCTCAAGTTTAAAAATCTGTTTGCTTCTTTGTGAGCAAGTACCTCTGGGCACAATACAGCAGCAGCAACAAACTGGAAAACGAAGAGATTATTTATGATGGGAAGGACTAATGCTAACAGGATGAGGAGAGACTGTGTTTGACAGATGAGAAGCCAGACACTGGTCTGTGTGAACTCTCATGCAGTTTCACACAAAAAGTTTCATTACAAAACACATGATAGCAACACAGGTAATAAAAGCTGCAGGGAAGCAGTGTTCAAGTCAGAGATCTGGCAGCAGAACTGCCCTCACAAGGTTTGCAATTCAACCTTATCAATCCAAGGTGTTTGATCAACAGTCAGGATTCTGGGTGCAAAACATGTTAGCTCAAGAGGAGGATCTCACCATTTCATGAAACAGCTTGAAAACAACTACCTTTGATAATATACAGAAGATTAGAGAAGCTCCATCCACAGACAAGCTGTAACGTTTAGCCAAGTGCATCTCTGTATGGAAGCAAAAAGCTGACCTTGTTCCCAGGCATGTGTATATGAGTTCCTAACTGTTCTGTGCTTGTAAATGGGGCTCGAAAAGAACTGGCTGAAAGGATAACCTTGGTGGCCTCTGGAGCTTTTAGAAATATCCCAAATCTTTTCTGTCATCCCCACATGTTGTGGTGACCCCTAAAACTGAAGCCTACCTTGGGGACACACAAGGAAAAAGTTTCCCAGGTGGCAGTTTCCCAGTATAGCTCTCCTACCCCATCACAGAAAGGCCACGTAACTCCTTCCCCTTTTGGAGCAGCACTGATAACGAGTTACAAGGAGCTCCTGATCATTTCCCAAGTCACAAGCACCTGGAGCCCTCTCTGTAGCCAAGAACTGGAATAATTTGGATGTACAGGGCATGTACAGAGGCTGTTACAAAGGGCGCCTCTGTAACACAGCAGCACCATTTCAATGCTGCTGGCCTTCCCTCCCCTCCCAGCAGGGCAGGCTTGCTAGGTTCTGCCAAGCTGCAGAACCTGAGAAAAAGCGACACTGTGCTGCTTTTGTTCTTGTGAGGGGGAAGGAGAAACAATTTAGCACTTTTTGAATGGATTAAGCCTTGGAAAACACTGAAGTAATGGAAAAGTGTCAAGAAATACTAAAATGGGGTCTCAAATCTGAACAGTCTTTAAGAAAGCTCAGCAAAAAGAAGCATTACTAAATTATTAGCTGTTGCTAGAATAAAGAGGTTTAGTTATCCTCTCAGCTTAGCTGAGACACTGTAAGGTTCTCAGAGAGCTTTCTGAGGAAATTTGTCATTTTAACAGAAGCATCATAACCTCTCTTCACTCCACCTTCATGCAGCATGAATTGTCCCTTCCTGAAACAAAGGACATAGATGCACTGTGCAAATACTGCCATATGCAAGCAGATAGTCAAAAACAGAAGCACCTCTCCTAGCTTATATATTTTAATAACTCTTCCTGTAATTTAAGAAATAATATCAATGCATAAATGGAGCAACCGTGGCATACTTCAGCCATATGCATCTTAACAAAATACTGAATGATACTCTGTAATTTATGGTTTAGTCCACACAGAGAATTCTGCATAGGTATGGGTTCACTTGGAGAAGGAGCCAAGCAAGCATTAGGTCTCTGTCACACACAGTCACTTCCCACTTCCCTCCATGGTAGTGAATTTCATGTTTTTCCTTGCATCAAGCCATAGCTTCTTTTTAACAGCCTAACCCCAAATATTTTGCTTGCCACTTGTCAGGTTTAAAAACAATCACTTAACCTAAAGGATAACATGCATGCACAAGACCCCAGTGCCACTCAATGTTTCCTGCACACAGTTAATGCACAAAAAACCTATGCACTGGCAGTGAGTCCAAGGTAGAGAAGTTGTTTGTGCACCTGGACAGACTACTAGATGTACACCCCCTAGCTCTGGCTCATTCTGTAACTTAAGTACAGCTCTTAAAACTTACAAATTCAGTGTTTGCAAATAGGACAAACTGCAACTAAAAGCAATCAAACCAACTAGAAGCTGGACAATGTGCAACATTTTCCCCTACCCTAGGTCAGTACTCTGCAAATCTATCAGGACATATGTACTGCCCCAGCACTCTGCCTCCCATGAAAGCTCTGCTACTGAGTACCCTACACTGCTGTCTGGGTTTCTACCCCTTTGGGTGAATCTCATAAAACAACATCCCCACAGTAAGCAAGCAGGAAGACTGCAAGGAAAAGTCACATGAAAAAGTGTCTGTATCTGCCCCCTAATGCAAGGAAGTAGCACCACATGATAAATGCTACCCATAGATAAAGAGCAAAGGCACTCCAAATATGGAATATGTATGAAAACAAAACTATCTAGCAATCTAACAGATAAAAATGGAAAGTGAACAGTACTAACAGTAACAGTTTTGCATAGCTATGGTGGGAGACAAACGATGTAGTTACTGCCACTCATGTAGAGGTGACTGTAAGAGAGGGCTTGTTGCTGCTGACCCTGTACCTGTTGTCTCCACAGCATCATCACGTATTTCCTATCTGCCAGATAAAAACATCCCACAAATGCTTCTCTGACACTTGTTTTTACCTATCTGGTGATCTGCTCATCAACTAAATGCCTACAAGGGTAAGGCTTGAATCCGACAGGGCAAGGGAAGGAATATCAGACATCTGAACTTTACGACTATATGCACAGCGGTACCTGCATGCGACTACTGCTGTTATGCATCAGCCTGTCAAGCCCAAGTGTCTCAGCATTTCTTTTCTTAAATCTAAAACCTTAAATCTATCACTTTTGTAAGGCTGTTTTGTTACTTTGATTTGAACACTACAGCAGCTCTCTGCAAGGTGAAACGCAATGAACTGTAGCATTTATACCTGGTCCAATACTTTGTTTCTTCCCTATCCAGCAACACATTAGGCAAACGTATTTTAATTACATGCGCCAAACCAGCCTCAAAACTGATTTTCCATTATATCTGACAAAATGTTCCAAACCCCTAATTCTTTACTTTTATAATGTTCACATTTTCAGGACTAAAATATACGTTGTTGCTCATCCAACACAAGAGATGAATGTAAATCAATAAAGAGCACTACAAGAAATTATAGAAATTAACCTAAAATAAATAAGTCCCAAATCCTTTGCAACTAAGTAACAATAAATAGAGATAAATTGGCCATCAATTACTTGTGTGTTGCTTCAGTTAGTACTCCATTAGCAGCCCCTACAAGTTGTCCCTTGTTGGATCACCTGTTTCTGGCTAGAGCATCAATATTTACAACGATCCTTGTAGTAATAAACTATGAAGATAACTGTGTGGTATATATTAACAAACTATCAAATGCTTCAGCAGAGACTTTGATCAATTTGTCTTTTAAGCACATGGGAAGTTAACTACAAATCTCAAATATTTGCACTAAAATTTCTTACCTTCCAGAGTTTCAGCAACAGCCAGCATGTCAGGTACGCTGTCAGAGTGAATTTCGCTTTCATATATCTTTCAGGCAAACAGGTAAGGTACATGTGTATTAAATCCAGCTCTTCATGGCCAACAGTATTGCTAGCATTATTAAGATCTTCTTCCCCACCCTCTTGTCCTTCCTTTTCCTCTGCTGCCGATGCACCCAAACATCTGCTGAACTCCATTTTAGAAATGTCTTTCCCCCCTTCACAGAGCCCTGATCTTTCCAGAGACAACTCAGGAAAGTTTTGATTTCCTATCAGTAACAATATTCCCTGATCGTCCAGAAATATGTAGCCCTGTCTTTAAGCCAACCCGAAAAGTTAAGGCTGTGGTATAACAAACTTTCTTTAAACTACATTGGCTCTTTGCCTTCCTCTTATTGAGCGACCTCTTGCAAATGTGCGTTCAGCTACAAGATAAATATAACCCCAGCGAGCCTTGTCATACAGCACAAGAATACTCCTGCCGTTGCCAAGAGAGAAGAGAAAGATTCCATTTATTTAAAGAGCAAGTCCCCAGTATCAGTATTCCCTTGTTCATTCAAAGGGGGGGGAAAAGATGAAATAATCTGTTATCTTTGAAACCTTTTTTTTTTTTTAAATATTGCCAACTGTGCTTCCTCAGAACAAATCCCAATTCTGTGAACAAAAATTATGTCCTTACGGAGGAGGGTTTTTCTAATTCCAGAGACTTCTAGCCACAGTAATTCATTGTGTGCCATATCACAGATGCCAAGCTTGTGAAGGCTACAAATTTCAAAAGAATAAATGAGGTCTTGCATATGGACTACAGCCAAGACACTCTGAAATAACAAATAGCCCTTCCGTAGGCCAAAATATGAAGAAAATATGCAAGAGATTAACTAAGTCATTTTAGCTAAATGTTAGGCAGCTCATTTGTGCCTTGTGACAGCCCAGATTTGTATGTTAAGAACACTTTTAAAGACCTTTAGCCTACTCTTAGTGACAATTACGAAAGACCAAAAGGTTTAGGTTTAATTGGACCAATTATGAGAATTCAACATCAACAGCTAAAATACAGCATTTCAATCAACAGGATTAACTTTACTGGTAACTTCAGAGGATCTAATACCCAAAGATACCATCACCTTGAACCACTCTTAAGCATCAGACATGGCAGTTATTCATTAAACACTTAACATCCAATTTTATGACCTTTAACTATATTAAATATTGCCATGACCTAATTGCAACAATTTTCACAGGACTCTCTGTGAGCTCTATGTCATATTGTTAGAATGGGTGTTTCAGAATACAACGGTAAAGCCAAAGCTGCTACACACCCATATACGGTCTAATCCATAAGAACAACACATGAAATGCACAAAGCCTAACACATTTCTTTTGCCTGATATATTTTGCAAGGTGTCTGGCTCACCTGGTTCCTCTGATAAGTACAGCTGCATCTATTTCCCTCTCTTTTCACGTTCACACAAATTTGAGAAAGAGAAAATACAGTGAATTGCAGAGCCAAACCTTCCTGCAATAGCTTGCTGTAATAATTCAGAACATCATTTCTATTCCTGCAGACAATCCTGAATACAGATGTTGAAGGCAAGCTAGCTCTAGCAATTGCAAAGGAGCTGGATAGCATCCCAGTGTTCACTCCTCCTAACCACATCCCTCGGCTGCCAACAACACATGCCTGCAATTCCCTCATGATGCTTACTCCAGTATAACACAACTTTGGAGCAATCCTCAGCAGCAGCCCCTACCTTTTCCCACCTGCAGCTGGTTAGGGTACCACTTACAGAGCTTCAAATGTCAGCAGGCAGCTACTGTAGCCCTTGTGTAGCAGCCTCCTCTGTGCAGGGGCAAGCCCGTGTTCCTCACTCCTGAGCGCAAAACCAACTTTGCTTACAGGGAGAAAAGTTTCCCAATTCTTGTCTGCTCTCTTGTCCCTAGAGGTGAGTAACCTACTCTCTGTTTGAAAGCAACTGCGGCCGTGCTAAAAGCCTGTATTTCTGTTGCTGCCAACTTTAAGCACAGTTAAAGAACACTTGTCATAAAAATGACACAGAAGAAGAAATCAAACTAAAGAAATGTCAAGAAGCTAATAATTGAGACAGCTTACAAACTTGTAGAATGCTGTCAGATGAGTTTAAAGATGCAAGAGTGGATGCAGATGGAAACTGCATGCATTGCTAAGGTACTTTCTCTTAGTCTGTTCCCCAAAGGACATGACATTGTCACATACTGGCAGTCAGCTTTCTATGGCCTCCCAATTCTTTGACCACTATGGATTTTCTACTTGATATGTTTTTAGCCCTAATATTTCTGCTCTAATCCTTGCCATTTATGATGTGAGTAATGATATATAAACTGACAAAGGCAAGTTTTCTAAGCTGTTTTCTTGACGCTGGAGAGTGCAAATTAAATGGTTGCTAAAATAAGATTCACTCACACCCTTCAGATAGCCAAAATTCCCAGCATTTCTATCCTGAGTACAAGACATGAAAGCAAGTCTAGCAATTCTAGGAAAGTAAGTCAAATAGACTTAGATCAAGCCTTAAAGCTGCTTGATCTGGAGCTCTCAGACTTTATTGTAGTTCATGTGGTCCAGCTCCTCCAGGTAAGTGCTAAGTGGACGCTTTGGGATTTATATCAAAAGAATTCAGCCCTGCACTGTCATACTGTACACACTGAATCTTCAGCTTTAAAATTTTCATGCATGTAAAGGTGTATTCCAGCGTTTCCTCATATCTGATTAGATGTCTTCTCTCACTTTTTCCAGGGAGAGAACTTTTGTGATTAAGTTGTAGGAGTGACTATTTTGGAATTTAAAAGACAACCTTAGAGCACAGGAGTTCTCTTGAATATGCACACTACAAACTGAAAACTACCTAAGGTCCTAGTTGTAAGTCCTCAATTCCTTCCGAATTTTCATCAACCTTTTGAAAGTATAAAATCCCTTTCCTCTTCATAATAATTTCCTCTTGCTTCAAACAATGATAATATCACTTCACTAGTCCTATTTTTTACCCCTGAGCAGGCCAGCTCTGTTACCTACAATACCTTTTAGGGACTTTCCAACATGAAACTAAATCAGAATGACTTGTAGAAAATGACTTAAACAGCAGTCTGCATGCAGTTCCCAGGCACTGGTTTTGCTTGTCTTCATAATGTCCAGTATCTGAAATGGCTTCAAAGTTTTCATATAAAACTGATTTCCCAAATAGCAAGTTTTTGTTACAGCTTGTGGAGAAATCAATGCAATTATGAATAGTTCATTTTAGTGCCTCACTGCAATAGCTAATTTTCCCACAATAGTTCTGTGTTTGACTACTGATTCATGCTGAAGACAGCTTTTCTTGCCAGATATGATTACCGTGCAGCCCCTCCAACCCAGCTTCTTCAGCACAGTGTACTGTAGAAGACTGGGTGCAGGATTTTTGTTTTGCTATTTTAAACTAAAAATAACTCATAGCAGAAGCATGATGTTACATTCCAGAGAACTACATAGAAACTCCTGGCAGGTTATACCCAGTTCCCTACTCAGTTCTGCCCAGCTTGAAGAACAGCTGCTCACACGAGCTTTAGATAGGACTATGCTTCCCCATCCCAAGATTTTAAAATAGCCAACCCACCTCCTTACTCCCCCTAAAAAAACACACATGCACACAAACCCCCCAAACCATCAACACCACCATCCCCCCCCCCAAAAAAAAAAACCCACCTTCAAAGTACCCTACAGTTTTTATTTCAATTTTCCTCACCTCCAGCTCATTTTCCTATCTGTTCCTAAGTATACTGTAAGAATGCTTTCTGCAAACTGGGCCCAGAAACTAACTGATAATCTTCAAGCCACAGTTTTTGTTGTTGTTCTTGGGCAATCTATCCCTGACTTATTAAAATGTTCAGTATTACTGTAGCATTGGGTAGCTACAGTCTTGGGTATTTAAGAGATCAAACATATGAACATGTCACAATTCCATATTAAAAATTAACTAGTGGCTGTACAGAGGAAACTGAGAAATTTCACAGGAATGGGATTTTCAAAAGGCAGGCTGCTAAGAGCTTAGGAATTGAAATGTGAGATTACAGAGAATTTGCAGACACAAGGTAACAACATAATGCAGCTGAGAAGCTGTTCCAGTTATGAAGGACAAATGGTAACAATACTGGATGACTTACAGTAGGTAATGAGATAAACTATGTCACACAATGAGTGAATTTGGTTGCTGAAATCTTAGGGTTTGCTTGCCTGATTCTACAGCGATACATGTTTGAAGTAGAGAAGAGAACACTTGGCACTGGCACCACACTTCCCAGCTTCAAAGGCTGCAGCATTTTCACTTAATTAAATCTAAGAGCCCTGGGAATGCAGCTAACCTTGACTTTACCCAGAAGACTGCTCAAGCCTGATGTTTCCCCAAAGGGCCCATCTAGCTACAACAGATATGTTGTGGTTTGCATCATATAAAAGCTCCAGTTCGAACGCTTTTAGTAAGTATCTAGTTAGATACAGAGTACAATTTGAGTTTCTATGTATATACTCCCTATGTATTTACATTACTTACCACATCTGTGTAGCTGATGTAAGCAGATTTTAGATGACTAATTGATGGTCATGGTCTCTGCTAATGCACAGTCCAAAGGCCAACTGAAATGGCAATAAACAACATTTTAAGCTCCTAGAAACTATTTATAATCTATATAAATCAAATCTTCAAAAGGGGCATAGCCCATTTCAGTCCTATCATGACCGATTACTGCTTTTATGAGTCTTAGCGCTGGCAACAACATTAGCAAATGGACACTTTTAAGCTGGCACTAAATATTAATGGAACCTAAAATATTTGCAAGAAATACCTATTTAAAGCATGCCAAGCCTCACTGCAATTTATTCCATCATTAGCACAATGGGGATTATATTTATTTTTTTAAAACAGGGAGAACCTTTTGCTTTCATTGCTATGGTGTGTGTACAGCTGAAAGACAGGAGTCAACATGAACCTGCTTTTTCCTGATGGAGACTTTACCTCTTTACCAAACACCAGAGTATTGCCCTTTCCTGTTCAGCCCCAAGTGCCCAACAACTAGAAGTCAAGCTTCAGAATTGTGGGAGTAACACTTCCTCTCCTTGCGTACTGCCAGAAGGAAATTTCTTGAATCTGTATCTCATGTTTACTCCCAAGATTTTTTGCAGGACTGTGATGGTGAGAAATCAGTATAAAACAAGAAACCTGCTGCTTCATAAATTGCTTGCCCATGGATAAGGAGGTGTTAAGACAGATAATGTTTGGAGATACAAGTTTTATCATGAGTGAGGAACACTGGTCCTCCATACACCTTCCACTCCTTTCTGCAGCTAGGGAGTACTATCTCATGATTCTTTTGAGACTCTAGGACCTGCCATCCTCCAGTCTTGCCATAGTCCCTTCTTCCCTTTCCTTAAGGAAATTTTACATGCCTTAAGGAGAGCTAACCTGCTGCAAAACTGCTGTCCTCCCTGCCCTCCTCACTGCCTTTTGCTAAAAGAGTACATTTGCTTTGTTGCATTGGTCTTACTCAAAATTGCAGTACTTCTAGCCCTACAAATAGCATCTTGGCTACCAGAAATCCTAAAAGAAGCACCCTGAGCAGAATTCAACTTTGTGTGCAATCCCCCAAAGCAGGCCAGGACATGCAATACTTTCTGATTGTTTTAACCTGCTGGCAATCCTGCATTAGTGCTTACAGATTTATTCAGCATCTAAGAAGACCCAAAAGCCTGCCTAATCTGCAGAGCGATTGAGGGATTCACTGTAACCAACTGGGTCTCTTGTGATACTTGGACTATTTCTGTCTGGCTAGACTATTTCCCAGCATTGAGCTTTGTAACACTTCATACTTATTCACAAATGCACTGCAGTATTTAAAGCCATTTCTTGCATGAGTTAGTCATTGCTGGACGGCCATCCATTAAAACCTCTGCTGGGATATAAACAGCAGACGGATGTCTGCACTGGAACTGAAGGTGTGACTACAGCACGTGTAAATGTACCCAAGCTACTGCTAGTTAACTGGCTTGCATGTCAATAGCTGTAAAGCTGTGGGCTTCAGCTTAGGCTGTAGAAAAACCACTGAGGAGCTTTGGAATTAATCTGGTATCCAGAGTGTATGCAGATACATCACTGACGTCTGTGAAAAAAAAGCCAGGACGGGCAGATCTCTCTACACTATGTTCTGGGGCATATGCAGCCTTCCTGTGCCTTGAAGCAGAATTTTGCCTCATATTAAAGGAAGAAACTGACTCACATGAAAAACACGAGGTTTGCTCACATGAAGGCCTATATGTGAAAGGATTCAGATCTTTGGTTTAGCAAAACGTAGATGGCCAAAACTGTAGTGTTTATGTCAACCACACAGACAACATCAACCTCAAAAAACCCCCAACCCAATCCCCAAAGAGGAAATCTTCTGAGAGAAAGCAGTCTTTTTTTTATCTCACCCTCTGATACATGCTGCTCAGGATTGGGTCAGCAATGGCTTAAGAATTGGAGTTCACTGTATTCTTGTACATCTGGTTCTTATCCCAGCAAGTTTGGAGAGGTGTGAAAATGAAAACTGGCTGTACTGAAAGTTAACCAGGCTCCTCTGATCATCAGGGAAGTTCAGCTCAGGTTTCAACCAGCAGCTTGTGGTTTGGCATGAAAGAGACCATTCTAGTTCACTGAGGGAAGTGAACACCCTGCATGAGCATTACTCTTCCTTGGGAGACTTCAGGCCACCTGCTTGAGCATTCACCCTTGCTCCTAGCTTATTAGGAGTGCCCTGGGATTCGGTGAGGAGGAGCAGCAGTAAATGCATGTTTTGTTCTCTGTTTTAGGCAGCTTTGAGGTTTTCGCTTTATATAGCAGGAGAGCAGGGAAAAGCAAGCAGGTTTTCACACACATTGCTGAAGCTGTGACTGAGAGCCTCACCCTGCTTTACCTCAGGGTCTCCCAACCTGCTCCACCCTGAGCAGCACTGCAGAGGCCATGCACCCTAAAGCAGAGTGTTTAAGTTTGCTGGCAGGTCCCCATGGCTCTCACAAAAAACCTGCTCCCCTACAGGCACCGCCTGACCTGAGAGCCTTACCCCAGTCCAGTGCTGTGTCCCTAACGAGGCCTTCTAGAGCAACCCCCCTCTGCCTTCCAGACAGGTCCCCATGCAGCCTTCCAGAGGGGTCCGTGAGGTGAACCATGCTCCCTGCTGATGCCCAGGAAGAGCTCAGTCTTCTCCCTCCAACGCCATCTCTGCCGGGTCACGCTGGCCTGGAACCTGCCTCTCCACAGCGAGGCGGGAAGCTGCTGTGCTCAGCCGCTGCAAGCGCCGCCATCTCAGGGCTGCATCCTCCCCGAGGCCCGGGCAGGAAAGGCAGGTCCGTGCTCTCAGGCCCTTTCACACCTCCCGCCACCCAAGGGGATGCACTCCCTGTTTTACGCGGGCCGCCAGGCAGGGCACCCCCACGACGGGCAGAACACTCCAGCCATTCCCACTCCTTCGAAGGCGCCACCATTCCCCAGAGCCTCCTGGGGCCGTTCCCGCGGGGCGGGGGTGCCGGCAGTGGGCAGGCTGCTAGCAAGATAAAGTCCTCACAGCAGCCGGTGCTTTATCCGGGCTTTTGGGGGCTTCACGGGAGCTGAGGGTGGGCGAGAGGGAGCAAGCAGCGGCCCGCTGAAGACTGGCGTAAGGGTAGTTAGTTAGTTACAGGTGCCAGTACCATGCAGGTAAATCCCAAGCAGCGAAAGGAGCCGGGTTATTTGGTGCAAAGCTGGTATGAGACTGTAGGAACCTGTGGCTGCCTTAGAAGAACACCTTTGTGGTGCAGCTGCCTGCAGCAGGGCAGCTAGCTGTTGGGCCTTGTTTCCCACAGCTTTGCGAAGTCCCTCACGCTGCTGTGTTTAAACCACGCAAGTTCAAGGTGTAGGCTTCCTGCTTGCTAACTAATCCATGCTGTGATAAAAGTTGAAATCAGAGGCACAAGCTGCTCATTTAAAAGTAACTGAGGCTGTTAGTAAGCAAAACTGCACGTCAGGGATTGAAGCTGTTTGCTTCTGTGTGTAACAGGTAAGTGCTCCTTGGGCTGAACTCCTATGCAGATCCTTAGGAAAACTGTGTGTGGGAGAGCAGAGCAGGTATCTGCAGCTGTGTGCTGAGCCCCTCATAGCTGCCAGTGCCCTGCTGCCCTTAACACCCATAGTCATGCAGAAAGTACGTAAGAGCATTGTGGGTTATTAACAGGCCCATAGAATGGTCTGGGTTGGAAGGGACCCCAAGGATCACAGAGTTCCAACCCCCCGGCCACAGGCAGGGCCACCAATCTCCAGGCATTATCTAGACAAGGTTGCCCAGGGCCCCATCCAACCTGGCCTTGAACATCCCCCAGGGCTGGGGCATCCACCACCTCTGTGGGCAGCCTGTTCCAGCACCTCACCACTCTTTCTGTAAAGAACTCACATCCATGATGCATCACCACACACACATTTCTCCTTTTTTCTGCTTACTTCTGGAATCACAGCAACATGCCTTTCTTTGTTCCATATGGTATTAAATTGTGAACTGAATTGTGGCTCTCTAAATTTGTGTTATCATGCCTGACATTACCTTCCTTGCTTTTCAAGGTGATAAAGGTTCTCGACTCCCACTAAAGTCCCACTGATAAGAACGAGTGGTTTGCTACTCTCTTCTATTTGAGTGATTGCTATTGCATTTCTGCTTGTTCCAACTTTCAGTATACTGGTGTTCTGTCATGGAAAGATTTGCACTCTTCCCATTCTGCAATTTTCTTCTTAAGAGCATTAGCACATGGATACAATTACATTAACATTAGGCAAATTGTTGCTTTAAAAAGCCCTTGTAATTGAGTGACAGATGCTTATGACTGAATCCATTTAAATACTCAATTTAAGACTAAAGTTACTATTCAGGGACCTGCTTAGCATCCTGACTACTCATTCACTTTCAAGTGGAAATGCTGTGATGATCCATAACACGCAGAGTCAGTTTGGAGTTCCCAGGCTAGAATATATATACTGTAATGCTATAGAAGTTCAGGTGGCACTTGGCTGTATGTAAATGAATCTGAAACTATGTTAGTATATGGATTAACAATAGTTTTAGAGTTGTGTAGCAATTTTCTTTTAAATAGCCCCTTTGTAATAATTCAAGGAACTTTTCTGTTAGCTTTTATTGCATTGTAATTAAATATTTATAAATTAAATATTTATATTGTCATTTAATATTTATAAAGTATAGATATATTTAAAATGTTGTAACAGAAAACTAAATTGTCAAGGGTGGCTTTTCATCTTAAAAATAATGTATCTTGCTGAACTTTTGAAACATTTGTTAATATCCTTTTATTTAAATGGTTTCCCACCATTAGAAAGACAAGGCAAGTGTAATGTGCATATATACTTAGCATTAATCTTCCAACTCTAGTCCGTGCTCCTATGCCAGATTTAACTCTTAATTTATTTTCTTTATTTCTTCAGACAGCTTAGACTTACAAAGATGGGACGCATTAAATTGTGCCGGGATATTCCTACTTTCTTCAAGGAGCTGACCAGCTAATTTATAAATCATGTTGCAAAAGGTAGGGATGAGCTTTTGTTAAACAGTTAGATCAAGACTAATTCCTGAGAGAGGCCAGAACTTCCCTTCTTTTTAAACAATGTAATTCTCAAAGTAGTAAGTGCCTATCTTTAGAAACTAATCCACTTTCCAAATGACATACACTTAATAATAATCTACTAACTTCCTCAGGATAAGATTACACTAGGTAGTATTTTGATCTCAGTATTCTGATTCTCCCAGTGCTGATTGACTGATAAACCTGGTTCTCCTACAAAGAGAAGAATTAGAGAAATAGGAACTTTGCTTCTTTAAGCTGCAGATAAAAGCTGGGGATTTAATTAAAAAAAAAAAATTCTTCATAAGCAGTAGGGTGGAGGGTTTTTTTCTGAATAATGAATTTTCAGTGCTGGAAAATAGTGATTCATTAGTATCATGTAAAACAATAAAGTTATATTGATTAGAGACCAAGGAGAACATAGAATCCAAATGACTTTAATATGTAATGTAGAATATGGTAACTAAAATATAATACATAAAGCATATGTACATCAGATATGACATATATGAAAAATAGTTAACAAAATATGTTAAACAGCATATAAATGCATGTATCTTAGTTACATAATAAATCATATATGTACTGAAAATTTTATTAATCAGCTACTCAGATTTTTAAGCAGTACCTGCTTCAGATTTCTTCCCTATTCTTGAATTTGACAAGTTTGCACAAACATTCTTTTTAAGTGCATATACACACGCATTATGCACCTACATTGTCCATCCAAGAGTACCACTGGTCATTCAGTAGTACCCTTTTCATTAAGTAGGAAACAGAATATAGCACATTAATCTCTCTCAAATATCCCTCAGTTTACCTGCAACTTTATTGTACATCCTGTGCATTTGCTGTAACGGGGAAGCATTTATAATGTCTTGCTTCAACTTACTTAGAACAATGAAATATTGTTAAGTGAAGCAAACTATTACTGCAGGACTTGCTACTAAGTTCACATCACTTACATTTGACTGGAATACCTGAATGCTGTGTTAATGCTTTACCTTTGGAATGAACACTTACCTGATGGTTCATGTGGGTCTTAAATTTCTTCCTACATTTTTTCCAGACATTTTGACAAGTATGAGATTATTTACACTCCAGTTCTGTAAAGTGGTGAGTGCTCTCTCCATTCACAGCAGTAAATGGGGTTTTATTAAGGGTACTCAGGTACCTGATAGTTCACATTTGAAGTTTACATCTATGTGCTGAGAGTTCCCAAAACACTTCTGAAACTGCAGTGAACTCTGCATTAAAAAAGAATGTCAAGGATTGATGCCTTCAGCAGAATACAGCTTTTTTTTATTTTTTTTTTTTTTCAGAATGGGGAAAAGGATCTTTTTTCCTCTTTGGAGGTTGTCTTTAACCCAAACAAAGGTATTGCTTTAATTATTATTCCGATCTTATGTGTGGACACAACTGGTCACTGCTTCCCTTCTTGAAAAACAGGACAGGAAATAGATGAGCAACTTCATAGAAACTGATCTGAAAATTTGTAGCCACAAAAGTCTGTGCAAAGTTTTTCATAATTCATGCTAATTTTTTGTATTATCATTTTAAAAGTCACCTAACTCCAGAGGGGAATGACAGTATCTGAGACTGAAAGCAGACTGAAGGGACTTGTTCTCACAGCTACATGCTGGTATGAGATTGGATATTCACATGTTCATTTCACCACCATGTCTTCACTTCCTAAGGAGATATTGCTCGTGAAATGTAATGGGTTTAACCTAGAGATCTTTCTCCAAACTAGTTTACAGGAAGTGTTAGTAAACACCTTATTCAATATGATCTCCAGGAGCTACATCTTCTGTTAGCTCTTTAAACAGAGAATGATTAAGCCCTGAAGATATTTTTACCTCCCCCCAGTTGCAGATCCCCCCCAGTTGTTCTTTTGGCAGTGTGGACTGAGCCCAGGACCTTTGAATCGCAGAGTGCAGCACACTTACTGCTAGAACTGGATGTGTGCATAAACTCAGTGGCTGCAGGTGGCTTATACATCTCTGTCCCAGCCCCACTGCCCCCAACAGAAGAGTGTGCGTGTGAAATTGTGGGCTATGTGTGTCAACTCTGAGCCTACATAAGAGAAATAAAGGCCCATCTTACCTCTCTGCACTCATTCCCTGTGCTTTGTATCACAAGGGAACCACTACCCAGGCATTGATGGTGCTGCAGAACCTGGCTTTAAAGTCAGTGAGGAGAACACAAGTCCTGCAGAGCTGTTTGCTTATTTCTGTGTGAAGGGTTGAGACCACAAGAGAGGAGATCTGAATACTTTTAACGTAAGTGGCAGTAGGGACAGGGTAGCTCTGACAGATGAGGGAGAAAAGCAGCAGGAGAAAGAAGGCACCAATTTAGGACATAAATGTCTGACAAATTTGTTTCTGTATGCCTGTAAGGCAGGAGAAATAAGAAGTCTCCTTTGAAATACTGTCTCCTTTCCAATGAGGCAGCAAAGTGACTTTTCTCCTTCTGTTGCCTTTCTTTTCCTCCATGATGTTGGCTAAAAAATTAAATCCAGGTCTAGTAAACTTGTGCACAGGGTTGAGAACTTCTGCCCCTCTGCTCCTTTGAGGCTCTATGCACTCTGTTACAAGAGTGTGCTGTTGAGTGGAGGTACTGAAGGAAGCTAATGTAGAGGAAGGGGATCACTTGTGTAAGGAACAACTAGATTTGTACAGACTCTGTCTATTGCTGAGTCTTAAGCCCTGTGTTTAGTAGTACTTGATTAGCTCAGCAAATCTAATGTGTCATTTAGTATTTCTGGAAAGAATGCCTGTAATGATCAACTCCTCAGCAGTTAAATGGCAAAATCTCATTCATCTTCAGAGGAATAGTTTTGTGCCATGGAAGAGGGCCTTGAGCACATATAGTCTGTATTTTAAGGAGATACTTGTGGTAAATTGACCGTATTCTGAAAGCTGACTTGTATTGTCAGTGTTAGGGTTCAGAAAGAGAACCTCTCCCTAGCGATCGTGGAGTAATACTGAAAGCACACACCATATCTAGGGGACGGGATTTCACTGTACAGCATCATAATCTTGATGCATTATGCTTTTAAAATCCAGTTTCTGCAAAAATGGAGAAATCATTGGAATGTTGTGGTTGTTCTTGCCATTGTAAATGATTTCAGGTAGAAACTTTAGACATCAGAATTCTGGCATCTAACCTATTTATCTAGGAGTCTTATACTGTCAGTAGAGAGAGTGGAGTATTTCTGGAGCCTTTCATCAAACTCTGTAGTTATTTGTCCCCCTCTGTTTACTATAGACAAAGTATGGATGAATAATTTGGATTAATTAATGGGATTAATTCCTCACCACCTCCGTATCTTCTTCTGCACCGAGGTGTGAGCTCACTGTTGAGTCAGGAAGAAATTACTTTCCCTTTGCTTCAGTCCCTAGCCTCATAGGTCCTTCTACTTTTCCCCAACACAGCAAATCTCAGGGCAAAGATACTGTCTCTCAGTACTGTCTGTGGCAGGATGCGGCGTGAGAAGTCTGTTAAGATCTCTTCCAACATACCATGGCCAGATGGGACCATTTGATACCTAGTTTCAATTCCAAAGCACAGTTGTTGGTTTTTTTAAAATTCTCAGATTATAAACCAGCCAAGGTCAAATTTGAACTGGATTATGAAAATAATGATTGTTCCGTTAAACTTACTTCAAGAAAAAAAACTGGATTAACAATGTATCCTACCTAGTACTTTGAGGCTGGGTTTTAAATTGGAAAAAGAAGACTGTGTAAGATTAAGTACAGCTGTTATCATGGATGTAAACAGTCAGTTCTCTCCTTTAAAATGGAATCAAATGAGTTATCTTTTTGATGGCGGTTTTCAGGTATACCTCTTTATTCTGTTCTGCTACATGATATGTCTTTGGACACTATAGGGCATACTATATTATGCTTCCTGATATTTTTATTTGTATGTTTACAAAAGAACTTTCCCCAGGAAGTAAAACTTGCCATACTAATGTAATGTGCAGCCTAGATCCTTGTTGCTTGAAGATGATTAAACAGCTGCCATAAAATATATAAAGTATTTCTGTAAAATTCAAGAAAAATTAGTACAACAGAAAAAAATTTTAGCTCCTCATAACAATGCCCAAGTGAATTCTCATTCTGCACACACCTGTGTTTTAAAAATATTTTCATTTTTTCCAGTATTTCCTGTTATGTGACACAACGTGACAGAAATACAAATCTTTTTTTCTTTAAAACTTCTCATCATGGCATGAATTTTTTCAAAAATCCTTTTTAAAAGAAGTATTAGTTACCATGCGTCTGCAAACGTGGCTTTAGGGGTGTGTGGTTGTCAGGAATCCCTAACTACATCAGTCAGACAGACTAGGGTCGTGTTTTGCTGCAACACCTCTAGTGGGATCTCTACAGAGAAATCCTCGTTGAGTCTGACATCAATATAACGTCGTGGTACTGTGTCATGCTATATTACACATGGGGGGGCAGCATCCATATCTACAAGTGGATTCTTCAGCGTTCACCTGCAATATAAGAAAAAGCATCGTAAGTGTTTCTGGTTTTTATTAAACAGTATATTGTTGGAAGAACGCACGAAGGAAAATAACTCAAACCAGAAATAGAAGCTGGTTGCCATCAGAGTGCAACCAGGGACAGATTAGCAATGACATAAGAATTTCCTGTTTGGTTGATTCAAAGTAAATAGTGTTTCGGTCACTGAACATTGCGGAGCTTAGCATCGAAATCCATCTCTTCCTGGAACCCCAGTAAATCAGTTACTTAATGGGCATCCAAGGTATCTACTGCCATAACACACATTGAGAATACTCCTGCAGAGCAGAGGGTGCAAATGCTGTGGTTGCCTTGAACTGTGGCACAAGAAACTCAAGGAGCCATCTCCCAGCCGGATGCCAGCTCTCACTCTTACTCGTCCCACTTTCGAAGTGCAAATCACAAGCCCCAGAGTAGTCCCCCTGTGCCTTTCAAAGCCATATGTGGTGGCTCTTTGTGGAACAGGAAATGCTCCTTCCATGCTGGTGAGGACAAATGAGACTAGAATAACTTGTCACCTTTTTTATACTGTATGCCATCTGCCTCTACCTGCAAGTGTCTTTTCAGCAGTTTTGTCATTAAGCTTCTGAATTTTCATGAAATAAGTAAAGCACTCCCCAGAGCTCTCACCACTCCTAAAAATGTGGTTATATTTCTTCATTAGTCTTCCCAGTGATGCAACTCAGTGGTTTCCCAGCCTTTTTGCAGATGAACCTCACCTCGAGGAACTGAAAGTGGAGATCTGTAATCAGTTCTGTTTGGCTTTAGTATTCCCCCCACCAACGGCAGCCTTCCCATCATCCCCCTTTACCCAGCCCAGCACTCTCATCCTTTCCTGTCTTTGATGTTCTCTTGCTCCTTTCCCATGACATCTCTGTGCTGCTGGCTCAAACAGCAGTGATGATAAAACTGAGCAAATGGGCTTGGACGGATGGATCTATTTCTCTTTGGTGTCACTTGCGTGTCCTCCTCCAGGCCTGGCAGAGTCCTTTTCCAGAGCTCATCTAAGTGACTTACACCGTGTCACTCAGGGCAGGTGAAGGGCAGCCTGCCTAATGAACAGGGCAGGGCATCCCCAGTAAGGGTCGTGTTCACCACAAGCATTGCATCAGCAGGAGCTCACTCTTGACGTGTTCTTGGTGCAAGCTCTTAAGTAAGAGGCAGCTATTGCCTTCTTACTATATTTATCTGCATTCAGGTTTTATAAATGGGAGGTGCCTCTGTACTCCTTCAATGTTTAAGTGGTTGTCCGTACTCTGCAGCTCATGCTTAGGGTCCCCTGGGCACAACCGGCCCCTCAGCTTCCCTAGGCACCCCCCGGTTTGAGCTCAACTGATCTGAGCTTCAGGTGGCTGGGCACAGCTGCGTTCCCGCCTGCTCCCCTGACCCAGGCGGGGACTAATCCTTCGGGAGCCCCAGAGCCAGCCGCCACAGCGGTATGTGGCAGCCCAGCGCAGGAATTCGCGGTGCTCAGAAGCTTGATACAGTTTATTTTCCTTGATCCGGAGGCTGTTTTTCCACAGCTTAAAAGCGACTGAGGAACCAGCTTGCCCCCTCTAGAGCTGTGCCTGGCAGCCTCCGGAGCGGGGCCGGCTCCCGGTGCAGCGGCGCGGGCCTCCCGTGGGAGAGAGGCGGCGGGACGGCCGGTGGAGCTCTGACACCTAGCGGCTGCTGCCCGGCGTCCGGGCCGGCGGGACCGCGCCCTGCTCGGGCAGCCTCAGGCAGCCGGGCCCTTGCTGCAGAGTTTTACCTAACGGCGCTATGGCCGCTCTTGGGCTCTGCATGCCGGGACTGATGAGGCAGGGTCGAGTGTCTGTCAAGTAAGCACCCAAGTTGTGTGGTTCCTCAGATGCTTTTAGCTACCCAGCACAGTTCCCTTGCCCCGCCCCGAGTCATTCGGCATGCTTGCCAAACCCGAGACTTTTTGCACCTGAAGATCCCTGTGCAAACTGAATGTTGGCAGTCCCTGAACAAAGCAAAGAGGTTTAGCATGTGCCTGGAAAAATTATTTTAAAAGCTGCTAAATGCAAAGGCCTTCTTCAACTGTTTTTGGGTCGCTGTGACTTCTGTCCCAAGGTCTCAGGTGTGCCCTGTCTTGGCAGAAGTGTTTCTGTCAGCTTGTAATGTGGTTTGCAGATCTCTAAAGCCCCATCTGCTGTGAAAAATCACACCAAAGCCCTGTCACGCTGGTGAAATAAATGTCTTGACCATTTTACAATGAGGTAAGTAAATTTGCTTATTCAAAATACTATGTGTCAGCATCAGAGCTGGTGACAGGAGAGGGAAGTTCTTCATGCATGTCCCCTACTCTGGACCCTGGGACGTGCCTCTTGACAGCACAGAGGACAGGGACAGGAGACAGTACAATGGCTTGGATACCTATTGTGAGAAATGTTCACTGTGCAGCTCTTCCTGGCAATCTGAATTCTGCCTGTAATCACTGATAAATATGAAAACATCTGTGAGCATCTTGACCTTCATACGAATAGGGAAATAGAGCATCCCGGTATTCATGTGTCCTGTTTATAGAGGCGGTCCCTGGCATGGGCTGCTGTGTACATTATTAGGGGCTCCGGAAGTTTAAACCGGGAGGACAATGACTACACTACTAGTGCAGTTACCTCCTTTCACAAAGCAGTGTGCTGTCAGCTGGCGAGCACAAGGTGGCAGGGCAGAGCAGGAGTCCCAGGAGGCTGAGCAGGGCGGTGGGTCCGGCAGCCTGGCATTTCCCAGGTCGCCATCACTACTGCTCAGTCCAGTTCTCAGGTAGAATGCCTGACCTTTTATATTTCCTGAGCAACTCAGTCATTTCATCTGCACGTTCCCTAGAATTCATGGGCGAGTATCAGCTCAGCCTTTGATAAATCAGTTCCTTCTAGTAGTTCTCCTTTTATGATGTAGTTTTCATGACCTCTTAGCTGTACCTGCAAATTAAAACTGTGGGATAGTCAAAATTCCTTCCTCCTACCAGATTTTTCTGGTTTCTGGTGTCACCTTTCATCAGTTGAATTTCTAAGCCTTGTTGTACATGCTTTGAATTTTTTGGTTCTTTTTCTTTTTGCATCATAGTTTTCTAGAGGTGACCTAAGGAACATACTCTAATCTTTTGTTTGCTGCAGCAGAACACTAGCCGTTTAAGGCCAGAAGGGATATTTTGCAAGATCAGTTGCTCATGTGCCTAAGGAAATCTGTTTAAAAATATTTGATGTAGCCCTTGCTTGAGAGAAGAGTGTCTTGGGAGCTATTAATGTCAGAGGCAAGTTAGAACATAGGGCCGCTGGTCCCTTCAGGGCCTGGGGCGAAGAATCTTGTAGTATGGCATTATAAGCTTCCTTCTCTCATCTGGGACAAAGATATGTCTGTGTTATCAACCTCAGAACTGAGAGTGATTAGATGAGTGAAGTTAACCATGTATCTGAAAGAAGATTGGGCTTCCCAAGCTAGTAGAAAAGCCAACTGATTGCGGTTGAAGGGGGACAGGAGGAGGACATTCTAAATCAGCAAAGTCAGGAGAGGAAGCATAATAACAGCATCAGCTAACAGGTCAATAGAGACCCCAGTACTTACACACACACACAATTCACACAAAAAAGAAAAAAAGAGAGAAAGCTGATGAACTTAAGGACACACTGGGAAAAGGAAATCGAGTCAGGCTGTGTGCAAGAACAGTTTCTACCATGAGGGAGTTCCCTGAAGCATCTTTGTCTAGTGTGGCCATTGAGTTGCTGTAACCTTGATCCCAAAGTTATTTAATAGCTCTAGCATTGTCAAGCAGAGCTAATTGCTCCAGCTGTTGTGTAGATTACAAGTTAGCTGGGAATTCTCTGATGGAATGATTTTCAGATGAGGAATATACAACTTTTTGAAAGTAAAATATTCTTTGTGAAAATTCATTTTTACTGGAAAAAAAAACCAAACAAAAACAAAACAAAAAATAATACAAACAAACAAAAATCCTTCCAGGAAAAGAGGAAGGATGCCTGAGTGCCTAGAAGATTTGCCCATTAGTAGAACAGAATTGATCATAAGCAGCACGTACACAACAGACAGATAATTTATCTCAGTGCTCTGCTATGGAGTTCTTCAGAAACTCCCTTTCCATGAAGAATACAGATTTAAAATATTGTAGTCATGAACTGGCCCTTTTTTTAACAACAAAATATTGTGCAGGAAGGGCTGTAGTTTCTTAGTCACCTGAGTTTCTCAGAGCATGGATCATTTCTGAATGCTGCCTTGAGCACACTACTGCATGCTAACAAAAATGGGAGCATTATGTTTTCTATTCAGAAACACATTCTGTAGGAAACTCCCAATATTACTGGCAATACAGGGCTGGATTTCATTCCTGCTGAAGAGTGACCACCCACATGGAAAGAGGGCAGCAGTACTGGTGCACGGTGAGTTAGGAGGAACTCTGCACAGGGGCCAGAGAACCCCTGATGTTGTGAACCAGTCCCTTATGCACTATTGTATCTCTGAGCACTGTGCATTTTTGCTTGCTTGTAGAACTCAAATTCCCAGCCTGAGTCAGAATGAGCTGTAGACAGAGAAGAAATCCAGTGCACACTCCCTGTCCTTCTCCAGCCTTTATAAGCCACTCTAGAAGTCTTAGGAAGCCAAAGCACTGTTTTCTAGGTAGAGCAGAGCTTCCTCCCTAGCTCAGAGGCCAGCACTGTGCTACAGATTTTTCTGTGATGCAGTTCTGCACAGGTCAGCATGCTGGGGTGTGCCCTGTCAGACAGTAACGTTACCAGAAGCCACCTGTGTAAAAAAAACAACTTGTAACTCCCAGGGAGTCAAGAAGTTATACTGTTAAACAATTTTTGCTGTTACAAGCTGCACCTGCCTTAGAATGCTGTGCCAGCACAACATACTGCATAATATTATAATACTTAATACCTGTGCTGACAAAGCACTGTGAGTGTGGACCTAGCCAACTGCTAGCTAGCCCCTCCTTCCCCAAGCTACACAGCAGGGAAGGAACAGAAATAAGAAAGGAAAGAAAAAAAAGACAGCTTCTTGAACTGTTTCTTGCTGGAGAAACATAGTGATGATGTAGTAATGTGATCCCTGGTTGTTCTGCAGTTCTGAAAAATCTGTTCAGATCAGTTTGCTTCTGTCCCCGTTAATGTACCGACAAACAGCAAACGCTGGGCAGCCACTCTTCCCTGCCTTTCTCAACTGCACCACATGTAGTTTACCAGAGATCAGTATTTTTCTGCACCTTCATGACTACATTATTTCTTTAAATCTTCTTCTATCTGTGGACCCATCCTAAAAAATTTCAGGCCAGAAGATGAAGTAGGGGCAGCATTTCATGAGCATGTGAACAAATGGGATTATCTCAATGAGATAAATAACTGGTGTGTTGTACAGAAATTCATCTTCCTTTTTTTTTTCTTTATTCATCTCAAGTGACTTGAATAAAATTCTTCTAAAATGTTCTTTGAGAGAAATAGTGTCTGAGCACTTCTGTGCTTTCATAAGTACCCAACTGTCCCTGCAAGTTAAAATATCACCACATGCTTACTGCACTTGATTACAGGGGCAGGCTGTCAGAATGTGTCAGTAATCTCTGATTCCAAGCAAAGTTTGCCGTTTTGCTGTCTGCAGCTTGCTCCCGTCCTCATTGTCTGCTTCACAGCTCACGTTCAACCTCTGAGTCAAGGTCACAAACAGCCTGAAAATCAATTTTCCATGCCTCCATTACGCCTTCCTCAACCTTATTTCTTTTCTTATCTCTCTTTATGAAAGAGCTGCCTGCACAGAGCTGCCTGATGCATGGGACAAGTTCACATGTGCAAAATCTTTGCTAAATATGAAGCCTGTAATAAAATAGTCTGTAAATAATCTCTTCCTCTAGCTATCACAAGCCTTTCAGATTATTTATATTGGATAGTCATTTGAATCTTGTCAGTGCTGCATTGTGCTGCTGTTGATTGAAATGGTAATGAATGCAATACAGCCTCTCAAATTCTCCAGTTTTAAAAAAGATACAATTTACAGGCAGTTAGTAGTGTTACAATTGCATCTGGCTCATTGATTGCTCCCTACAAGCTGGCTGTGTCTGCAGGGCACAGCCAGTCTGGATTGGAGTGAATCCTCTGTCATCTTTGTGTGGCACATCTGTGCTGTATTTGCTGACTTGCTAAAGTCAGGGTCAGCAAACAAGACCTGACAATCATTACTAAGTACAAAACTGACCTAAGTATGTTTACAATTAAATCTCCTAAGCCTAGAGCAGCCTGCTCTAGGTGATCCTGCTCTGGCGGTGGGGTTGGACTAGATGATTTTCAGAGGCCCCTTCCAACCTCTATAATTTTGTGATTCTGCAACTCCTTTTCTTTTGCTGGGTAGAGCCCACTGTCCTGCAAGTCACTGCAGTGCTCCGTGACTCAAAATTCTCTCTCCATTCTCCCATCCAGACTGTGTCCTCATCTGGTCTGTTCTGTGCATAAAATCCTTTTATCCATGTGACTAAGGCTCTAATTCATGTTCTGTTCTTTTTGCTTCTGAGGGATCAGAATTTCCCTCTGCTCTGGTCTTGATAAGCAGAGTCTTTCCTGTTCATATCCACTCAGAATGTTGCCACAAACCCAGTATTTTTCTGTCTGGTTATACTAACCCAAATACCTGTCATTTTGCATATTTCCCCCAATTTCTCTTTCTCTATAGCATCTCTTCTCTTACTGTATAGCATCCTCCCTCCCAAGGCTTCCAAAAGCCAATCTCTATCCTGTTAGTCTTATCCTTGCCTACTCCTATACCGATTCTTCTTCATGACCAGTCAATAATCCCAGTCTGCATTGTCTCATTTTACATTTCCAGAGCAGCAATTTAATGTTTTGTCCTATGGGACTTCTTGTGTTTGGAATTCCATCCCTGAAAGTATGGTAACACTAGATGACACTTCTGTTTCTGATGGGCCATGATGCACAGATGGTGGAGTGCACGAAACAATGAGATAGCACCATGGCCCATCAGAAACAAAAGAGGTGTTTGCTTTGCTTTGTCATTTCTAGACAACATTTCTAGCTCTTTGGAGTACAGACTCAAAACCTGTTCTTTGTTTATACAGCACTTAACATGATGAGAGAAGGAGGCTAAAGGGGAAGAAGGAAGTCGGATATCTGGGTCTGGAATGTGTGGGCATGGCAGCAGAAATGATTACATGATCTTTATTCTTTTATTTTGCAAAACTGAAATTAACTCTTGCCTGAATATCCTCTATGGCCAACTATCCTTGATGTTATAGCTTACAAAATCCTGCCCATTTTCCCCTCTTTAGTGTATTTATAAATCCAGTTGTTTTGATAGTAAGCAAGCATTATATAGATCTATAGATGCTTTTGCTAAGTTTCACTGGAATGGAAATCTACATGAAGCAGTGGTGTGACACACAGAGGAACAACACTAATTTTCCATCTGGAAAAATTCCAGGTTTAAAATAAATGCTTACACTCTCAGGAACAAATGAATTTAACTTTCTCTTATTGAAGAAGGCCAGACAGCAAGAAATAAAGCTAGAGAGAAATAGCCAAGTGTTGCACACAGTTTTACTGGCTTTTTTCTGACCCATGATGAAATAAGGCAAATCATTCTTTTTTTTTTTTTTTCTGTCACAAAAAGTTTTAGGACATGCAGAGTTTTCAAAGAGGTAAAAATAAAATGGAGCCATTTCCAGTTCAGAACTTCAGCTATCTTGTCAACCCTTCAGCAGAGGAATGAGACTGGCTGGGGCCAGGAACACATGAGAAGGGTCCTGTCTGTACCAGAACCCCTCTGCGTGACAGAATGGGATGGCATGTGAAGACAGCAGCAGGCCCTCAATGCCAGGCTCACATGCACTGCTTCGTGGGAGAGGTCTGAAAGTTCACAGGTCTCTCTAGTGTCAACACAGAGGGGTTTTCTATGCCACTTTTGAGAGGAGACAGTGTCTGTCTAAGCTCAGAGGTTGTGGAGCCCTCAGGATGAGACTTTTTGAAAAGCTACTATTTTCCAAAGATATCTGTACTATTAGAGAAAATTTTACTCTTCAAGGGGGTTATCAGTCAATGAAACAGCCTTTTGAAAAGGGTGGTTGTTTTTCTTGCAAGTGCCTGATAAGGTAGACTGAGGAAGCCATATATACCTCTGGGGCTTTTAAAGCTGTTGTGGTGTTTAAAGAGCAGTTCTCTAAAAATGCCTCTCTGGAAATAAAGCCAAAGAGACCAGGTAGACTTGTTAGATGCTGAGATCTGCTCCAGGCAGTCCAGTTTTGAAATTTCGGGCCGAGTATCCAGCTTACAGTACCATCCAAACCAGTGAAAATTTGTCTATAAGGGAAACTGCTATCATCAGTTCCTTGGGCTATGTGTACAGTGCTTTGGAGAGAGCACCTCTGCCAGTGTCTGGATTTGGATCCAGACAGACTAACAGTAACTGCAGGACAGGCTGAATTAGGACACACACCATGTGGCACCATCAGACAAAGCTGGCTGAAGTGATCTTCACTGGGGCTGCGAAGAGCTGCAGGTTCTTTACCAGCCAGGGCTGTCGGGGCAGCACTGGCAGTTGGACTTTATGTTTCTGGACTTCAGCAGAGTCAGGCATTGAGGACTCTGCTGTGCACTTTTCCTTTATAGTGCTGCAAGTCTCATTTGTTTTGTTGGCAATAGGAATATTTTCTTTAGTCGACCTTTCCACACCTGGTGACCATGTTTCTAACCACAATTCACACATTTGACCTCCAAACAAAGAGCCTAGGCATTAAAAATGCATGAGGCCCTGGTGAGGGGGACAACTGAATGCCTGCATTAGCACTGAAGCTGAATTATTGATAGAAAGAGTGAGTTTTACTTTCCTTTTAGCTATTGAATAATAGATTAAAAGCTGCACAATCAGATTATTTTCATTACTCACGTAAATGCCTTGTTCAGTTTAAAAGAGTGAGGAGAACAAATGAAAAATGCCCTGGGGGGGCAAATATATTAGACTTAAAATTTTTATGTTCCAGAGTATTTATTAATTTTGGATACATTTTCAAATAAATGTTTTGATGTAACAGAAGTAATAAGGAACTTTTTGTATAATTTAGGAGATAAGCATAGACTTTGTTTTCTCTGACTGTAAGCACGATACTATCAGTGAAATTTATCAATAGAGGACAATGAATGTGTCCTGTACTAGCTGGTGCCTGGGCTAACCCAAATAAAAATGTTATTTAACACCTGAAGTTACCAGACTGACTAATATCTGGTCTTTATACTTATTCTGTTATTGAATCCCTCTGTCTTCCCATGTGTGGTGTGCCACACTGAGATGTCACCATCTGTGTAGCCCTAGAGAAATAAGAAGTTTGATTTTGCTTTTCCTATTAGTTTAGCTGCAGTAAAAATAACACCTATTAAATCTTTTCAGGGATTAGGAATCTGGCTTTCTACACTGCCTTTGGCAATCAGATCTCCTGGCTGATTATTAATGCACCCAGCAAGAATCCTATTGCAGATCTCTGTTAATCAATCAGTCAGCAGCATTCTTACTGAAGGTATTAGATGTCATGGTTGCCCTGAATTTTGAATCGACAGTTGCTTCTGCATTCCCACTTGTGCTACTCCCCTGCGGGGCTGGATGATGTTGACTTTGAACTGGACAGTTCCTTTTCTATCAGCTTTGAAATGTTTTCAGCACAGGCACAGCAAGTATCTGGTAGGCTAAGCAGGCAGCTTTCTACTTACATTTCTGCGGCAACAATTTGAAAAAGTGGGAGACAGAGCAAGTTTCCTTTAGCTGAAATTATTCAAAGCAATTCATTACAGCCTCTGTGGAAAAATGGGACTTTCAAAATAGTGTATTTCCATTCTTCTGTTGGTACTTTCTTAGCCAAAGAACATGAAGTAACACAGCTATCAGCATTTCTTCATGTGAGTATCTCAAAGTGTTATGCTTTAGTCAGTAGGATGCTGAGCGACCGTCCAAGGGTAAAACAGAAATATGTACCACTGACCTACTTAGTGCTGGAGGTCTCCATGTTCCATTATTGATGAGCTGAGCTACTTAATGCCCTCCTTGTTGCCTGCAGTTAGTGGCAGGATGATTTCAACCGTTCCTTCATTTCTGGACTAATATAATTAGAATTTCCCTGGTTTGTTGCCTGATATTCTGACCCAATGGAATAAGTACAGCCAAAATATATATGCTGAGTCAGAATTTTGGATATGCTTTTCAAATCCAAATTTAAGCCCATAAGACTGTAAATTTTAGTCCACATGATAAGATCTGAAAGGAAAAGCCCCAAAGTCTTGTACTTTGAACGTGTGTTTTAGAACTGATCCATTTTGAGAGGGTGTATTTTAAAAAGACAGTTTCTGCAGGACTTGGAAGTACTGGCTTTGTATTTTTGTTTTTTATATTGTTAGACAAATTCCAGCAATAGATCATGCTTTTCTTTGTTAAAGAAATGCCATTGCCTCTGACAGGCAAAACAAGCAAATGATGTTCCCAGTAAAGCTAAGATTTTCTTCTATGAACTTCATATTTTTAGTGTATTTTAAACAGATCTGTTTTCAAAACTTGCTTTTAAGTTCGGTATATGTCATACAGGTAACTAGAGAGATGAACATAGAGCTGCAGCTTAACTGGTTTAAGTGACTCTGTTCCTATCACTGAAAGAGGTGATTCTAATTTTGGAAGCTAACTTCTTTTTTTAACTGTCAGGGCTGGGAATCTGATAAATGTAGCTATCAGTGTCAGCATTCAGGAGTGAGGAGGAGGGGAGAAAGAAGTCTCCCAGTGCAACAACAGTGTTCATGACGTAACAACAGCAGCTGGTCTGGACTGTAGGAAGTTCTTGAAGTTTTACCACTGTGTTATTTAGAAGTGACTGTATGGCTGTCTGGATTTAACTTAATAGCAGCCTCTTCGAAAAACAGGAAGGAACAACAGTGAGTCAGTTAGGACCTGCCTTGGTAAACACCTCAGGGGAGGCAAAGGGCAAATGCCCACATTTTTTCTTTTGGGCTTTGAAACTTCTAGGTTCCTGCCAGGTTGAGTAACTGTGTTGCCATGATGGGGTATAACAGAGCACGAGGGCTATGAACTGGGGAGCAGCTTTTACCTTGAGAGATGAGCTCATTTCCTTCATAAGGGAAATAAGTGTCTCCTACAGACTCCTGTAGAGTGCTAAAGAAGTTAAGCCATCCTTAGCTTTTCTGCTAGATGAAAACCTCATGCTAAGTTAGATATTCTGCAAATCCTTCTGGGGTTTAACATACTTCTTTTCAGACACTATGCTTTTTTTTCTAACAGTAAATGTTAAACATACCATCTCTGTGTGAAGACTGGCAGGTCTTTCTGTTAACAGTTATTACCAGGAGCCTGCTAGAGTGAGCCACGGGTGTTGAATCCAAGCAGATCTGCATGGATAAGGATGGAAAACATGCAATGTACTACTAGTGTTACTGGACCTGCTCTAAAAGCAGGCTCAACCCAGGGGTAAATGAAAAGATGGACATGCAAGTGCAGCTGAGTTTTCTGCAGTACCACTTGAGCTGAGCCCTGCACTGCACTGAATGGAGAAGACACTATTTCTGTGTCATCTTCCCATTCCTTTGTTTCTGTCATTGATGTGGGCTGCTCTGATGCTCTCTTGTTTCAGATTCTATAGAGTTGCTCTGCTAACTGGAAAGCAGCCAATATGAACGTGTGCCCCAGAAATGTTGCTGATTTTTTATAATACTGTTACAGCTTTTTCTGAGCCATCCAGGTATTCCCCTTCCACACATGCAGTCTTTGGAGAGAAGACCTGCTGGATTTACTGTCCTTAATCAAACTTAAGAATCTATCCCATGATTTACCATTATCTTGACCAACTATTAAGGTTGCTTGCCCAGCACTTTGTCAGAAAATGTTGAATCACTGACCTGTTTTCATCTCGTGACCACAGCACACACTGGTTTATTTGCCCTTCTCCCCATGCCAAAAAATTAGGACACGGTCTATTGTAAACTTGCATGTCCATTCAATGATGTGAATGTAGAATGGGTCAGAGTATCTGGGAAATTAAGTCCAAGGGTGCCCAACTGCAACACAACCAGCTGAACATGGCATTCTTCTCGCTCCTTTCCTTCTGAGGAAGGGAAACTATATGATAAAGGCAGATGACTAACACAGTTGAAATGTCTGTTTAGTAGGCATTTGTATTCCTGCAGATGCAGATGAATTCCAGTTAAAAGGCCACTACATCGTCCCAGTAGACCTATGCAGTATGTGGACATCCTGTTTTATTTAAAAGATGGAAAGTGGCTACTTAGAGCTCATAACTGAATATTTTGTCATGTTTTCAAGCTTCCATCTGCATCCCCTTCAGAAAGTCTCTTAGAAGGTTAAAAGGACACAGTGAGCAGGATTAGTTTTTCTGTATATTATAGCTAAATTTTCTAATAAAGAGTTAGACAAGAAGAGAAAGTGACACCCCACCTCAGTTCCACTAGTACATAGCATACTGCTATGCTTTCATGACCTGATGAAAAAGATTAAGACACTTGTACAGGTAAGTTGCGTAAGTTTGAAGGATAGTTAATATTCCTACTGTATGCGTGTTTGTGTATTACTTTGGAAAGATGACTGTTAGAAATGCAAACATGTGAAAAGGGGACGATTCATTGTTTCACAGAACACAGGGAGTAACAGGCTCCCAAATATTTGTGAGCCAGGAGATGTAAAGTGCATAATTTTTTCCCCATACAATGCAAAATTAAACTGTAGAATTCATTCACAGAGAATGTCACAGAGGCCTAAAGTATGTATCTGTTCAAAATGAGATTAAATAATGGAAGACAGGTCTTTTTATTAAACACAACAGCATGAATGTTGTTTGCCCTCAGCTTAGATTGCTTAATAGCACTGATTGCTCTATTTTTATTCTCTTCCACAAGCATTCACTCCTGGTGACTAGTAGGGAGAAGGTAAACGGGACTTTTATCTGCTCCAGTATAGATGTTTTGGATATTCACATAAATACAACTGTTTAGGGTCAAATCTATTAATAAAAATATCCATCCTAAAAATCTTGTCTGTTTCTGGCTGTTATAACTGTCTGTGAAGATGGATCAAGCAGTAGTCAGAGGAAAACAGAACTGAGGTTTCCTGAAGGAGATGTAACACCACTGTCCATTAAATAGGCCACTTGGGGAAGTCTTTACTTTTCAATTAAAGTTAGGAAAATTACCAGTTTTGCCAATTAGTGGGAGGGAAATTTGAAAACATACCTGAAAAAATGGCCAAGCGTTCCAATAACAAGACTTTACCATTATCTTCCCAATACTGTCATGTGGGAACTGCACAGGTAGAAAAGCAATGAAATAAGTTGCAGCAATGAACTTTTCTGATTTTTATTCTCACTGAGAGGAATTTTTCAGGTATGACCCAAAACCACAAAGAAATAGACTGTGTGTCAGTTAACAACTTAGTAGAACTTTTTCAATTGATTATGCAGCTTTGGGTATTTATATTACTCTAGACATATGTCTAAGGAGTCAAGTAACTAGTTCCTGTAAAAAGTCAAGACTCCTGCATAGTAAAGCAAGGTTTCTAATGCTTATGTCACTTAACTTGTTAATAGTTAGGCCCCTAATCAACATAAGGATTTTCTTCCTGGGTACTAGAGAAAGCTCTCTTTATGGTAGATTTTTTTTCCACTCTGAAATGGTTTGTTTTGGGCAGTTATTCATCGTTGCATTGTATTCACTTTACATGTTCATGTCTTTTAATTATTAAGTGGATTGCTGTCTGACATGATGAGTGATAAATTGCCATTAGGGGAAGTTTATTGATTCATATTCTGTGGATGATTGCCAAATGACATTCTTATTAGGTAACAGAATCTATAGATTTCCTGAGCTGATTAAATAAAATGAGGACTGAGGCAGCATCACAATGCCTGCAGGTCTGTTTAAGGGTGAGGTGCTCTCTCTGCTTTGAAGCAAAGAGGCAGATAGAGGAGTGCAGATACAGCCATAGCAGCAGGAAAGAGTCAGGAAGTCCCTTCCTGGAAGACCTTCCTGGAAGTCTTGCAGCTTTGTTTCCAAACAACACACAAGAAAAGGCAGGGGGAAGTAGATAAGGAACTGTTCTCTCTGCAACTTCTTTCCTGGGGGCAGCATGTAAAGTTAACGCATCTTCTGTCAATGTCATCAGGCCTGCACTTCTTCCCTCCTGCAGAAAGGCTGGAAGAGGCAGCAGAAGCAGGGCAGCAGCACAGGATTGTGAGGAGGCTGAGTCAGATGACTGGAAGTAAGAAAATTTGGTGCTACATCCCAATGGAGAGTGCTTAGGGTCTACAAATGCCAAAAGGCAGTTTTGTTTAAAAAGCCTGGTTTTGCTGAACTGATTTGTTACAGACCAATGGGCAAGCCAGCCTGAAACATATCTAGGAATGCTGTCTTTTTTTCTTCTTTTTCATTTTTTCCCCTGAACAATGGTGTGATGCCACAGAGTTGTAGGGACTCATCTACTCTAAATACCTACTGTCCCAATTTCTGTTAATTTTAAATACCTTTTTAATAGTGTTTTTCAGAAGCTTCACAAGTAATTAAAAGAAATAATAAAAGAAGGTCAGTGGTAGTTTACTAAGCCACTAATTCTTGTAACTCAACTTCAGGAGGGGGCAGTTCATCGCTAACAATGCTACTGTTGTCTGAGTCCTTCTAGGCAAAGAACCAGAAAACATTTCCAAGCTAATTGGAAGCTATGTGAAGCATTCATTCTTTTAGCACATGTAGCATCCCATCAGAAATCATAGTGACTAAGAGGGCATTTACTGATAGACCCAGCCTCAAAGACTGAACAGTTCAGCTGAATCTGAACACTGTGATTCTCCAGCCCAAGTCTGTGCCCACCCTACCTCACAGACATGCTAGCACAAAGAGACCATGAGATGGCTGGGCAGTGAAGCACACTGTGAAAAGGGATGTGAAAGGTTGGTGCATGGCCTGTGCACTGTAGGGAACAGCACTTCTCAGCAAATCACTGCATGGAGTCAGAGGTGACCAGTGGATTTGCAATTACAGTTAATGCTCCATGATCCATGGGCAGTTACTCAGGCTGTGGATTAAGGAGTCTGTGCACACAGTACTAGCTAAGGTACCTTGTGGTGTAAATGCATGGGAACATACTGTGTCTGATGTTGTGCTCTCCCAGTGTTGTCTGTGTTTCTTAGCTGCTGTAGCAGGCCAGCCCATGGAAGCTGTTCCATGAAAAAAACTACCGCAGTGCCCTCCTGAGACCCCGGATTATCTGGTTTTTCCACTATCCAGGTTCTTCCCAGCCCACTGAAAAACCCAAGTAATGGAGAGCTGTCAGCACTTGAAGAAACCTATGCCTCATAGGAGCACAGAAACAGATGTTGTGGTGACTGGGGAGGATGAGCTGTCTTTCACACTGCCTGTGTATCCCTGGTGTATGCAAGAAAGGTATGTGAGCCTGAGAAGTGTAACAAAATAACTGCCTATAGGATAGCTAAATTGTGCCGCTTAGGTTGCTGCCAGCATTTCACTTGTAGGTTTCCCAGATAGGAGTGTTCANAAAAAAAAAAAAGAAAAAATTCATGGCCCTTTTTAGGATTATACAGGTTGCAACATTCCTTTTCACTTCCTTTGGCAGTGTCAGCTCGGTGCCGGTGTCTTCCTGAATCGTCAGAAGAGCCATCTGGTATACAGCATTAATCCTGCCCAAGGCAAGGCTGGCTTGAAGGGGATTGTGTTCCTGCCTCTGATGGTTGCTCATTGCAGGCTTGCTTGGTTCTCAGTACAGGTAAGAAGTAACCCAGCAGTTTGGTTATGGTTGTCTCCTGCCCTTAGCCCACTGGCCTTTTCTGGGTGGCCAGGTTTTTTTTTTCTGGTATGTAGTTTTAGGGGGCATTCCTACAGGAGACTGGCTATACTTTGCAAGAATTTATCTCTAAAGCTTGAAGTATAAAACCAGGGTGAATGATTTATTATTCACTGTTGACTTTCAGAGTAACAGGTTTTATGTTTGCTAGGTGAAAAACCGTAATTACAGTCTACACCCAGCTGATACCCAGCCAGCTGATTTATGGACATTCTTTGAATTGCCTCATTTTCCATTCCTTTTGCTAGATGGAATAAGGAAAGGTAGAATTAGATAAACAAATGGAGACACTGGTTATTATCCCCCCTTCTTTTATTCTTTTGCCAGCACTGTCTGACAGTGTGGGCAATGTGGAAGTTCAATCATCTATCTGTAGAAAAGCCAAAAATCCAGCTGAGGTCACTCTGCTACTCAGGATTAGGCCAATAACAGTTAGCATCCAATAATAGTTACTGCAGTTACAGTCTTTTTCTTTTTTTCTTTAGAAAATAAAGGAAGATAGTGTTCCTTCTGACTCAGGTCACATTTCAGCTTGGGGAAGAATCCTACCCTGCAGCGCTGGGGAGATAGAACACAGCTCAGTGCAGCATGGTTCACATGAGCATACACATGATGGGGATTAGTGAAATTGATTTCTGAAGAAATCCCACAGGTATTAAGAGCAGTATCTTATCAGTTTAAAATCAATCAAAATTCCTAATGGTGTTTGCTGGTTGTTAGGCTGAAGATGAATTACAGGATTTGTCCTTGGAAAAATACATGGACCCTAAAACACAATTAAGGCATAGAGCAGAACGGCAGAACAGGAACAGTGTTATGATAGACAATGGTGACTGACAAGGGGCAGAACCAAGCTAGAGAAAAGAAGCTCTTGTTGGAAGGTGATTAGAAAGATGAAACCTTCCTTTTCTGATCATGAAATCTAGAATTTTTGGAGGGCTGAGAAGTACATTGCAGAGCAGCAGTTTGCAGGTTGGGGTTACCATTGGCCTATAAAACATTAGAACATAGCTGGTAAAACAAAAATCTTGGAACATAAAGCCCTTGTGCTTCTGTCATTGGCATCACACAGCCCTCAGTCAGCAGTAAATGTCATTTCTAAATTAACCTCATCCGGTTTTAATTTGTGCTTCAAGTATTACACTCAATCATACAGTTTAGCTGTCATCTCCTTTAATAAACACTGAAGGGAAAACTAACATACCTGTCTCAAAGAGAAAAACTGTTAGTTTTATTACGTGATTTTTAAGTAAACCAGCTTTTGAATGGTGGAAAGAATAGCATTTTTACATTTACAAGTAGGGTTCATTAGGTGTTCTGAAATTGTACAGATTATAGCTGGAGAGTACTTTTGAGAGCTGAGATGATTCAAGCACTGTCTTGTTATTGATTGAAGCTTTAAGAAATCTAGCAAAAAAAAGCCTTATTGCAACCCTGCTACTCTGTAGCATCTTTTTTCTGTCTCAGTAGCAAACTACTTCTGAATACTTAATCCCTCTTGCAAACTAACCTAACCAACCTTGCCCTGATCAGGTAGATTCACCATGATAACATTCAGTTGTTATTTGGGAAGCTGTAAACTTGGGGGTTTTTGCAAGATGTATTTTGTAACTGGTTAGATCACCATCTTAATTATGAACGGGTTTCAGGGAGTTGGTTGCTATAGCAACAGTCTACTTAGTGCTTTTTTCAGAGCAAAATCCAACCTCCCTGTATGTTCAAGGGAAAAAAGAATGGATAAGAAAGAGAGGTTGAGCTTGCATTTCTCCAAGAGCAATAAATTGCAGTATCCTCTATTTAAAGTACACAAATGGGAGAGCTGCTCCTTTTCCTCATTTTTTTTTCCTGCCACTGACAAGCCTCATTTGATGTTTGTGTAAAATAACATCCTTCCCTTGTTTCAGAGATGCAACTGCACCAGGGTTAATTAAGGCTAACACCCAATTTCCTAAAAGCGCAGCTGAAAACAGAGAGCACAATCTCTCTCAGAAAGCTAGAGCTGTGAAAATTTCTGCTGCAGCCTTTTGTCTGATGTCTCCTGCTGTAACAGGCTCCCTCTCCCTCCTTACTGAAGTCAGGAAGAATTTGGTTTTGCCATTTACTTCTCTGCAGACCTCTCCCTAGTTGTGTATCACAGCCCAGAAGGCCAGAAGCCACTTTTGCCTTTTTGCCACTTTGGATTTTTCTTCCCCTCTGTTGGCTGTGAGATGGAAAAACATAACAAAGGGGGTTTGGAGAGGACAAAAATCCTTAATCCTGCCTAATCTTAGCTAGTGATTCTCCCATCTCGGTGCCCTTGGGACACTGTCTGCACCTCCATTCATGTCAGCAAAGCAGAGAACCCAAGGCTCGGTTCTGTGGCTGCTGTTGGAGCTGAACAGACCTTGCCTGGCTTTCACAGACATGGTGCTGTGCAAGCCTGCCTGTTCTCACACTGTGCTGAGCACTTGATTTTCATTTTGTGCATAACCACAACATGCTGCAGGTGGGGATTCTGTAGAGTCAGCACATTTCCTTTGCAGAATTAAACAGAGGAGGAGAGGAGCCCATGATAGCAAAGGGCCAGTTCTAAATTATGGCTTTGCTTCTTTTGTGTGAAACTCTTTTCCCAGCTTTTCCTCACTGCTTCAGACTCAGACAGTGAGGTGGGGATGATCTCATGGGTCTGGGGAGGAGGCTGCATGCCTGAGGAGGGGTTTCCAGGCTCGAGAGAGTGCAGAGGATGGTCTGGGAGGGGGAATAAGCTGTGAGGAGATATCAGCTTGGCAGGCATGTGGGAAAGGGTTTTTAAGTAGGTTTGGTCGCCAAGAGGGAGCAGAAGGAATTCACAGCGTATGAGAGGAAAGAGTTAAGCCTGTTTGGGGCAAGTTAGAGGGAAAGCTGTCCTGAAGGTTAAAAGAGTGTCCTGGTTCTGGCTAGGCCAGAGTCCACTTGCCCAAGCAGCCAGCCTAGGTGAGCTGAGTTAGCCCAAGCTGTTTTCCACATCACCTGATATCACTCCCCCATAAAAGGGGCTGGTTGGGGAGGGGTGCTCCTGGATGCCTCCAGGGCAGTCCAAATGTGTTTGGTGTATTGGGTTGGTCCTTGTGTTGTTCAGCACTTTGTGTTATCATTGGGTCAGTAAGGTACTCTTATCACTGGGTGTCAGTGTTACCGTTCCCTTTTCACAGTGCTTCTGTCAGTAAACTGGCCTTATCCCAACCCATGGAGGCTCTGTCACTTCTTCCTCTGCAAGTGGCTTGTGGTGCTCAGCCACTGGTTGGGGCTGAACCCCCACAAAGAGGTAGATTTGGAAAGGAAAATACCACAGTTAGAGAAGACTAGTAAAGAGGACATGGGGCTATTGCTTGCCCCAAGAGATTGCAATCTCTTTTTTCCTACCTTGTTCTCTGTTGTGAAAAGAGAACCATTCAGTCAGAAATAAGGATAAAGAGGACCTTCCTCCTTGGATTTCCAGTAATCTTCCCTATACCTTAACCTGCTGATGGACAGTTTCCCCTTGGATGACGTGCCTCAAAGGAGAGGATAGCTGGTTATGCAAAGAAAGGAGCTTGCTGCCTGCAGTATCATGGTATTATATGTGCAGGTGTAATCACTGGCTGCTATTATTATTAGGTGTCAGAAGCTTTATCTGAACGGGCCTGGCACAGTGCACATAGAGAGAGGCTTAGATTTAATGCCTTACTCCATGGGACAAATATAATGTACAGTGCTTTTTTGTTTCTCTCTCTCCTGAGCTGTATTGCTGTCCAAGAACTGTGAACATAACATCTTTCACACCTTCAAATGTTGTAAATGAGATGCAGTCTCCATGGTTTGAATGGCATAAGAAACTCACCACACCAGCTGCATACAGTCTAGCCTTTCTTGAAGAACTGACAAGGAGAGTTTGCTTAAAACACAAGAGCCTTTAGTAAGATGTGGTGGGGAACTATGTTCCTTTTGGACAGTTCCTGAAAAGAGAGCAGGCTCTCTGTGCTACTGACACATGAGCAGTCCTTCATGCCTTTCACTGTGATGATCATTTTTTTTTCTCTTACTTTAGCCATATTTAAAATGTTTGTGTTTGAGTTGGTGGTTTGGTTTTGGTTTGGTTTGGGGGGGGGGCTTTTATTTTGGGGGCAGGAGGGTTGAGAAAAATGCATAAAATCTACTGGTGCTGAGGATTTCTGTCCTTTCTATATCCCTGGTCTTTGTTTACACAGAGACCTCAGGCTTACATACTGAAGCATGGCCTCTGCCCTGAATATATAGTCACAACAGTGTCTGTAATCTCCCAGGTGCTGCCAGGGCACAGAATGGATGGTGTCTGTTCTGGGGACAAACAGATGTCAGGAAAGGAGGAAATGCAAAAGGAATATTTTGGAAGTTTCACAAAGCAAAATTGATACATACAACACAGGAGACAACAGACTTTAGGAGATGCCTGAAAGACACACAGTAAACCAACTAATGGTTCATAACACAAATTTTCTAATTGAAAGAAGTTTTCTAATTGGCCTCGAAGTTTGTAAGCTTGAGGGAGTTTGGAAAAGGGAGTGCTAAATGCTGACATGCAGGAGGAGTCACAGTCTAGTTCAGACAGACAGAAGATGGGAGAATGGTTGTTCCAGCTTTCAAAATTCTGCATTTGCCCTGTTTCTGATGCTCCTTTTTGAAGCACCCACAGCCCGTTGGAAGAGGTAGGATGCAGGCTTGTTTGGAGCACTCTGCTTCTGGCCCTCTCTGCATGTTCTGATGAGAGGAACAGAAGTACAGTTCTACACGTGAGGGCTGAAAAGCTGAGGTTAGCAGGCATTTCCTCCTAATTTGTTTTACTTGCTGGCTGGTGAGTATAAATGCCATCATTCAGTGGTTGTGCTCCACCCAGATGGGGCAAGATTCTCTCCTGTTTGAATGAGGAAGATCCTAGTCTGTTGCTTCCCTCTTCTTCCCACCCTTATGCTTCCCTGGCCATCACAGCAAAACAGAAAAAACAGGTTATCTTTAGGATGGTAACAAATGGTCCATCCCTTTGTTTAAACAAATGGAGTGGTTATTTGGCCCAATCCCATGGAGATAATTGTAAGGTCTTGTGTAGCCAGCCTTCTGTAGCCAAAACCTGACTTGTATTTTTGCAGTTAAGTGTCAGGCGAGACACTAAGCCTCTGAACAAGCAGTTAATTTGTTTGCATTCTGCCTCCACTTCTCCCCATTTCTCACACAAAGGCACTGTGTCTGTTTCATACGTCCTGGCCCTCAGCCCATGCTGCTGTCCACAGAAACGGTTTTCCCTTTCTTTTTTTCCCCTCCCTGACCATCCCCCTGAAAATCTCAAACTCAAGGCTGAATGAGAGTGGGAGCCAACTTCTGCTCTCAGGGTTAAATCCGGGAGTTGTTCCCCTGGCTTCAAATTTATGCTGGTGCAATGAAGATGAGAATTTAGCTTTCTGTACTGTTGTCAACAGGGGAAAAATAGAGTCCCTATAAGACCGTCTCCATGGAAACCATCCTACTGCAATCGTGGGTAAAGCAGCAAATCGATTTCTTCAGTTTTAAAATGAAACACACTTAACAGCATTGTAGTGCATCTGTGCTGATAACTGCTGAAAACCCCTTCTCTAGCAAATAAGCTGGTGAGAACATTTCTTCCTCCTGACAGAATTCTGATTTTGGGTAGAATAAGCATAAATGACACAGTCCCATGAAGACAGTACAGTGAGACAGAGCCAAGTCCAGAAGCAACAGTGTTTAATGAAGGAGAAAATTGTTTAATTTAGCATTTAGGCCAAGTATCTGGGCACATGGTGACTAACACTTAAATATATTAGCAGAGGCAGTGGCCTGTCACCTCTGTCTCCCTGCTCGTGGCTTCTGTGGTACTGTATGTAACAAACAGTGCAGTTGTACTTTGGGATGCATTTGTCTGAACAGGAACACGTCTTTATGTGCTTGTGAGTGTGTGCACATGTAGCTGGTAGACTGTCAGATAAAATTTCAGTATCTGGTTCTGTCCGAGATGATCTGGGCAACTTACGTTATTATATAGGTGTATGTTTCAGAGCCAGAGGCTCCTCCAATGCAGGAAATGTGCTGGCTGTCTCTGCATTGTATTGTTTTTACAGTTCATCATGTGTGACTTGAGAGAGGACCTCTTTGCTATGCCATGGAGGGAGCATGGAAACGTATGGATTTATTACCCCAGGCATTGAATGTGTTACCAGACTCTTTCCCTGCTGCATGCAGAGGGATTCTGCTTTTATTTTTTCACCTATTAAGGCAACTCTCTGGCCATTTTGAGAAATAATAACCCTAGTTTATCAGACAGTTGTCTTTATGCAGATGAGGCTCTGCTTTGCCTTTTTATCAGACCCAAATACTGCGGTGTGCTTTTCCTATGCCTGGCAGATAAAGAAATACAACCTTATTTATGATAGAGGGAATAAAGCTGAACGGGGCGGGGAATAAAAAGCAGTACAGAAATTGCCTAGGCTGTAAGTAGCCCTTCTGTTGGTAAGGATCTGATACACATTCCTCTGTCACTTTGCAGTGTCTAGGCTGTATCTTATCTGCTTCTGAATCTCAGTTCCTTGATAACAGCAATCACGTATGCCATACTGTCTTCTTTTATCTACAGCTGCCCCGTGTATGCTAGTGATCCCTCTGTGATTGGCAGTTATCTATTTTTCTCTGACCCGAGGGCAGCTTGTTGCCATGCGTCCCTTTCATCGCCAGAAGCTTCTACTGGTGCATAATGTGGTGGTTCAGCATCTGAATGAAATGAGCACATCTTGTTATTGGGCACACATGTGACTTTTGTTGCTCTGCCATGTCTACCAGTCAACAGAAGATGCAGATCAGACCACGTGAAGTGGTGGAAACGCCTCGGTGGTCTGAAACGCTGCTGTTTGCAGGGCGTGCTTTGTTCTGCTTGTGTCCGGCTGCTATGGCACGCAGCGCTGTCTGCCTGTTCGGTCAGTTCCACAGATTTCAACAGCCAGGAAAAGACATCGCAATGCACCGGCCCAGGACACTCTTCCCTTCTTAATGATGATGAGTTTTCTGCTGGAAAACATCCAGTAGAAAAGCACAAACTCCCGCAGCATGTTTTCTGTGATCCATGAATATACAAATCCCTATTAAGGGGAGGGACTGCATTCATGTCCTAGGTCCTAGCCTCCTGATATTGAAGAGGGAAACTTACGACTTTCATTGCCCTTCCTACAGGTAATTTCCACCTTCTACATAACCCTTCTGTATCCCCATGCAAAGATGCCATTTGCCACTGGGATTCCTTTGCCATCAGGGTTCAAGTTCCTGGTGAGCTCAGATAGGAGATACCTACAAATTTCTCTCAAAAATGCCAGGGAAGGGAGAAACAGAAGAGGAATTGAGCCTGGCATTTCTTGTGCCATTCTTTGTCACGGTGGTGCATCTATGTTCAGCAGGGTAGAGAAGTCCTGGAGACCAGGTGTGGCTCAGGGGAACCCTGCATGCTACTTAGAGATGAGAGGACAGGCTCACTTGTTACTGTGGGTATTGGGACATGTGGAGATGGGGTGACAAAACCTGGAGATTTTTAATGTCCTTTGATAACAACTTTTTCTCTGCCCCACAATAAATGGCAAGAAAGTTGACCTTCTCCTTCCCAGCTCCTCCAGGTCAGGCATGGGAATCCATGGGAGGCACAGGGGCTGCACTGGAGCTGTGTATGCATTTGTTTTGAGGGATACAGCAGGAGCTGCCTCTGGCTCTCCTGCTTCTCTCAGAACTCCTGTGTGGCATTTAAAAACAGTGAACCTTGGAGCATTCTTTTTGCATAAACTCATGGGGTTTGCACAGTCATATCCAACGTAGGAGTGTTTCCTGATGATGTCTGTCTCCATGGATTCGGAGGTGAAACCATGTTTGTATGTTGCCTTTTTTACACTACCACCCCCATGATTAAGGCATAGTTCCTGAGTCAACTTCCCACAAAATTCAAATTTCTAGCAAACCTGGAAGCCATCTGTTAATGTGGGCAGGCAGGAAGACACTGGGTAGGAAAACTCGGTCACATGGCAGTGTTTATATCTGTCACAACAGCCATTTCTTTTAATCATGATAAATGCCATTTTAATTATTGTCTAAATTATTTTTCTAGAAGAAATATGTAACAAACAGCCAGCCTGTAATGAAGTGAGCCCTTGTAATGAGACCGTTCCTCAAAGTCACTTCATGAATATGCAAATCCCATCTATATTTTACAATGCCATTCATTTTACTGTTAGAAAAAAACCTCTATCAAAAATCAGCAGGTCCCTTTGGAAAAAAAAAAAACAAACAAGCAACCCTTGAATTCTCATCTCTCTGGCACTCAGGTGGTAGCATATGAACTGTGTCACATTCTTGACACTGCAGGTATCGGTGCTGACACATGGTGGCATATAGCAGCTGCCATTTGATAGGATGCAGCAGAAAGTGCCCCGAGTCCAGTAATGTCTATTTGTGGTATGTCTCGTACAGTGCAATGACATGGCCCGTTACTGCTGCTGGCAGTCACAGCAGCGCTAACTCCCTGCTCCATTTCTACCAGGAAGCAAGTGTCTCCTCAAAATTAGAATCCCTTTGTGCCTCCCTAGCCTGCAAAGGCAGGGATATTCTTAGCAGTACCCTGCAGACTAATATTACAACAAACTAAAAATACCAGGCCAATGCAGGCATCGATCTGCTGTTGTAACTCTAAAAAGCTGTTCCAGGCACTGGCTTCTTACATATACTATGTGAGTCACAAACCTTTCCTTTCCTGTACTGGATTTTTAATTTCAGAAACAATCTAATAGAGGCAAGTAGCTCTAAGGACTACAGTGTGTGCTTTATGGTAAGTTCTGCCCAAAAATCTGGTGAGGCAAGAATAGCTTGCTAGTCAGCAATGTTTGCAGCGTTCTTTGCCACAAAAATGGAAAAAAAAAATAAAAATCACTTCTTTCACAAGAGGAGGACCTAGTTCCCTGATGAACTAGTTATGATCTACTGATTTGTATAAATCCATAATTTACTATGATCTGTTAGTAAATGCTATTGAAGACTGGTAGTACCTGGCCCTTAACTTCCTTCAGAGCCCTGAATTCAGATCCCTCCCTGCAAAGGGAGACTTGTTAGTGGGAAAGGGTCCTTTGACAAAGGTGCAAATAGCAAAGCAGATGGCTGAATCTCACAGACTTGACAATGTAAGGATGTTTTTGCCTCATGCAGAGCAAAACACTGCCCTTTTTAGTTTGTGCTGCTTGGGAAGCCTTTAGAGATGACCAGAGAGCAGTCACACTGCTGTGAGCCACAAGAGCCAGAGAAGTGTTGTGTTCGCTGGGTCACTCCGTTCAATAACGAGCTGTCCCTTAATTCTCTGCCTTGGCCCTTGCTGCAGCCTCCTCACCATCTTCTACCTCCAAAGGCGCCTTCTCAGAGTGCCAAGGCTGGGCAGAGTCCAGCCAATCTGTCAGATTTGGCGGGGCACATGACAAAGAACTTACCCAGGTTTTATACCTTGGGTCAGATGCCTCTCAGCCGGTGCAGAGTTGGAGCACTATGTACAGACAGTCTCTGCTCTGGCCTAAAGCCTTGCGCGACAGGCACATCTGAGCCAGCCCGATAGCTGCATGCCTGAGCAGCTTTTCCTGTTGTACAGCAGACCTGTTTCTTAACCCACATCAGAGACCAAATTCTGGATCTCCCTATACTACCTAAGTGTCCCAAGGATATTCGAAAGCTCAAGGCGCAGCACAGACCCTACAGTCCCTCTCCTGAGAAGCCTGTCAAGCCTCGTGTGAGGAGCGTGCCTTGGCTTCAGCTCAGGCTGCGCCACAGCACTGCTTGGCCAGAGACCAGCTGCACCTGCAGAGAGAGACATGAGGCTTGCAATCCTGTTTGGAAGAACATCCTTTTGGCACACTGAGTAGCAGTGGCATAGCACTGTGGGCTTTCCCTTGTGTTTGAGGGTGTGCCATGCCTATACAATGGCAGGACAGGGTATGTCTGTCTGCCTTGTGACTTAAAGTTGCAGGTCTCTGGCTTTCTTGTATGATCCCCCACTCACACATCAGGACTCCAGTAGACAGCTCTGTCTGATTTCCAATTATCATTACAGAAGGGAAGCAGGGCATAAGTTTTTCTGCTGTCATTATGTAGCAAGAGGATTCCATAACATGGTAGTGAGGAATCTGACCTGAATGCTGCCTGCAGTCTGTGGCCAGGCAGCCACATCCAGGCTGTTGTTCCAAACATGGCAAATCACAGAGTGGGAAAAGGAACCATTTCTCCTGCTTTAGCTGGTATGAAAACTTCCACCTGGATGGAAGGTGGAGCTTCAACATTTGCATAAAACTTATAAGAGTTGGTGAATGTGACACCTGCTACATGTGGCCCTTGTTTTGGGCAATCCTGTAATTTAAATTCTGATTGCTCTTAACTACCACACTGAAGTGAAGGTTAAAATCAGTGGAATTGGAAAACTGAGAAACACTCCACACATATCACACTCAGCTGCCCAAGCACCCCTCTGAAAAGGGGCACAGATGTTAGTTATTTCACATTCAAGTTGAGGCTTCCCATAAGCACTCACCTTCTCAATGTAGGTGTGTTACTGGGGGCTCCTTCCTGCCACTGCTGCCTCTGGGGTTGCTGCCCCTGGGTGAGGGGATGATGTGTTCCCTCTAGTCAGGCCCTCGCAGGGAGTCTCTGTGCAGCTCCACAGCCCTGGGCTGTGCTGCTTGGCTTCCTTAGGCTGCAATGTGTCAGCTAGAGAGATGGTGCTGCTGTATGGAGCTTGGGGAAAAGTAGCAGGTATGTCTGAATGAATGGAGTTAAAGAGAGGTAAAAATGTTGGTCTGCTGAGGGTTGTAGCAGGGGCAGAGTCACTTGGACTGAGATCAAATGCAAAGTCTTTTAAATAGGAGAGTGCTTGATTATTTAGCTGGGCATATTCAAAGTTGATCTTGCGCCTAGTGATGTCATCTAGGATTTTTGCTCTACTCTTCTGACCTTCTGTGCAAATTTGCTCCCCATTTTGCTTCAAATGATACAGACTGCTGGGCTGTAAGCTTGTCTCATAGTTGTATTGGTTTGTGCTGGGGATACTGCAGTATTCTGCATTCTGAGTGATGCTGTTGCATTCGTTTTGCAACAACAACTTGTTTTTGTACTGAGACATCTTACAAATGATACTGTTCACTTCCTTCCCAATGCATTTCTCTTCCAGGTGCTTGTTTTCATAACTGATTTTTAACGATGCCACTTGTGTTATGCAGTGCTCCAGGAGCTGCACTATGTTAGTGCTGCTTTCTGTTGGTGTGGGGCTAATGTAGCTCTGGAATGGTTTCAGAGTAAGAGGCTTCTCACAGGAAATAGAGGGAGAGTGGCACAGTGGTTTATTTTTGTCTTTCTTCTCAGGGGGATCCAACAGTGAGGTCGCAGCAGTCTTGTAAGAGTAACAAGATTCTACTTCGTGATTATCATCTAACAAAGGGTTTTCAGAGCTCTGGGAGTCACTCTCTCTGGTCAGCTTCTCTGGTAATGGGTTTCTATCCCTAGATGTCTCATATACTTCTGAAATTGTCAATTCCTCACTCTCAGCTGAAGATGTCTGCAGAGTGTCTCTGTTAAACTGTGACTGTGGTGTGTAACTTAATGCTCTGGTCATTTCCATACTCCCAGGTGCTACAGGTGAATCCCTGTAGTGATTTCCTTCCCTTCCTTGAAAATCCAAATTAGAATTGTTAGGGCAAGACTCCAGGATGGGGTCTCTTTCAGCCATGTTTACTGAAGAGTCCCGGGTCTCACACTTGCTTTCATCTAAAGACACCTGTAGGTTAAATGCGTTAGATTCTTCCTTGCTTTGTTTCTCCTGCTGAGCTTCTGTGCTTGCTTTCTGTTCTGGACTGGGGCTGGGTGGGATGGATGAATCGTTACACTTTTCTGGTTGAGGACTCTGAAGAGAGTCAGGGGAGGAAACAAGTCCTGCATGTTTTCGCAGCCAGTTTATTATCCCCATGGTCAGTGAAAGCTCAGTATCACAGAGCTTTAGCAAACATTCTTTGCCTTTCCATGTGCTGTGGAAAAAACCCTGGCTGATAATGTCTAGGGCTGGTTGGGAAGCCATATTCTCCTCAGCTCCAACATGAAAGCTGTAGATAGATAAAGGGATTTCAATAGCTTGTTCTGACATGCTTTCAGACGTGCATAAGTCATCATCTAGGACTGGGTTTATTTTGACTTCGTTTGGGTCGTAGAAGAGCTCATAAAGGGCATCTCCACTGTAGCTGTCTCTTGGAAATCTACCTGGGACCCCAGGTGTCTGAGCTTCCTTTGTTTCATCATCTTGTCCAGGAGAGAATGAATCATAGTAGCCTTCATCACTTGTGGATGTGGATTCTTGGTTGTCACTTTTCGGTGTTCCAGTTTCTGTGGAACTGTCTTTAGAATTGTCCCCATCTCTATCAGGTGACACTTCGGGATCTGTCATAGATGCAGCAGCCTGGCTTCTAGCTTTTTCCACATCAGGACCAGGTATTTTTGGTAACTTCTTATCAAACAGAGCACTCTGATGGAGCCTCACGGATTTGTTGATGTTGTCCCAAAACTTGGCAAATTCAACAGTCTCGTTCTGTCCAGGAGAAGCCAGCTGCTCTACACCCCCTTGGAAAGAGCCCATGACGGGGCTGTCTTTGTGCTTGCTGCGTCTCAGCAGAAGTTCTTTGCTGTTCTCCAGCTCTAGGTGAGCAGAGCTCTCATCAGCAAAGATTTCCCCACAGCCAGTGAGGGAGTCAAAGCTCTTCAGCGAGGCAACATCTTCGCAGAGGGTGTTGCAGCAGTCATAGGAGGAGTCAGACTGCAGCTCACTGTCCGAGCAGTCTTGGGACAAACAGTCGGCCACAAAGGAGTCGCTGGTTTTGAAGAGGTACTTGGCAAGACGCCCGGACAGCTCGCTCTTGCAGCCTGCAGAGGACAGGTTCTTGTCTTTCTCAACCAGGAATGTGAGGCTCTCTGGTTTATTTTTTTTGATATGAAATATATCTCTGAGCCCTTTTTTAGATCTTTTGAGGGAAATCCTCTTCCTGGGAATGGTTTTTGCAACAGCTGGTACAAAAGGCATCTGTGGCACGAAGTTCCTGTAATCAATCATCTGACTGCTGCACGCAGACTGGCTGGGACTGACAATGCACTCTTTCTTATTACTGGAGCTGGACATCCCTGAAAAGCTGATGCTATTGACCAGTCGCCCCTTACCCTTTCCAAGAAAGCCTTCCTCACAAGCCCTGCTGCTGGGTCCACACTGCTCTGTTTTGTCTGCCTCAGTAACACAGTCATGGGTTTTACTCTTCCTTACAAGTTTGTAGGAGGATCCAGATGATTTTTCCAGGCTGTTGTCACTAGCTCCATTCCTTGCTGCTCTGGTAGAAAATCTGTAGTTCTTGTGTGTGGCCAAACACGCCAGCTGGACTTCAGCAACGCTTTGGTTTCCCTCCAGAGCTGCCTTTCTGTCTTTCCTTGTGTCATCTTTGTGGATGGGATCTGTGTGCACCAGGGGTGCTTTCTCATGTTGCACACTGGATTTTATGAAGGTCTTTCCTCTCTTGAGCTCCATACTGTTTCCTTACATCTGTTTCTGTAAAGAAAGCAATAAAAACATTGTGATGCTGGTGGCTAGCACTTGTCAACTTTGAAAACAATTGGAGCAAAAAGGGATGGAGACCAAGCATCAAACAATGAAATCTCCATCACTGAGTCATGGTGTTGCATGCAAAACCTTCCATTTCACTTCATCTGTATGTTGGATGCAGCTGGAAGATCCAGCAAGGAGAAGACAGTGCACACTATGGGTTGGTAGCTGAGGTTCAGAAAACATTTTGTCCCTTAGAAATGAAGGGGTTTGAATTTAGGATTACAACTGCAGGGTGGCTTTCAACAAGATAGAGGTCCTATTTGGAAAGTAGAAGAGGCATGGAATGGTTGGGGTTGGGAGGGACCTCAAAATGATCTAGTTCCCACCCCCTGCCATGGACAGGGACACCGTCCCCTAGCTCAGAGGGCCCAAAGCCCCATCCAGCCTGGTCTGGAACCCTGCCAGGGGTCCAGGGGCAGCCACAGCTTCTCTGGGCACCCTGTGCAGGGCCACCCCACCCTCATAGAGGAAGACTTCTTTCTAATCTCAATCTCTCCTTCTTCAGTTTAAGGCCATTTCTACTTATTCTGCTCCTCCCTACCCTTGTTGCCAGCTTTCCTTTGTCCCTTCAGGTACTGGAAGGTGCTCTAAGTTCTCCTTGGAACTCCTCCAGACTGAACAAACCCAACTCTCTCAGCCTTTCCTCATAGGAGAGGTGCTCCAGTCCACTCTGATCATCTTCATGATCACTCATCTGCACTTGCTCCAACAGATCCATGTCTGTCTTGCACTGGGTACCCCAGAGCTGGGGATGCAGCCCTGTAGGTGGGCTCTCACAAGAGCAGAGTAGAGGGGCAGAAATCCCCTCCCTTGACCTACTGGTCACACTGCTTTTCATGCAGCCCAGGATACAGTTGGCTTTTTGGTCTGCAAGCACATGTTGCCAGGTCATGTTGAGCTGCTTGTTCCTCAGTTCCCCCTAGTCCTTCTCAGGGCTGCTCTCAACAAGAAGCAATCCCTGAGTAACTTAAATGTGCAGGTGTGTGCGGTAGGGAGGCAGCAGCTCATAAATCTGTACCTTCAAGGATGATGAAGAGCTTAAGTTGGGAAATCTCCTGAGAAAATGGATCAAGCATTTGATATGGGATGCTCACTCTATAGTAAAATAATCCTTACCTGTGAATAGAAAATCTGTAAGCCCTGGGAAGCGTGCTGAAACCCAGTCACTGTGTCTGCTTCCTCCTGAGTGTAGTTCCCTGCACTACTAACTTTATTGTAAAAAGTGAAAAATGCCACCGTGCAAATCACTGTTAATTATGACAGAAGTGTCACTTCTGATTTACAGAGACTGATGGGATACACCTGTCTCTGCCTGAATGGGTTGGTATTGAATCTATTTTATGGTTTTGGACATCTAATTAGTCATTATTTATTTTAGCAATGGCACTTGCAGTTTTCCAGCAGTTATTTCTTGGACACATCTGATCTCTTCCTACCTTACATGAACTTGGATGTTGAACAAGTCAATGGCCTTGCATAAAGGTCGATGAGGGAAGAAGCATGTACTTCCTAAAAGATGTTAAGAGAAACAAGGCTTTGGATGGGAAGCAGGACAAAACCTCAAAGTCCTGTTCTTGGAAGAATGTGCTCAGATCTTTACTTAATGAGGCCCCAGTTAATGATTTATCTTGTTTTAAATTATTAGACATAACTAAAACCACTTAGAGCCATCGAACTCTGCAACACACTCCTTGACAGATCATATGTAACAGCTCTGATGAAAAGAAAGAACACCTAGCTCCCTTGAGAGCTGATCACATCAGGTCCCAGAATCCAGGCCAGGCAGATCTTTAGTTGAGCACCCAGCCTTTGTACTCTTGTGAAGTAAAACTTAAAGCACTCTTTAGTCTACCTTGAGCTGTCTGTAGCTTCCAGGGCTTGCTGGGAACAGCAGTGCTGACCGACACCTCCCAGGATGCGGGTCTGTGTATCTGGGAGCTCGGTCACCCGCAGCGTGTTTCCAGCAGGCAGGTCAGGGGCAGCCTGCCTCTCCTAGAAGCTGCAAACTTGCAGGCGATTATCAATATTTACAACTAAATGTAGGTCAGTGACAAACAGTAGAAAGCATGAGAGGGAAGTGTGAATATTTGACATCATGAGTATGGATGCTATGGAAAACATGGTGGGCTGTGATAGATGAGGGGTCTGTCAGTATGATTGAGATGTTGGCACTTTTATTAGCTCTTGGGGCTGCATGTGAGTACTGCAGAGCATTCTTAGTGAAAGCCAGTAAACATTTTACTATGCTGTCAGGTATCTGGAGTTCACTGATGCTGCAGGAAACTTGTTTTGCATATGTAGAAATAGGTCACTGGGACATGATTACACTTCTCTTCTGAAAAGCAAGGTGCGATTGAGAAGAAATTCAGCATGCACAGCTCGCTGGAGTTGTGAAATCAATCAGAAACAGATGATGCAAGACCAACTATTAATATCCCAAAAATCAAGTGTCTGACATCTCAGTCCTTTGCAATTGTAGAAGCAGGTTCTGTGTCCCTGTGGGAGGTCCTGCTGTTGAGAAGCTCTTTAGAAGTCTGTGACATGGCAAATGCTAGTGTTACAACAGTGTTATGTAGGACTCTCTGAAGTCCTACAGCTATTTCTGCCTATTCTGAGTGTTAAAGGTCACTTTTGTAGGAAATGGCATACTTGGGAAGCTTTTTGGAGATGTGTTTAGGAGTAGATTTGTTTGGCTGTCAAATATGAAACTTAGGAAAGCTAAGAGTTCAGGTTGTCTTTAGATATCTTTTGAATAAGGGAATCTTTGATCTGAATTATAGCTATTGATAAGAAACACAAAGGACTTTATTAAACAGATTGGTAACAGGGTCTAGAAACTTCAAGGCTTGTTTATCTTGTCTTTTTTTTTTTTTTAATAGATTAGATGAATGGTTTTAACATCAAAGCCCAAACAGCCTGAGTAACATCTGTACTGAGATGATACGTAGTATAATACTGTAAAATTCACAGAATTGTGGGGGTGGAAAGGGACCTCCAGAGATCAAGTCCAACCCCCTCTGCCAGAGCAGGTTCCTTAGGACAGGTCAGCATCCAGGCAGGTCTTGAATATCTCCAGGGAAGGAGACTCCACACCATCCCTGAGCAGCCTGTCCCAGGGCTCCCTCACCCTGACTGTGTAAAAATTCTTCCGCATGTTGGTGTGGAACTTCCTGTGCTCCAACTTGTAGCCATTGCCCCTTGTCCTGTCCCCACAGACACTGAGAAGAGGCTGGACATTTCCCCCCGTGTCCCACACTTCAGATATTGATAAACATTGCTCAGATCCTCTCTCAGGGGGATGTTTTTTACAGAAAGAGTGGTGAGGGGGTGGAACAGGCTGCCCAGAGAAGTAGTGGATGCCCCGTCCCTGGAAGTGTTCAAGGCCAGGTTGGATGGGGCCCTGGGCAACCTTGTGTAGCTCCAGGCTGGGAGGTTGGTGGCCCTGCCTGTGGCAGGGGGGGTGGAGCTCTGTGATCCTTGGGGTCCCTTCCAACCCAGACCATTCTATGATTCAGTCTTTTTGTCCTCAAGGCTGAACAGCCCCAGGTCACTCAGCCTTTCCTTGTAGGGGAGAGGCTCCAGGCCCTTAATCATCTTTGTAGGATCCTCTGGACTCTTACTAGGAGATTGCTGTCTTTTTTTTGTACCAGGGAGCCCAGAACTGGATACACTGATGGTAGACTGTAGTACCTTTTAATTTTCCTCTGAGGAAAAATGTAAGTTAGGACTGTTTCAGGTTTTTTTGTGTCTCATGCATGTAACCACCAACTTTGTATTCTAATTGTCTAATGTCTACTTAATCTCATATTTCCTTTTTATCATTTTCCTCAAGGATTCACACCAGGCTAATTAGTATCTAGTTCATTGTGTCATCCTGCTTATCCTGAATTAACACTGACATAGCCATGGGAGTCTTCCCCATTAAAAATGGTATTAAAAATGAACACCAGGAAAGGGAAGATCTCCTCAGTCAACTCCTTGAGGGCTCTTAAGGCCAGGCTACAAGAGTCTGCAGATTTTTAAAAATATTCAACTTAGTATGATGTCACAAAACAGCATCTCTGGATTTCTCTTCATCCTCATATGATAAAAATTATCAATGAGCTTCTTTCCAAATGTAGAAGTATTTATGTGATACCACTCTCTTTCTATATCTACCGTATACTTTTAGCACTTGGTTGTAATGGTTTATAGCGGGGAGTTTTTTCCTCTCTGTGGGAACACAAGTTATGTCTCTAACCCCAGAAGCTGTACCAGTGAAGATAGAAACAGATTAAAGTGCTGTAAGGGAAAGCTACCCACTAGTGGTTATGTAAAGCTAATCAAAATTCTGTGAAAAATCATTCTAGGCATTTAAAAAATGGTACATCCCCTCTGGGATTTTGTGACCTGTGTGCTCAGCTACACTATTGCCTGTCTCTGCTCCTTTCTAACTCTTCTCCTTTTGGACTTGGCTTGCAGTGTATCTCTTCTTCTGCAGGGACAAGGGGCATATGAGGGACCAAATTCCACCTTTGCAAAGGAAATATATTTTGTAATTAAAAATCATTGTAAAGAACAGAAGCCTGTGAAAAGTAGCAGTTGGTCTCTAAGGCTATCTTGTTCTGTTTTCAACATGCTCTGGGTGTTTTCTTCATTAATCTTATTTGATTTTTATTTTTTTTTTATATCTGTGAAATTACCTATGGGCACACTTCAATAGAGGACATCCTTGAATCTTATATTAGGCTACAGCTTAATTGTCACTTCATTGATCTTAGGTACAGCAGCTTGGAGACTTCCCATCTACAGTAAACAATACTTTTGTCTGTCTTGATCATACCAGCTGCTCACTTCTAGGATTTTGCAAGTGTCTAAGCAGGCAATTAGATCTGGATCTTGGGCTTGCAATGAAAGTAAGGGTTTGGGTTCAGTTTGGATACTAGTGCTCATGGCAGAGATACTTTGTGCTCAAATGTGTACCATCCCTGCAGGGTGTCTGATAGCTTTTTGCATAAACACAGAAGAGTTTACTCTGTGATTCATCTAAAAGTAAAGTTACAGAATGCGAAAGTGAACACACCCCTGTGGGCTGAGGAAACCTGTTTTTTAGGACAGTCAAAGCAATTGCTTATAATCCCAGGTTATCAGGATCTGAATGAGACTGAGTTAAGTAACTGTTCTGGTTAGCAAGAGCCGTATTCAGATGGCCTATATTCTTCCTAAGCCTAGGTCAACAGACAAGGAAGCCAAAGAGTGTGGGGAGCTGGGCTGGATATTTGTTAGGAAGCAGGAGGAAGATGGGTGAAGGCAGCATTCAAACTGTCCAAATATTGCCTCTGATGTGGGTTAGAAGAGAAGGGTCACACTTGCCTCTGCCTGTGGCCACCAAAGATTTCTACCAGGCTGAGCTGCCTACGGTTTTCTCTCTCTGAAGGAATGGGGGAAGGCTTGCTTTGGTTTTTGGGCTGGTGTCAGAATTCTATCTTACTAGCCTATTTTGTAGTGGGAAGGTTTGTTTAGGTGACTTTCTAAGAAAAGGTGAAGTAGCTACTGGTATGTTAAAGCACAATCTGAGGTAGCAGTCCTCTCGGATGCAACTCTAAGAAGATAATCCTACTGGGAATCCAGAAGTAGCTGCTTCAGTGAGGTTACATGGATAGAAATAAAAGCACTGCAAAGAAGAAATTTGAACACTGCCTCTGGCAAGTTTGGCTCAATTCTTTTGTTTAAGTAGGAAAAAATGTAATTAAGGTTCACTTATTCCAAAGTCTTGCCAGTTGTTTGGCTTCAGAACTTTTATTTGCTTGTTTGATGTGTAATTTTATATATAGCTGTCTCTCTTGGAAATAGACAGATGCAACTTGGAATACAGTCTTTTTGCAGGGGAGATGGGAGTGCTCTTTCTGCTGCTTTACATTTAGTGTATTCTTAAAACTGGCAGGTTGTGGTGATGGTACCTTGTCTCTTGCTAAGCAGAATTCTGCATCATGCCACTTGGAGTCTTAATTTTGGCTCCATCCAAGGATTTTTCTTTTTATTAAATGAAAGACTTGATAAACATTGCATGCTCTTAGGTTTGTGAGGGTTTTTATTTATGAAGAAGGAATAACCTCTATTTTGCTTGTATGCTTTAGGATGTGAGTTTGGAGTGATTCCAAAAATCTCTCTTCTACAAGTGCATTTGTATCAAGCACACTTAAGATCCTGAGTATCTGAGTTACCTTTGAAAATGTTACTCCTGCTTTCCTAACAAGAATAGTAGCACAATTACATTTCCTGAAAACATGTATCTGGTTTGGGCACTTGGGCATGCATTATGCTTAAAATGGATGTGTTTTAAAATGTTTTTTAAAATATTTCTTGAAGTTGTATAATGGAGAAAGGAAGAAAAGAGTGCTCCAGAAGGCTCTCCCTTCCTCTGCTTAGTTAACCTAAGGAGGATTTTTGGTGGGCATCAGTTGGAAGTTGTAACACGCAAATAAGAGGTGGTGAGAGCCACAGCTACTTTTAAAGTCAGTGGGTGATACTAATTTTTAATGCTCAGGATCTAATCAATTAGCAATGCAAAAAAGAACAGCTGGTGCTCCCAGTGAAGTGTGTGTGGGAAGTATTTTTGGAATGAAACCATTTAATTACAGTCAAAAGCCTTAACTCTGTAGCTTGGAAGGTAAAAGTTAGAAATAGAAATCCTAACTGATAATCATGAGCATACAGTCCATTCTGTTAATTTGATTTTTATTTAAATAGCAATGAAGTGCTTCCTTATTAGAGGGTGGTGATATCCTGTCTCCAGTTATTCTAACGCAAATAGTAAGCAGATGAATGGGACTGTGAAGGGGATTTTAAAGCAGGACTCATCTTCTCACTTAAACTGATTAAGCTGCTAGTATCTCATCTCCTTTAGGAAACAGAAAGGAACAGGGTGGGAGGAATGGAGGATGTAACCAGGGACAGTCACGATTCACCAAATAGAGGGATGTTTATTTTTAAAGACGCCTGTGTGACACACAAACCTGCATTGAGATGGTGCCTCTCGTTAGGAGTGCTCCTCTCCTCATCCTTAGCGGCTGGATCTTATCATCCCCCGTAATCATCTGTCTCTCCCGGGTACCCGGGATGCCTAATTATTTGCACATAGATTTAGGTCAGGCGATGGCTTTCTCGCCGAGAGCCAGCTAAAAGCACACTGGGGTGTTTTCCTCCAACCTTAATTCTGCGGAGCACACAAAGTACAATCTTCTGCTCCCCAGCAGAATACTACAAGGATGTGGAGCTAAAGGCTTAATCTTATTAGCAATGTGCTGCAGGGAAGCCTGAACCTTCCTTTAAGCCCTGCCAACTGTTCCGTGGGGCTCGGGATTTTTTCATAGTAAAATTAACCATGTCTCTACTCCCAGCATACCGTCCCACCATGTGTGGACAGGAGGGATCCCTGGGGGAAGAGCAGCACCCACGGCTTCCCCCAGCCCAGCGTGGGGCACCCACAGCTTCCCCAGGGCATGCGGCAGGGCGGAAGGATGCTGAGACCATGACAAAAGGAGGCTCCTTCTCTGACAAAACCTCTGCACCCTTCATTCAGCTTTCTTCTGTACCTGAGGCTGAAACAAATGTTGAAAGAAACCGCTTGAAACGTTCCAATTGCACTACGTAAAAGGGCAGCATAAACTCCTGCCCAGGGAGCTATCGAATCGTCACTATTGCTAGGAGAAGGCAGCTGAACAGAAATTTCCCCTGTGTACCTGAGAAGGAAACAGGACATTTTTTCACTTGCTCTGATCAGCAGCCTGTTGGTACCAGGCAGCAAAGTGTTAATGCTGTCAGCTTTGGCTGTTTTCAGTAATGTACTGCTTTAAAAGAAGATAGTATGTGCATGTATAGGAATACAGGCACACACTTGTCTGATGTATGGAAAAATAAGTTTAAAACAATGCTTCAAAAATGAGCAGTCATCCCAAAATAAGTCACTCAGAGTTGCTGTGAGTATCAGAGCAAAGGAAATGCCATTGCACCAGAGCAAACAATAAGGCAGATCACAAAAATCCTACTCACCATGTTTTATCACTGAGCAGAAATCCTCTGTCTCCTAGCCTTGCTACTAAGGCTGGTCTTTATCCAGAGGCTCCTGTGATGCTTTTCAGATTCTGAGGGGCTGGACCACTGCTGCTCTCCAGTATTACTCTCCACCCCCTGCCTCTTCCTCCTCCTCCTCCTCCTTCCTTGATCCCCACCCCCTCGTTCCTCCTGCTTGTAGCTTTTTCGTACCTTACATAGATTCTAGGCTTCCACATGTAGCTTGATTTAGGAAAGATGCTTATTTCTGTTATCTGCCTGATGCCATGGAAACGCCTCTATCACTAACTAATGAAAGCCCCGAAGGTAAGCTCGGGAGTCCTGAGCCAACAGTTTTGTTTCTCTCTGTATGACTGCTTGTTAAATCTGGAGGAACACCTCCAAATGAATTTGATTTCTCACCTGTGCTTTGGTTTCTGACTAGGATTCAGGGAAAGTGGCCTAACGTTCATAGGTTAGTGAGATGCCTCACTGTGCAGCGCGTGCAGGCTATTGCACTGTGCCACCCTTTGTAGGGCTCCTGTAACTCCTGATATTAGGGGGACTTCATGGGGGGGCAAAGTGGTGCAAGGGGAAAAAGTGAGTATTTCTGCTGCCCAAAACCAGTTGCCTGGTGTCAGCCTCAATTGCCTTCATCAAATATGATTTAGTGAAGTGTCCTCACAGTCAGCCTAACTTCTGCTTCAGTGTGCAGTCAAGCCAGCATCTGATGCAACAGCATTCTTTTGTTATATAGGTGAGTTTAGTACCATTGCAAACACCAGGCCTTTACTTTCACAGAAGTGTAAAGCTGGCATCCTTGCCCTAACCCTCTTCCTGTGAAGGGCTTCCAGCCTGATCAGATCTTGATTATCCCTCCCCAATAACTTGCTTCCCAGTCCTTTACATCAGTCACTGGGTCTGAGAGCCTTCTTTCTGGTTGTTGAAACACCTCTGTTGGAGGCATGGTAGAACCCTCTTAAAAGCAAGAGTGTACACCGTGAAGCAGTGGCTTTAGTAGCTCTCCTGTGAGCTGCAGTTTAGAGCTGTGCTCCAGGATAATGCAGTGGCTTATGTGCAGACTGGCATATCTGTGGGCAGTTTATCCTCCTGATGCAGGGGCTAACATCACAGTTGCTCTAAGGCAGTGAACTGACATCTCATTGAGTGAGGCAGAGCAAGTTCAGACAGTTCCAACCTGTGCAGGTATTGAGAAAATCCTCCAGCTATATATGAACCGAAGATGAGTGTTCTGTCACAACTGGAGCAGGTGCATCAGTCAGGGAGCTGATCTCTTCTGTCCCCATGTGACAGCAGGAAGGGAACAAAAGCCTTAACCTGCAACCTGTTGTCATTTTCCTTTTCATAGTGTGCTTTAGATGAACCTTGGAGATGGGGGAGGGAAAGAGATTAAACTTTTGTGCTGTCTAAGCTTTTAAAGCTAAAAATGTTATCCCTTCTGCCTCCTTTAAGGTTATCTTTCAGCTCTGAGTGCTAGCCAGTAAGCCACTTAGGTGTCCCAGAGAGTAAGACTGGAAAGTTTCATCTTGGAAAACACCTTGGGTTCAGTCCAACCTGCAACAAGTAGAAAGCCCTCGTGTGACTACATCAAAACACTGGTGAGAGGAAAGAACAAGCTGTGGGTGAATCCTAGTAGCTCTGGCAAGTAGACTGACAAATCATAAGGGAAAAAATCCATTAACTAGAAATATATTTTTGTAAATTCTGCATGAAAGGCCTCCTCCTCCTCCGTTAACACAAGCCTGTCTTCATGGTGGGCATGTGAAACTGCCAAGTCTCCAGTAGTACAGCCTTGCACTGCAGTGATGTCACAAAGAGCCTCCACGGTCTGCACTCTGCTTTGCAAAGAGGGAGCCTTTAAAACTTTGAAGACCTTTGTTCAAAGTAACACCCAAGGCATGTCAGAAGTGCTGAGGGATGTGAGTCAACCGGAGGTAGCTTCTGTTGCTGACTCCAGGCTGATGGCTGGTGCTTAGGGGCTTAGACTTCTTAACATCAAAGTTATTCATGCATGAAACTTCTGAGCTGAGTTTCCAAACACTGACTTGTAGGCATGAAAGGTACATCAGAAAAGATTTACCCAAATATGCCATGTGAAGAAGGAAGTAGACAACAGAGAGCATTTGGGACTGTGTTTAAAACATATGCCATGTTGAACTCAAGCTCAATAAGACAAGCCATTCTTAAAAGCTTAAAGGAGGTAGTTCCCATACCTGCTGTCTCTAAAACAGTCTGCTGTTCCTCAGGAACTGAGAAAGCTCTTATATAGGTAACCCCATTACAAACAGTACCTGTTCTCCCTTTGCTGGAGAATTTAGAAGAGATCATTCTGAACCTGGACGAGATACCTGAGTCACCACAAGCAGATTTGGGTAAAGCAGCTCCTGTGGTGAGACAACTCCAGGTTTTAGGGTGTTTACTTTAAGATGTCTGTGTAGATAAACATTTCCATCTTTAGGGCCTCTTATTTCCTCTCATCAAGGCAAGTGGCCTAAATCCATTGACCATCTATAGCCATGGCTATCTGTAGCCATAGCCTGCACTGGCCTAAATCACAGTCTCGCTGCATGCGCTGGTAAATGCACTGCATGCACTGGTAAATGCACAACATGCTGAAAAGCAGTGGAACTGTAGTAGCCTTTATGCATTGCAATAGGGCTTTTCTTGTTTTCCTTCCTACATAGTTCTCAACCTGTAGTTCCCTGAACCTTCCTTTTCTGCTGTCACTTCCTTTCAGGCTATTTTGCTGTGGCTGTTGATCCACTTGCTTCAAAATGTTGGTTCTTGGAGAATCTAATCAACCTCACTGATTAATTCAGTCTGTCCAGAATTGTTTTGGGCATCAGTGGGCAGAAAAGGGAAGGGAAATTAGAAAACTGTAAATGAGGGGCACATGGAGCAGCTGCCATCTGTTTTAGCAGAAGTACACAGGCATGGGGAGTAAGAAGAGGACCCTTGGGAGAAAAGGGACTAAGGAACGTACAGTCCCTGATACGGTGAGAGTAGGGCAGCAAGGATCCATGGTAACCAGTGAGGATGAGTGGGGACAAGAGGAAGAATATCCACAGAAGGGATGGTATGGAAATGCAGTAGGGGAGTTTTTAGATGAAGCAGGTCCAACCTGGCAGAACTTGGAACCTGCATCTCCCCAGCGTGGGTGGCAAATGTTTGTATCAGGTGATTGAAGACAACTATTGGCATGAGCAACTCACAAAAACAAGCTATACTCTTTTTAAAATTTTCTGTCATGGAAGAATATAGCAGATTGTCTAACCCTAAGACTCAGAACAAACCCGTTTGCTGAGAGAGCTGTTTGTTTCCAAGGAATTACTTACAGAATGAATTTGACCCAGGCAATTTCCTGCCAGTGAATTAATGAAGAGTCTAACATCCCCAATCCAGTTGAGTTTTCTGCCAACATCAGCTTAAACTTAATTATTCATGGATTCTTATCAGTATTTCTTAGCTTTACATGTCATAGAGAATCAGTAATGGGATATCGAGTTGTCTCTTTCCGGATTGCTAGCAGAAGACTGCCCTAGGTGAAGGGAACAATCTTTGCTGCTTATCTGGCTGCATCCCAGGTCTTGCATTAAGTTAATTGCTATTCTCCTCTCAGTTACAGGGGAGCTAGGCTCTGGTGCAAAATTTAGGATTGTGAATTGCTGTTAACAACTTCAGTATTTAGGAAAGGAAATGGAAGGGTTTTACCCATGGATTTCTGTAAGCGTAATCCACCTCAACACCTGCTGCCTGCCTTCCCTGTGAGGCACTGTAGTTCCCATATTCGCTGCTGAGGGGATGAGGTAGGCCTGCAAGAGCCCCTGTCAGTACTGGTATTAAGCAGCTTGGCTGTCCTGCCAGCTCTCAGAGTGCCCTTGAGGGCAGGAAGGAGTGCCAGGTGCCTCCAGGGTGGGACTGATCACTGGGGGACTATGGATAACTGATCCTGAACTGCTTGGTGCCTCAAAGGAGAACGAAAAGGGGTAGCGGGGGGGAGGAAAACAGTGCTGAGGACACTTCTCCAGATTTTCATGTTGATAGTGACTGCTCCTTAAACTTCCTGCTTTAAACAAAAAGCTCTCAGGTAATAAATGCTTACCTGTAAAATCAGTGTGGAGAAAATGAGTTGTGTTCACTGAACTACTCCTGAAGAATTGTCTCACCAAATCATGAGCAAAACCAATGCTCTAGAGACCAGAGGCAACACCAGGGGCGACATGACACCTCATGACCTGACTACAGAAATGTTTAAATACCAGGGAGTTTTCAGGGTTTTTTCCATTCCAAATAAACCTGTTAGACATCTGTGCAGACGAGACAAGAACACCTTCACCTGATTGGTGTCAGTGAGGGTGAGCTCAACCGCACAACAGGTTGAGTTCTACATGCAGACATGGTGGATGCTAAGCTGTGAGCAGGACAGGCTGCTGCTCCCACTTCTGCCTTTCACTGGTTGCTTTTATTTGTGTCTAGGCAGAAGAAGCAGATCGGGTTTTGCACTGAGACTTGGTCACACTGGAGAAGATATGCTTGTCACATGATCTTGCTGAGGAGTCCTCCTGGGTGGTGTGGGACCATGAACCAAATAATAAATCCTGAGGGAAGAAACCTCCTGGCTAAGTGTGTAGTTGGTGGGACCTTGAGGAAAGAGTGCTACAGCCAGTTTGCTAACTGTGACAAGTACCCCCTTGTTGTACATAAAATCCTGCTTGTCTACCAGCCAGTATTTAAATACAGGTGAGGAAAGGAACATTTGGAAGATGGATGATAAATTAAGCCTTTGAAATAGCCAGCAGTGCAGCTAGGAACAAGGCAGTTAGAAATGCTTAAGGTTGATTTACTCAGTGGAACATACACCTTGGAAACGAATCTGTGTTGGATTTACTTTGCTAGTGGTAGTGTTACAGCCAGATTTCATTTTAAAGCAGCAAGCTGTACATCTTAGAAGAGAATAAAACACATGCTTTTAGATGTGGTTTGCTAGCAGACTTAGTGATAGTGTTTGGTGTTTCTCTTGTTCTCCTGCCTCCTAGGGTGGTGGCTAACTCCAGATGTTTCCTGTCTCTTCCAGCCTAAACTGCCATCTCAGCTGGAAAGGGAAACTTCTGACCATGTTCCTTGAAGTCATTGAGTGATGCCTGTGCAAGTGCAAGGAAGGCACTTGTAGTAGTGATATGTGGCCACTAATATATTTCTTGCAGTTTCAGTAAATAAAGCAGTAGAATGGAAAGAACTCTGCTTCTGATGAAGTGCTCCACCAACTGCATCATGAGGACTGACAGCGCCAAGGCTGTCGTTTGGTTTGCAGCTACACTAATTACCAACAGGTTTCAAAATATGGTATTTTATGGCTCTCCTAACTGGCAGGCTTTTCTGAGGGGGGTGATTTGTGGAGCACTGTTTTTTGGGCTTTAGCCTTCCTCGGCTTTGGCAGTTACCATAGCTGTGCAACAAAACAATCTCCCAGCCATTTGATTTTTCACAGGGGGGTTATTAACATTTCTAAGCCAGCTGACATGCCTAGGCAGCACTCAAGCCTGTTAAACTGTTACATGTTCCTCTTACGAATGTGCAGAAGCTCTTTTCTGACCAGTGCCAGACCAAACCAGGGCCCTGCGGTGGTTGGGAGACAGGAACCAGCGTGTCTGGGGACAGAAAGCTGGGAGCCAAGCTCAGCTGAGGCAGTGTGAGTAGCGCTGTGTTACGGTAGGGTGGCTGCTCTGTCCTTTGTTGCTGTGTGGAGAGGGGGAGCTGGTAAATAGGACACTTTCCTTTGGGAAAAGAGAGTCAGAAATTATTCTGGAGCTCTCATATAGAGTTGACAATTTCTTGCCCTGCAGAAGCACTACTACAACGTGTACCTCTGAAAAGGACCAGTGTGCTTTTAATACCTCTGTTTCTAGGCACCTGTCTTGAAACACCTTACAGAAGTCCGGTGCTTCTTAAAAATCAGACATCTTAAGGTGCTTCAGAGCCCTCTGTGTTGGGATTTTACTGGGGATGGGGAGAAGCAGCAGGAGACTGAGATGACAGAGCTTGAGTGAAAGGTGTAGGAAAGAATATGAAGTGGGGAGCATGCTGCCTGCATGGTGATAGCTCCACAGTCAGTTGGAGCTTGACAGTGTTTCAGAGAGCATGGTCTGTTCAGAGCTAACAGACGGTATCCCAAAATGGACAGAGCCAGCCACAAAATGAATTTGCTTCTTCCTCAGCTCATTAAATGAGTTGCCCAGTCAAGAATGAGCTCTGGATTCACATGCAGGGACATGTCACAGAAATGGTATGACAGTGTCAGAGGGATGGGACCTTCTGTACAAGAAATGCTGCTGCATCTCCTCACGCTGTGTAGGGCAGGGGGTCTGTGTTGGACACACTGCAAGTCAGTAACAGGAGTGCCAGTACTGCTGGCTGGAGATGGAGGCAGGTTCCTCTTCCTTTGGCCCTTTCCCAATACAGATGTTTTCCCTAATGCCAGCATAGATCAAGCCCGCGTTAGTCTGCTCCAGGTTGGGAAGCATTGCCCCAGTAATTAGAAGCTACCCGAAATAACAAGGTGCTGTAATATACAGGCAGTGGAAGAGCCCAGGTAAAGTGCGGAGAAACGTGAGTCAGGGAGGAGGGTAGCTCTTAACTGCTGCGGTCCTCTTCCTCTCTTCCTGGCTGTGGTGAGGGGAGGAGTGGGCAGCCAGGTAGGCAGGAATCCCCTGCTTCCCCAGCAGCTGCACCCAGGTGTGTACCCAGCAGAGTGCTCCCAAAGCACTTTGATCAGGGCTCCTAGATGCTCTGATAGTAATATTATTTTTCCTGTCCCATATCTATTTCTTCCACATCTAAACAGGCATTGGAGGTTGTGAATTTGTCTGCTCTGCCTGACGTGTGCTGCAGTTTCCACCTGAAATGTATTTCTGATGATGAAGGTGCTAGCCTGTCACATCACTGCAGTGTTCAGGGGTCTGGGATGAGAGGTTTATTGCCAAATTCTCGTCTTTGGCTGTTCATGGGAGGACAAAAGCTTTCTGTGGAGATTATATGCCTGTCAGACAATGGCAACTGTCAGCACTTTCAGAGAGGAGACGGAGACTAGAGCCACTGCTGAAGCAAACACACATAATGACACTGCAGTGTAGCACCCTGGCAATAGATCATCGTCTGTGCCCCAGCACCCCCATTCAGAGCTGTGGGTGACGCACTGGCGACAGCGCAGCTGTGCAGTGACACGGCCGAGGACAGGAGAAAAGGGAAGGGGAGCACCATACTGTGTCTACAGCTGGGGCCTCCGTGGGGTGCCGGGGCTGCCTGGGGTCTGTGCTGCAGCAGAAGGGCTGAAAAGGCCTGAGAGCAGCTCTGGGGTCTTGTTTGACTTCTCTGGGGTTTGTGGGCAGTGTGTATACAGTGACTGAGCACACTCATGCAACAAAAGAAGAGTAGGAATGTGGCATCAAAAGGATCCAGGAAGAAGAACTCTTGTTTAAGAACTTTAAAATATTTATAGACAGAGAAAAAAGTTTAGGAAAATGAGGATTTATTGTTCCAAATAATTTTATGAGGCTTACCCTTTTGCTGGTTGAATTAGGCATAATTTGTATTAATATATTAGGTCTTGTGCTCTTAATAAGAGGTGCTGGTTGAAACTCCTCACTCAGGCACTGCATATACCTATTTAACAGAACTGTGTTTTAATTTGCTTCATAAGAAAGAAGAAATATCTAAAGTCATCTTTCATGGAATGCTGGAATTGGTTACACGTTCTTAAAGCATTTTTATCAGGAAAATTTATAGCAATATCATACCTTCTTTTTAGCTTCACTTCCAGATCAGCAAGACTTACTATCTCTTTTTTGTACCTGCCTACTTGCCCCTGCCTGTGAATAACTTCTACACCTATGAGCCAGGTTTGCCCTGACTTGAGCTGGTGAGAGAGCTCTCAGAAAATGTTACTAGAAGTAGTATTTGGCAAAGGTTTCATGGAACTAGGTGGCAAATGATCAGAGACAGGCTGTGTAAGTACCTCCACTTTACTGCTTCCAAAAAAAGCTGGAAATGAAACTCTGCTTTTATCAGAAATCAGAAAAGCAGCATTGGAGACAGGTGAACATCTTGCATAACAAAAGCAGTTGTTCAACAAGAGATTACAAGGTCCCAGAAAAGGAAGCTTCCTTGTACTGCTTGAACTATTAACTTTATATGTAAAT
>VZTU01006256.1:0-55815 GCA_013400835.1 Zapornia atra | reverse complement strand
AGTTTTTTATAAGCTTTAATACAATAGTAAATAAAATCTTATTAAAAAGCTATAAACCTAATAGGAGAGATTCAGCCATGTTTCAGAAATCCTAGTTGGTTTCCAGATTCACAGCAGGGTTATAGGTAACCAGCTTCTCACCCTCCTGGCTGAATTAATCTGAATGTCTCTGAAGCAACTCAGGTGGCTTTTGGGTTATCACAGTCATCTGACCAGAGAATCTTTCTGGGAACTCTCAATGTCTCTGTCAAAAACTACTGAGTATTGACCAGCACAGCTATCTGGTTAACTCAAACACCAGCAAGAAGGGGCCATACGTACTAACGCTGTTCTGCAGCGTCACAGCGTGCTGCCCCATAGTGTCACTGAGACTTTCTGGACTTGTGTTAATGGGAACAAATACTGAAACTGAGGGTTTGAAGGGTGGTGGTGGGTTTTGGGGTTGCTTTTTGAAGCAAGCTTCCTCAAGTCATTAGTCAAAGGAAATTCATTTTAGGAAATACACATTTTATTGCAAAGGATCCTGCAGTGAGATTGGCTTGCATTTTTTTGTTGGTTTTTGTTTTGGTTGTTTGTGGGGGTTTTTCTTTTGTTCCAGAGGCTCTCCTGTGGATGCTGTAGTGTCTCAGCAGGGAAGCCTTCTGTCTGAAAATATAAGCTTGTAAAATGCATTTCTGAGATGTTAACAGGCAAAGATGCCTTTGCCTGGACTGTTGTAAAATCCTACCTGTATTTGGGCTGTTGTTGCAAACAAGGAGACTTTCCACTAGATGGCCCTGCACATCAAACATTGGCTATATTTCCATGTAAACATGGAAACAATTTCTTGGTTTTGAATTTCACTTGAAGCTTTGTTAACAAACTTTCTATCCCATGATCCTTGTAGGCCAAACTCAAGTCTTCTCCAGCCCTGAAACTGGGCAGCACTATTCCAACATTAAAATACTTTGTATTTTTTTTACTGTCAACCTGCACTCAGAATACATGTGCTTGAGATCCTGGCTTCTCATATGTGGGAGCTGGATAAATGGCTGCTAAATGTTCTTTTTTATCTACATGGAACAAATGGAGATCAGGGACTTGGGTTGTGAGGTTGTCATGGGTGTTCACTAACAAAAGAGAAAGTAATGATACTACAGCCTTGTCACTGGTCTTCTTGGACCTGTTCAGCTTAAAACTTTTACATCTGGTAGGGCTTCCTAAGAGCAGAAAAACACAGAGCTGAACTTGGAGAGGATATAAACTGACGTTGTGCTCTTAACATTTAAAGAATTGCATTACCCAACCTCAGCTTGGGATTCACTTGAGGAATTTTGATTCCTTCTGACGAGCCTGCCTATGGCAGGCCAGCAGGAGGCTGGTTTTGGATCTGTCTTCCTTGTATTTGTTCCTCCAGGCCACTGCTGTTTGTCCAGATTACACCTTCCTGTGCTGCTTGTGTTTTGCTGATGCTGCCTAGTGTTGTATTCCTTGATGCTTGACCCAAGTCTCATCTTCCTGCCATGGGGTCCATGTAGGTAAAGTCCTTTAGTTTACAGCTCTTTCCAGTGCTAGTCATTCCCAAAGGATGGCTCACATGCCGTTAGTGGCACACAACCACTCCAGAGCTTTATAAATGAGCCTGGTGATCAATGTGTAGCAGAATACTTGAATTCTGCTTACAAAGGGAGTTTCACCAAAGAGCTGAGCAGGAGTTAATGTAAGACAGGTCCCTGGTGCTGGCTTGATGCTCTGTGCACAAATGGCAACTCCCAGCACCTTCGGTAACTGCACAACACATTGAGATGGAAACCAGCCTCAGGAAGGGACTGAGGGTAAGGTGTTGCTGAGAGGTGTGTGTGAGGTTGGTTACCCCAACCTATAGTGTTGGGGAGTAGGTTTTGTGGGTTGGAGACTGCAAGCAGAGGATGGGATAGAAGAGTTTTGTGTCCTGTCTCAGTGTAGCATAGCCCAGTGCAGGGCTGGGTGCTGTTGCTGTCTTTTCAGGCGCTGCTGCCTGTAAGTGTATCCCAGCCATGCAGGCTGGGAAATGGCTGTACTGAAATGAAAGCAGAAGGGCTCCTCCTTATTTCTGGAAGTGACCCATGGAATCTGGGGCTCACACTGATGCAAAAATATGAAATGGGCTCAGAACAATTTGATGTAATGAGTTGCCTGGTAGGAAAAGGGCAAACAATGGTGCAGAGTACTGACAACTAATGACGGTAATAAGTAAATTAAATCTGTCACTACTAAGGTGCATAGGGCTTATTCATCAAATAATGCACAGAGGGTTTAAAAAGCTGAAACTAAGTGATCATGACCATCAGAAACTAAACAAGAAAAGTGTGCTTTTCTGAGTAGGTGAGAACTGGTACATTCTCTGGGATGGAAATGCAGCAGGTTGACAAGAATGGGACTGAATAGTGCTGCGAGCCCTGGTGAGTGCTCTTTGTTTTGCTGCGCTGCCTTCAAGGGGTGGGAATGGGTTTTTCTTGCAGAGAAGGGTGGTGGTGTTAAATGCTATTATAATAACATAATGAGAAATCAGAGCAGCAAAGTCTTGACAAGGCATCTAGCTCGAGTTAATTAAAATAGAGAAGTCATACCATGGTGCCAAGGGAAATAGTAAAAGCACAGATGGGGAGATTTGATTGCTTACTGAGGATTAGCATGGTTAGTGCAGAGATCTTAAAAGGACAAAGGGACAATCTGGACAACCTGAAGGCTGGAGACAGAAGCTGAAAAGAGATGTGGGCATGTGGATTGCAGATAAAACAACTTTAAGGGCCACTACTAGTGTGAATTTGTGAAGGAAAAGGAAAACTTTAGGCTTGACAACATTCTTATGTAATTATGGCAGTTCAGTCTGGAAAAAGGATGTCTGTCCACAGTTATGGCTCATAATAAATGTAATTATGCTCATACTGCAGTGGAGACAAGCCTAGGCCAGAGCTGTTTAACAGAAGGCTCTCCTGAGCCTTTCCCAGTCCTAGCCAGGCTGGCCTATCCTTTTCAACATTACAGCTGCAGTTCAAAGGGCACCTCAACATGCCAAGTGAATCTTGGAGGTGCTACTCACAGCTCTGCTGGGGTCTGGTAGCAAGAACCTGTCTTCTGTGTCCTGGAGGGGAAAAAAATGCATATAGCACAGGATGAAGAGTCAGTAGCTTTTCTGTGCTGCACATAGCAGCTGTAATGCCCTAATGCCTGGTCCCCACAAAAGATTGTAGTGCAGAAATGCAAGTAGATCAGATGGAGGTGTCTTCTGTGCTCTGTTTGGACTAGGAGCCCAGAGCACACCGAATTACTCATAATCTTTCCTCCCCTGTGCATCATCTCGCTTCCTGCGTGGATTCGGAGGCACCCTGCGCAGGGTTATTGCATTTGTCACTGTCTTTGCTGGGACTGCATGGAGATGCCAGAGGCCTGGGCTGATCAGCTCCTAGGACAGGATTGTACAGAAGAGCTCTTTCCTCCACCACACCCCACATTAACACCCCACTCCACCCTAAAAAAACCCAAAAAAAACCCCCATCACCAAAACAAAAAACAGAAGCAAAAAAAAAACCCCAAACCAACAAACCCCCCACCTAACCAAGGAAAAGCTCAGGGCAGATGTGGTATTTCCTTGAGAGAGGAAAGGGATGGACTGGAGGCAGTAGGAGGAAATTCCAGAGCAGAGAAACATTTCCACATTAGGAGGGGTCCTTAGAAAACAAAATAATGTGCATGACTGGAGAGGTATGTTTCTCCCACTCTTCAGCAGACTAGGTGCTGCCTAACCTCTTGTCAGGTTAGAGATCATCTTGTGCCTAAGCGAGGACAACGGGCTGTTTGTTCCTGAGGCTACTGTATTAACTGAAAACAAAATCAGTAAATTATTTAGTAGTTCAGAGCTGGTTTTAATGGGCTTCTTGCTGGAAACCGGTACTGATTATGCATAAATTAGCAGAGAAGCTGGCTATTCATAGCATGCTGTAACCAGAAAGGACCGTATGAAGGGTGGGTAGGAGGGGCTGACCCTCTTCCAGTCCTCCTTTTACAACAAAAAATACTTTCTGATCATTCTGTATTCCTGCAGACACCCTCCAAGGACCCCATTTTGAGTCTGACAAAGAGGGAGATAACCCCCTGAGTGCTCCTTTCTGACAAGTTTAAAGGCTTTGCTTGGTGGGGAGAAAGTCTCCAAGCTGGTGTTTACTGATGGCTCATCACCAGGCAGACCTCTTTCTATTTTGGGAACAGGAAGGGTGGGCCTGGAATCTTGCCAGTAAACAGCTTGAGCCATAACTTCAAGGGCCCTTACCTTCCTCTGTCCTTAGGTGCCATTTTTTCCTCACTTCAGGGCTGAGGTCACTGCTGCTGTAATGTTTTTAGCAAAGCATCAAGGTGAGGCTCTTGCTGTGAAACCAAATACAGGCCATGTGGCAGGCAGCTCCAGTGTCAGGCCGAGCGGGCAGCAGGAGGTCAAGAACATTTGGTTTATGTGACAAGCCTGGTGCTGCAGAATTGAGGTACAGGAGCAGAGGGGCTTCCCCTTGCCATGACTCCTCAGCTCCTCAGGCTGCCAACAGCTGAAGCAGACTTAGATGCTTTGACTAAAAGTGGGACTCAGGGATGCATGTCAGAAATTGCCCCACGGGAGGTGTTGACAGGAGCCAGAGTGGTTCACAAATAGCATAGGAGACCTCCAGGACAAGCTGCTGGGGATGGGCCATGGCATGGTGCACCTCGGGTTTGCCATCAGTTTGATCTCCAATAGAAAGCAGGGGAGAGAAATAAGTAGAGAGATCATCTCAGCACAACCTGATGTGGAAGAAACTGGCACGATATTTGGCAGGCAATGAAGAGGCAAAAGTGGTAGGGGTTGAGGTGGGGTCCTGGGGGATGGTGCACACAATTCTGCAGCTGCTGCTGCAGCTGGCACTGATGTAACAGTGCTGGTACGAATACAGCTCGGGCAGGATGCAACCCCATAAGGACATTGTGGGCTTTCCAGGGAACCCAAGTGTTTGGAAGGGGAAGGAGTCATTGAGCAGATGGTATGGAGGTGACATCCAGACTATCTGATGGTAGAGCTTCCAGGAATGGGAGCTGCACAGGGGTGTGCACCCCTGAACTGCCTCAGAACATTGCTGAGCGACTTAGGGTGGGGGAACAGTGCAGCTCTAATCTGGTTCAACTGACAGCTCAATAAAATCATTTCGGTTTCCTTCTTGTATAAGTTACCTTGCAGCTTTTGTGATCTATAGCAGCTTTGTGCATCTTTATATTCCTCTTAGCTGCGATCCACTGAAATGTTTTGGAGCTGCTTCATGGTGGTTTTGAAGCAGCTCGATTAAAAGGACCTAGGAATTCCTGGGAAAATGCTAAGAGTGACTCAGAAGAATTGCCCTCCTTTTGCCCTCAGTAGCTGTAAATATAATGAACTGTTACCAATGGGCATCTACCTGTGGCTGACTCAGCTGTGTCTGAGCTACCCCGAGGCAGTTTGGAGCCGGCTGCTGTGCCGGTAGGCAGCAGTGCTCACAGAAGCACAGAGGCTGAAAAGGGAGTGGGATACATTGGCCCTGAACCAAGACTCAGGAGGTGAAATTCTCATTTCTGGCTCTGCAGCTGCTTCTCAGTATGATTTGTTGATAAAGTACTGAAAGTGCATCCAGCCTCAGTTCTTCACTAGGTACCACTGTCCTTTGTTCACGGAGCCTTTGCTGAGGCTGAGGACAAAAGCAAAGGAAAATAGAAGACGTGTCTTCTTTGGTGCTTCTCATTCACCTCCTTTGATGAGATGGAATTTGGACCGGAGAACAAAACAAATAATTAAACTAGAAATAAAATTTACTGTGCCTAGTGAAGATCTCAGCTTGCTGGCTGCCTTCAGCAATGTTCTCTCCATGCCTCAATCTCTCCCTGTTGTGAGCTGCATCTCTGCCAGTTTGGTGAGAAGTTCTGGGCTACAGGGGGGTGGATGAGTCTTGTGTCTGCGGGGATCACCAGGAGCCAGAGTCTGCTGTAGGTTTACATAACCCAGACACAGGTAGTCTTGCCTAAAAAAGCTAACATCTGTTTTCTTTACAAGTTCAGAGCACTCGTGTTCCTCCTCCCTCCCTAGCATTGCTTTCCTGCCACGACCTCTGAATCTCCTGTGTGAGGGCAGCGTATTGCGATGGGAATGAGAGGGGGCAGGACAGAGCTGCAGTTACCAGCACAAGGCAGAGTGAGGCCTCGTGTGGAGAAAATCTAATTTTGAAGCACCTGTGCTGGATAAATAACAAAGGAGCTGCTGGGAAGGGACAGCAGAGCCTGTGAATGGCACTGTGTATGCGACCCACGGCATATTCCTTGCTTGGCTAATAAGAGATTCTGACTCTCATTCAGCACATGCTGGCAGTTAATCTCTCTGCCATATGGCAACTGTGCCTGGCACCTGCTTCGTCAGTGTGAGATAAGGTCAGCATCTCCCTGTGGGCAGAGGTATTTCAGAGAATCAATGCTGCTTCTGTGTCTTTGCCACCCGGGAACCCCTGCTGTTCCTAGGCATGGTGCTGGGAGCTGGGAAGGAGCATCTGAACTTTGGCAGGGAGGCTCCTTCCTCCCCAGGATGGTACTGTGCCTCGTGCTAGTCCGTGCTGTGTACAGATTGTATCCATTCATTCACAGTTTGTCATCAAAAGCCTTGAATAGGAAGAGATAAAAGCAGTGTGAAAGGAAATACATGTTTTCCTCCCTCTTCTCTTTCTACTCTACTTCTAGCATGTTTCCTTCCATCTTGACTCCTGTATTGTCTTTGCCCCCCAGCTTGCACAGCACAGGCAAACACTTCCCAGCTGTCAGGGAGGAGCTGTGATATTGTACAGCTGTGGCTGGGGTCCTCCTGTCTGCTGCATCACCATTAAATCCCCTGCCTGTGTATGCCAACCGGTCTCTCTTACATTTTCTTGCTTCCATCTCTCTTCTGGTATTTCACTTTATCTTGCACTTCACATTCTCTAGCCATCTGTCTCTCTTCTCATCAAATCATCCTTCAAAGAAATGCCCTGCTAAACCTATCCTGTCCTGCCTGGCTCTTTACATGAGACAAAACATGTTAGGACAGGGACATAGCCAGGCAACTTCTGCTTTTGCCTGACTGCAGTAGGCCTTCCTAGGTGATGCTGGAGATCATTGCTAGTGAGACAGGACAGGGACAAAATTGTCAGTGCCAGCTACAGCCAGAAGTACGGACAGCCTGAGATGGAAAGATGCTTTGAGGAGGTTGATAGATGTATGTAGCTCCCCCCACCTGACAAGCTTTCCTTCATGAGAAGGACCTTTCTCCCCAACTGAAAGGAGTAGCGTATATCTAGCTCTGCTCATGACACTATGATATTGAATATGGGTTTAATCTCTCTGATAGCTGTTAAATCCTCAGATGAGAGTGATGTGCTATTATTCTTTACCTAAAAGCCTTAGATTTCTGCAGGTAACTTAATACTCGATGTTAGACCAGCAGCGTAGACGTGGTACAAATTGAGCTTGGCTTTGCGATCACCGTGCTCTGGTAGCGTTTGAAACTAGAGAAAGGCATTTAGGGATTTAATGCTGAGTCCTGCCAGTCTTCCTCTCAATGTCCTCTGCTTTGTTTGGGACCCTCATCAAAATATCTTCAACCAGGCCTTTCTAATCCTTGTTTTCTTTTGTCTAGGGTTTCATTTGCCCTTTAAACTCATTGTAATCTGATCTTAGTTCTCAGGCCTGTTTCTTTACTTCCTTTAGGAATTGCTGTCCCTGATGGGTGAACTTTGTATAGCTTCAGGAGGGATGCCTGTGTTTCTTATCTGTAACAAACAGGGAGAAGGGTGCTGAACGGTAGTTCTGGAGCCAAGTGGAGACACATAGCTGAGGCATGGAGGCTAGGACAGGAAGGCTGGGACAGTCAAGCTGTACCACTCCCATGCAGGTTCTGACCCTGAAGAGGCTTGCAGAAAAGTTTAGCAGGAATCCTAAAAGGTTTAGAGGAAAGTTGTCATTTAACTGACTTTCTATTTAAAAGAGAAGAAAGGAGGGAAAGCTCAGCCAGAAAAACAGTGTAGTTTGACTGTTCCCATTACTTGTTTTGTTACTGATAGCAGCTCATTTCCCCAGAGTGAGAACGTGGATACAGGGATCACACAATTACAGCCAGTTCTGTGCCCTTCTGGGAGGAGCTGACCTGCTAATGGGTGCTGGGCTATCATTGTTGGGAGAGCTTCACCAGGGAGTCAGATGCCTTCTGGACTTAAATAAGCCTGGAAAAGGGCCCCTTTTAGACAGAAGTTAAAAAAGGCTTGCATGTGAAGGCTCCTGAACTTAAGGTTCTGTTACTGAACAGGGCTGGAAATATCCCCATGAAACAAAGTTCCAGTGAAAATGTTTATTTTGTTTTGAACCCAACTGCCTCATCCGAAACACTTCTGTTCAAGGAGCTGTGGGGGGCTCTGAGGCAGCCTTTCTGCACTGCTCTCCCTGGGCTCCTGGCCAGGCAGATCAGTCTCTGGGGCAGACCCAAAACACAGTATCACTTTCTACGCTAGGACCTGGTGAGTGATGCTAGAGAAGGCAGCCACAACAGAATCTCCATGCTTGTACTGAGATGGTGACATGGTGGTACTCAGAAAACCTCAGAGGCAAATGCCACTGTGCAATTCAATCTCACAATTCGCCTGGGTGTCCTCTCCTAACACTCCTAACTCTTGGGATGCAAGACAGGGGAAATCTTTCCATTATTCAGCTTGGCTTCCCTTTATTGCATGGTGCTTCCCCATCATGGCAGCAGTGTGCTTGTTGAATCAGTTAGACTGAACTCTGAAACAGGAAGCTCCCCTGTGTGATTACTCAGTGAAATCCGTACCAACACTGTAAGACAGGAATATTTCTGACCTTTTCTGTTCGATGTGACAGCACCTGTTTACAGCCAGCAACAGAATATAACGTAGCAGAGTCCTTGCTGGATCTGCAGAGTTCGGTATGGACGAAGGGATGCTTTCTTAGATCTCCCAAGCTCAGCAGATAACTAAGCTTTCAGTGGGATGTTGTTTGAAGCAGAAATGAGTAATTAACACTGCGTGGTTCAGTTTGAAAATCAATACAGACTGTATTGAGCCAGGAGAGTGGCTGCTAATACTGTAAGTCTGAATCAGCAAGATACGTGAAAAATGGATCCACCTAGCATAAATCTATCAGAGAGCATTAAAAAAAAATAAAATCAATAGCTCAGCAATTAAGCCCAGGTTTAGAGGAAATTGCAGGAGAATCGTTCAGGCTGGCACCACAAAATATTGAATGCTGAGGCACAATTTCAAGGAGCTAAATTCAGTATTCTCAGGAGGGATGTTCAGCGCTGCTGGTTCCTTGGAAATGGTCCAGATGTGAAAACGCCTCCTAAACTCAAGAAAATGAGACAACAATCAGGTATTCTCCAGAGCCACCTATTCTGGGTATGCATCAGTGTGCCAAGACACCAACCTTTTAAATGTTTTAATCCTGCAGAACTATAGTGAGAAGTTATAAGCCCCTGTGGAAATCTGAGAGGATTGGCTTTGGCAGGACTTGCCCACGTGTGGTGGGGCTGAGCCTGTGTTTCAGTTACTAGGTGTTTTCTGTGTCTGTCAAACCAAATCCTGCCTGGACTCCTGAGGATTTCACAGTGGCGCAATTGACGTTGAACAAGCTGGTGCCATAGGGCTTACTCTGCCGTCCACAGGCTATAGCAGGTGAATAGCTGAGCATGGGATGAGCAAGGCTGTGGCCGTGGGATATCTCGTGGGCTCTGTGGTACTCTGCATTTGGTCTAAACATGAGTCGTGAGCTACTCTGCATTTGTCATGCAGAATAGTTAACAAGTTCCTACCTTTGCTTGCTTTTCATGTTATTTACCTTACCTTATTCACATTTACACTTCCATGGCTGTAGAAGTGGATTTTTAAAAAGGCAGTTCAGTGGAAGGTTGCTGGAGTTACCACTTTGGCTTTGTACACTCCACTCAGGAGGGTATCAGTGTTTGTTACTCTCCCAGATGTAGCTGGGACTTCTAGCTCATGATAACTAGCTCTTTTATCCAAGAGATAGGGATAGTTCTGCTATATGGATACTGCTTTTGGGCATCAGGAGAAAAATAGTTAGGCTGAAAAAATAAGAACTATTTGCTAATTGAACAACTACACATAAACTACAAGTCCTTGAGATGCATATTTGCCAAACCCCAGTGCCATGTAAGAACCCTCTGTGAAATACTTGGCTGCATTAGACACTACCATAAATGCCAGCAGATCGTTTTATACTGTAGTTGCATTTATTTCTGTCAGCCAAAAGTGTACAGCTGAGATGACAGTGAGCTCCTGTGTTTGTTCACACTTAAACCGAACCGGCTGGTGGAAAATACAGTTGTGATTTTTATATGGAAATTAATCTGCCCACTGACAGAATATCCTTGGAATGGTGTGAGCTGGGAGGCAGGACACACTTCCATCATTAACAGAGGCCTGAAACTAGGGTGGGTCTGGAGGTGATTCACATGCATTTTGCAGCAATATTGTTCACATAGTTTTCAGTGGATCCAGGACTGAGTGACCAAAAATAATCAGCTCTGGTTTGCTACCCAGGCACCATAGCAACTTGAAATGCTGTGCTTAAAATTGTCATTGGCTTTTCCTCCTATCCCTTTGTTCCATATGGTGCAGCCTGTCACACTAACATAGAGTTCCGTGGATGCCAGCTATCAGAGTGGAAGGAAATTAAATGATGGGATGCCTGATGCTGGGTTGGGTAAGCTGTCTGCTTTGTTGCTTGGCATGACCTGGAACCACATCTCCATGGCACAGCGTGACTTTCTGCGGGGTGAGACTATGTGCTGTGTCCTGCAGGTTGAGGCACGCTGCATTGCTGTATCCTGGTAGTGCTGTGGAAATAATGAGCACAGTAATGCTGTGGTAAGTAAGGAGCCACCTTCCCTCTACTCTTGTATCATTAGTAGAATCCACAGGATTTGAGAAGGAAGATTGTGCTTGAAACAATAATTTAGCTTGACCACGCTGGTGAACGTGGGAAGTCCTGGTAGACTGTGAAAAAGGTTGTCTGAGCTTAGACACTTTTCTATTTTTGGCACCTAAAAAATAATATAACTTCAAAACAGCTGAGCAGCCAGCAGGCTTCATGAGCTGCTTATTTTGCCCACTTGATTAGACCTTTCACTTGTGCTTGTGCTCTTTTTCAAATCCTGGGAGTAATCCTTCAATGTTTACTATTGTTTAAGCTCCAGGATGTGTACCACTGGTGGGAAGAGCACCTAGAACTGGGGGTTGATAAAGCAGCATATCCTGCAGATCTCTTGTCTTTGATAGTTATGCCCTGCCTAAACAGCAGAGAGTAATGTGGTGGTGTAGCAGTGGTGCACTGCTTTGTGCGGTGTACGCAGGAGTAAGCAGCTGTGGGAAGCACAGACCATGGAATAAGTAGTGCTGCTATGTTCTTCATCTTGTGCAATACTGTTTTTTTCATTAAAAATGAAGCTTTGTTAGCCAGTGTTGAACCTAAATAGCCTTTCTTCTGATCAGACCATGCTTGGAGGTACTTGATGAGTTCCTTCTCCGCAGTCCAAATCCTTCACAACTCTCCCATCACACCCCTGGCTCTGATACCAAGATCTGATAGCAAAAGCAGGGCAGCAGCTGTGTGTTGTCCAGTGAGCCAAGAACTGGTCTCCAAATGGCCATTGGGAATGCCAAGTCTGCTGTAGGGTATGCTGGTACGTCATAGCGTATGTCACTCATCCCAGACAATTCACAGATTGGCTGTAAGTCTGCCATAGATGATAATTCAGTATTTGAGTATCATGCATTTAAAAAGGCAGGGGAAGGCTTATCTACAAAAACATAATTTGATTTGCCAAAGAAACAATATTTGTCATTTATAAATAGGTAATTGCGTTCACTGGAGCCCTCGCAATACAGCTTTACAACAGGATTGAGCCATTTTCATTGATCACTTCAAATCAATTGTGTCATTGCATACAACTTGGTACAAACATCACCCAATAATATTTACAGCTCTTCTGCGTCAGTATACATGCAGTGTTGTTCTTAGCATTGCATATTTGTTTAATCAAGCTAATATTGCATCTGCCTCATTGGTAATGTGATGAGAAGAAACTCAAATTACTGAAAATGATCAACCTGTTCCTTTCTGATCAAAGCTCCACCTGAGGGATTTAGACTTTCTTAAAGCACACGAAGATTCATTCTCTCTTCTAAGCATCAGCTTTTTCAGAGAGAAAAATCGCTGCTTTGGGCAAATCCATCTTTTGGCAGCACAGAATTCACTTATAAACCTGAAATTTCTGTCCTTGAGAAGAGCTGGTAGAGTTGGCTACAGGAACCACTCTGCTTCCACGGGCTTTTCACATCCTCTGCTTCATTTGCCTTTTTAAGGACTTGGCATAGAAGATCTTGCTTTCTCCAAGTCAGATAATCATCCCCAAATCTGAAGGAAATGGACTTCTCTGGCTGTGCTGTAGTCAAGAGAGCAAATGCAACTGTACACCACCGCAGGGAGGTGGACTTCAACAGTTCTTCAGATTTGGATGATGCTTCTTTGTACTACTTGCTGGAGGAATGGACTCTCGACCCATCAGGCCCAGACATGAAGATGTTTTTAATTCCTCCTGTTGTCTGCCTCGTGGCAGGTGTCCTTGTCATTCCTACCATCTTGTTTGTGATCTTCTCTAGGTTTAGCATCCGTCAGGAAACAAGGTACATGCTGCTGGGAAATGCTCTGCTCTCTGATCTGATCTACCTTTTGTTCTACGGCCTGTCGGCTGCTCTCAATGCAGCACATGTATGTCTCCCAAAGGAAGCCTGTGTCCTCCTGTTGTTCTTGCTGGCAGTGGCTTACTGTGGAGGGCTGTTCACAGCTGCTGCAATAGTCCTGGACACATATGTAGCTGTTCTGTTTCCCTTGCGCTACATCACTATTTTGCCTCCTTCACGAACTAAAAGAATCATTGTGCTGCTCTGGGTGTGTTCTGGGGCTTTCCCTGGGATTTTCTTCTTGGTGCTACTGAGTGCTCACAGCTTTCTGCCCTGTGCCATGGAAATGTGCTCGGTGCCAGTAATACTGATACTAACCCTGAATGGGACTGATGCTGTGAAACTCTGCTTCTGGCTGTCTACCACCGTTATCTTTCTCTGCCTCTCTCTAATATTTTGTTGCTACACAGTTCTGTATTTTAAAACCAAACAATCAGGTATATGGGAGAGCATCTGCTCCAGAGCCACTGTAACGTTCTTAATGCACAACACTGTGTTGTTTTTTTACTTCTTTCCACTCTTGGCCCTTTTTGTAGAATCATTCTTGTGTGTTAACGTTGTCATCAGGCTGCAGACAGGACTCTGGGTCTCCCTGACTGTCTGTAACATCCTGATGATTTTGCCTAAAGTTTTGTTCCCTTTTCTGTACGGGCTTCGATACAGAGAGATCTCAGCATCTCTCAAATCTATTGTCAGAAGGAAGCATCTTCACCAGGTGTCACCGGCTCCGTTAGCATCCTGAGCCAACGCAGAGCACAGCCCCAGCAGAGGAGCTGCCCTGGCCTTGTTGAGGCTTGTGAGCCTGATGGAAATCACTCAGCTTCTGAAGAAGTAGCGATCGGCCCAAGTCAGAGAAGAGATGGGTTGATTCCTCCGTCTCCTTGGTGCCTGAAGGCCACAGATCTTTCATCACATCGCAGCTGGGAATACAGCAAATGCTACCCTGGATGAAGTTCTGAGCTTTGTTCTGAAGTGGGAGGGCAGTGTCTTTTGGAGGAGATACTGAACCAAGATCATTTTCACCCACCCATGGCAGAGGCATTTCTGGAAAAGAGAAAATGAAAAACAGATGGTGCAAAGTAAAGGAGTAACCATGGGTCTCTTGATGGCATCACCTACAGAAGAGAGGATCCTTAACCAAACGTGCTGTGACCACAACAGCTATTTCTTTCACTCCCAGTTGAATCCTTGCAATAGCAGTGTCCTGTTCTTAAAACCCAGGCTGGAGGGTGCTTCTGGAAACTGCTGTACTCAGTGAAATGCTTGCTTTGTCTGGTGCAGTGTGCCAGCCCACTAACTGCCCATGGATTCCATCTGAGAATCTGCAGAATGCTCAATTCTTATAAAATCTGCCTGAAGGGAAGTCGCCTTTGATCAGTGTGCGCCGGGCAGCCCGGCACATGGCACTGTCAGGGAGTAACAGAGACGGATGGGCTGCTTGGTGAGGGGAATGGAGCCCGAAACAGCAGGTTTCTGTGCCTCCCTGCAGCGTGCAGTCCTGCTGTGCCTCTGCTGGGGGAGCAGAGTGGGTGGCTGCGGGGAGCTGGGGCAGCCCAGAGCCCCATACTCCCTCTTGGGACCACACTGGTGTGGCCAGGCCAAGGCTGAGCCCAGCAGCGAGGTGCAAGGCTGGGCAGGGGGTGTACCCACAGCACAGCCCACACACAACCCGGGCTCAGGGACTACGCGCAAGCACCACTTCTGAGTCCCTGCCAAAGGCATCTCCCAGTTCTGCCTCTCAAATTCTCTTAGAAGCCTGATGTGGTTTTATAGCTGTACCAGGTGAAGCTGGTGTTAAGTAGCTGTCTCCAAACCCTGTGGAAGGTCAGGAGAAGCTGCAGTGGCTGTTTGATGTACTCGGGGGCAAAAAAGATGATAGCTCATAAGCATGTTTTAGGTTTTCCAGATCAGCCACCTACCTGTAGAAGATAAGTGAAGCATTTTTCTGTAAAGATACCAAAATTACTTTGGACATAAACATCAGTTGGGAAATTCAAATTGCAGTGCTGTTCCTTGGACTAGAGAAAATAGACTTTGTATTTCTAGAGATGATACTTTTAGAACTTGTTACTTTTCATAGTGAAATATGTTGGACCTTAAAAAAATACATGTTAGAAAATGGCCCTTGATTTCACTCTGGGCAGTATCTTGCTTGTGTGCTGACTCTCTCCACCTTCGTTTGCCTAAAATACATTGCTGTAAAGCAATACACAAAGTGCTGAATGTGACTTTTGGGAGTTTCTTGCTCATTTGAAGAATTCCACTAAGTGTAAGCCAGGAGGAGATTGGTGTCTGGTTGCATGAGGTGGTTTTTGGCAATGAAGCCTGTTTGAGAAATTCCTCCATGTGTATCTCTCCTCGTTCCCAAACTGCTTGCTACTCTCCTCACACTGCAGCGTCTGCTCCCTGCAGTTTGCTGATACAACTGCTTCTGGGGTTGCAGGATAAATATACCCCTCCAGAGAGAAGTGGGGTGTTTTCATTTTAACTAAGCTACTCCCAGTGATCAGTTTTAGTGTTCTGCAAGCAGCTGTGTCAGCATAGTTGAGGGGGTAACAAATTCCAGGTCAGAGGTGGGACTGAGGTACCTTAGAGTCTTTTTGCTGCTAAGGGACACTTCTTGTGCAAAAGCATCTTTAAGATAAAATTGTTGCAGGTGAATAAACTGTATTGTTGTGTATTTCCTTTAGCCATGGTTCTGTGCTTCCCTTGTTTTGACACAAAGGAACATTAAAATCCTGAGAAACTGCTTTGTTTTCAGGAAAAAAACAAACATGTTTCTTCTCAGTCCTCCTCAGTAATAATAATAATAAAATAGGACCTAAATGTTGCTTTTTGCTGGCTGCTTTTATTTCTCTTCAAGATGAATGTACCCTAGACATTTGGTGCACAAGCTACACTTGTATAAAGACTTTGGATTCAGCCTAGAATGGGACTTTTCCATACCACTAGGAAGGATGGAGAAAATGTCTGGATACTAAATCAGGTGCTTTCTGTGACATCCATTGAGCGTGTGGCATGATCAGGATTGGAAGATGTACCTGTAACTCCCCAGGCCACTCATATCCAGGACTCTATCTTTGTGCCAGTGCCTGTTAGCAAAAACGCTGGTAACTTACGGGTTGTTTTGTCCGTGCAAGAGTATTTCAAGCTTTGTCACCTGGAGTTTACCTGTATCATATCATTCTCATGCTGAGTAGTGAAGATAACTGTGTAAATAGTATAAAGTAAGGCAGTTCTGTATAAAGCCATAGGTGACTGACTATCTGGAGGTCAGTTATTTGATCTTCCTGATAAGTGTTGCCAGTTATGAAGTTAATCTCCAGGACAGGCTCGGATAAGATTATATTCCCAATTCAGTAACTTTTTCTTACCTACACATCCCTGGACATGTTTGAAGACAACTAGAAGTTTGGTAACGTAAAGAGGATGCTGAAAGAAGAAGGAAGGGAACTGATGATTGTGGCATGTTTAGATATCCTGTCTGACTAGGACCACAGGAGTCACCAGGACAATACCACAGGCACTAGGTTCCTACAATTCTTTTCCTAAATGTCTTGAGTATTGTCTTATAGACAGTTAGNTTTTTTTCCCAGAACCTCATGACTCTGGTGATCAGCGACCTTGTAAGGATGTCTCCAGATAAGCTCTGGAAATTCAAGCTGAGACTATTTACTGGCGCCCAGCTATTGACCTCTCCCAGGTCACCTAAGTGAACTTCTTGGATATCACTGTGCCTGCCCAGCATTTTAATTTAAAGCGAAATGGAGAGCAGTTGACATGTGATTTGGCAGCTGGGAGTAGTAATCCTTTACTGAATTGCAATAGCATGAATCACTAAGGTATTCTAATTTCTAGCCTAAATATATTCCTGGTCAGTTTTTCTCCTCTTTTTTTTGGTGCCCTTCATTTACCGCTGCTCTCTTCCCTCTGAGCTGGATTCCCAGCGCAGTTGCCTGCTGTCTGTAACCTGCAGACTGAAGGGAGTCATTCCTCATTCCAGGGGTTGGGGCTGTGCCATGCACAATTCCAGCTCCAGTTAGGTCTGTGCCTCAAATGAGATTAGTTTCGATGTCATGAGATACGAAGAATCTCCCAGCAGGTAAACAAGCTCACAGCTTTGGATTCAGGCTTTAGTTTGTTTGCAATGATTTGAGCAATTATTCAGTAAAACTAATTAACCTCCTGCAGTTTTAGTAATTAATACTAGAGTGGCTACTCCTGCTCCATCACTTGGCTGTGTCCATTTTTAAGGGAAATTTAACACAGTAATAGGTCAGAAGGAAACCAATGTTTGCCTGGTTGCACTGGAGGCAGTCTTGGGAACCCCAGGGCTGCGTCCCCACATTTGGGAACAGCACCAGCTACCCCTGTGCCATGTCACACAGCTCCCCAGGGAGTCATCACCAGTCACTAGACATGGAAGCACTTTATGTCCTTTGGACTGAAACAGTGATTGTGCCCAGCTCCCTGCGGGAGCTGGGTGTGTATGACAGAGGAGAGGGAGCCCCTGATAGGAAAAGGAAATTACAAGTTTCCTTGAACCTTCTTTTGTGTTGTCTCCTGTTTCCACCCCCACCTCGCTGCTGGGCACAGCGTTGCTGGCTCTTGCCACTTTTTCACCAGCCTCATGATTTCTGATGTCTTCATAAAACTACTGATCCTGAACACTTTGGTTTTTGACATGCTTCTAGCCCTTCAGATTGCAACACCAGCCTGTGAGGTACAAAGAGCAAGGAGGCAAATGAAAACAGCTCTTAGTGAACTGCTATTAAAACATGTGCATTTTTGAGAGAGTATCCAAGCTGGGGTTCTGCCCTCTCGTGTTTGTCAGTGAGGATGGTCTGGCTTGTGCTTTCCCAAGGTCTGCAGGTGTGGCTGGGGAACCACTCCAGGGCAGAGGAGAAGCTGTTTTCTGTCCCTGCTATCTGGGGTTAAAAAAACTGTATTTGGGCGTTTATTTGGATAACTTTTGTTCGATTCAATTGAATTTTTTTTTTTTTCAAGCAGCACCCCCCAAGTTTTGCTACTGACATTGCAGGGACAAAATGAGCAACTGACTCCTGAGGGCTACTGGCTTTTAGGATGATTCCCAGTAGGAAGAACTGGTCAGCTCAAGAGCTCCTCGAGGGGAAAGGCAGACTCCCCATTCATCTGCCGTCTCTGTCCCTGTAGGTGGTAACTGTTCTTGAAAAAGATTTTGAAATCAAATACCTGTTTTAGAAGGTATTTCTTCATGTCCCCGAGAAAGTAGAGCAGGATGGGACAGTCTGGGAGTATGAGAAGTGGTGTAACCTTGCAGAACAACAGGAGAGTTAGGAAAGAAGATGCCCAATTAAACCCAGCAGTCACAAAGGGAAGGGACTGTAGGAAGATTAAAGAAAATGTGGGAGTCAGCTGGAGTTGCAGAGGTGAGTTCCAAGGCATGAGGGCAGTTGCAGAAGAGAGAGGATATCTGAGAGAAGACCCATCAAGGGCCATGCACCTACCCACAGGCTGCATCTGCCTGCCTCAGCCTGCATGGTGATGGCAGACTCAGCAGTGCAGTCTGGGGCCCTGCCCTACTGCTGAGCACTCTGGAATCAGTATACTGAAAATCTGGAACCCACAGTTTTTTCTCAGCCCAACATGAGAGGAATGTTATTTTTAATGCTGTATAAGGCAGAGGGAGATGTTGCAGAGAGGGAGGGAGGCTGGAAGGAGTTGCTGCTCTCTGCTTGGACAGATTTGTTTTGCAGTGTTTTTCTGTCTTGATTTAATTGTGAGTTGGCTGCCTCCAGCAAGTAGGCAGGGGAGGAGGGGCAGGAAAATGTTCCCAGCCTTTGGCCAAGAGTGTCCCAGAGCGTCCCAGGCATGACCTCTTCAGTGTTTGTTTTTCGTTCTCTACAACTGACCCAGATGCTGGGGTTTGAGATGAGGGCCCTGGCCTCTTGCCCCTTCTGGTACAGCATGTGATGGTCCCGGGAGTCAGGCTGGGAACAGTACCTGGAACTGTTTTTCTCTCCAGCGGGCTGTTCTGTCCGTTTGCATTCCAGGAAATCAAAACCCGCGAGGAAAATCCTGGGAGAGCAGTGCCGCCCAGCGGGGATGGAGGCAGGGATGCAGGGATGCAGGGATGCAGGGGCGCCGGGCTCTGCGCGGCCCCGGTGCGGGCCGGAGCCCAGTGGCAGAGCAGCAAACCGTCCCGCAGCCGAGCAAAGGGGAAAGAAACCAGGTTTTTGGTCTGCTTTATTAGAAAACAGCTACAACCGTGTTCAGTGGCACCACATTAGCGTTCATTTATACTTGCAGCCTCTGCAGATTCTTCTTTGGGAATGAGAGCAAACTAACAAAGTTGTCTTCAAGCACACAAACAAATAACAAACCAGTTTTAACTTAATCTAATGTGCCAACCAGTAGAAAAAAACCCAAAACAACAAACCCACACAGCTTTGGAGGAAATGACGTTACATGTCACCAAACCTTTATGCCAAAAAGAATCTTCTCTTCTTCACTAGTAGGTGCTACAAATCCAGCTTAACACAATAAATAGTTGCACAAACTTCAGGACCAGGCTGAGCCAGTTCAAGCACTTTTCAGGGCACATATAGCTGGGAAGTAAATTTCCCACCTACAAATCACATTTCTTTGCCTGATTGGAGGTATTGTGTTGGCAGGAGTAAACAACAGTCTGTCCCTTTGTTTTCCTGTGGAGGGAAGGAATTAAGATAATTTAAGGATATACTGTACAGAGGAAACACAAGGGCTGAGCATGTACACTGGTACTCCCCGGAGGACCCTTGCGGCGGTATTTCCATCCATTGCTACCTGCCCTTAAACCATCATCATCATCATTGCAGTCTGTGCCCCTGTGGGCTGTTGGGCTTCTTTGCAGTTCTCCCACGACTGTCAGACAGAAACTGCCCCAGGCACAATCCTACGGATGTGTGTGTAAGACTTCCTGAGGGTAACGCTCCCGTGATGAGACACCCCCCGAGGCAGGACACACTCTTCTGTCAGCTTCTGAGTTTCAGGGTCCCAGCACAGCACTGTTGCAATGACTTCGTTCTTTTCATCTCGGCCCCCTGTGATAAACAGCTTGTTGTTGCAAGGAGAAATCCCACAACTGGCTCTCTCATGGGTGAACTGAGTCACCAGGCACCATGTGTCCTCCTCAGGGCTGTAGGAGTAGAGTGCTTTCATTGCCCCACCTGGAAAGGAAATGGGAATCAATTTGTAGCCGGTATTCCTGTAAGAGATTTTTAACTGAACCACCATTTCAACAAGGCTCCATTCCTGACATTCATAAGAATGATTTATGCCCCAAAGCTAAGAAAAAACCAAGGTCACAGGATATTTTATTGTTTTGAAAGCCAGATCTGCAGAAGGCCACTTATTGTTCATAAGGGGGTGGAATTTAAGGCCAGAACAAGCTGCTGTGGTGATGCAGTGTGACCACAGTGCGCTCAGCAACGGACGTGTCTCATACCTGCTGCTTCAGCTGAGGGCACAACTTCAGAAAAACAGTCTTGGTTAGAAGAGCTTAGATTGTGAGGGACTAGGTGTAGTAAACTGTCTCTATTATAAATGGATATATGATTTCTTCACCAACTCCTCTAACTTCAGTGTCCATCTGCCCTTCAAACTTTCTTCTGCCTGGAGCTAGCTGTTTTCAGAAGCCCCTTCCTCATTTAGGGGTTTGTAAGTCTGAACTCATAACCTTCTACAGGTAAGCTAAACAGAGAGTGACTTTCAGTTTCTCCATGTTTCCCAAACCTGCAGTCATTCTTGACATTTTCTGTGCACCTTTTCCAATTTTGCTGGGTCCTTTTCTTTTAAAAATGGTCAATACCTCAGCACCCAGGAAGCATATTTCCTTCTGAGAGTACCAACAGCTGAATGGTTCTTATTCTGAAATTTCCAGGGTCTGGGTCTGTCTTCAACTGCATAGAATAGAGCCAGGAAAACCTTGAAGCCCTGGACTTACTGATGAGCTGTAACAATGCCTGGGATCCTACCTGTTGGCAAAGTGAGCGTTTATCTATCATAGTTACAGTAAGTATTGGCTTTGGCAGTAGTAACCCAGCACTTCAGGGATGATCAAGCTGCTGTGGGGTGACTTAAGTTTTATTTCCCAATTGGAGCAGGCTGAAGACATACATGTTGTTAGTTACGGTGATTCATCTGGCAGTTGGTGATTCTTCTGTCTGGGTAATTTGTTTTGGATGCTGTAACCAAAAGCTCTTTTATCTTTTAAACCTCAGGTGGGGCTGATTTCTATCCAACTGAACTGTATTTGTTTCTCTGATAGGGAACCAATAGGGTTACTGGTGGAGGATGCTGAAGTGTCGTGTCAATGTTATCAGGGCTCATATCAGCTAGCCTGTAAGTCATGCCTTCTCTTTCTCATCTTGAAAAGGGTGATCTCAAGCCCTGTGCTGAGGAGAACCACAGGGTATTTATGTGCACACAAGGTGCACATATATATGTACACACATAAACCTCCCTTCAGAACACCATTTACTATTTGGTGATGCCCTGGCTCTATGCCAGCCCTCAGCACCACCTTGATTACACTGCAAGTGAGATGCTTTCTGTGCCAGGGATGAGCAGGGGCACTCTTCAGAGCTCCTCTTCTGGAAATAAGTGTTCCTTTTTCCTTCTTTTGGCATTTCCAGCATCACCTGGAGATCTGCAGCTCCTCCCTCCACAATTCAGCTCACCACTGTTAAACTCTTGTGCTTCCGTTCTATAAACTGACTGAATGAACCCCAAACATGACCTAGCAAAAAGGTCTCTGGGTGTAAATGGCTCTGCTCCCTTGACTTGCTGCTAGTACTCATATCCCTACATAAATCCTGTGTGCAGTGGGCTGTGTCATGCCCCTGGAGAGAAGAAGGGACATGAGGTAGCCATGTGGTCCTGCCCTTGCCAGTACAAACTCACATTTGGGTGGGTTTAAGTTGTCTCTAGGCTAGCTCCAGCTTTCCAAGATACCTACCACACTAACAGAGAGTTTGGCTTGGTGACTCTTTGCTGCTGTTTGTGAATGTGTTGGATTCCCATCCCTCACTAAGCTCCATGGGAAGGGCCATCTGACCATTTGCTTACACTCCACAGAGTTTGGGAGTAAAATTAACATGCAGAAACAAGCTCTGCTCTGTCTAGACAAGAAGGAACATTAATTACACCTACCCACAACATAAATGTGATCACGAAAACTTGCAGCATTGATGCATTTGGCTTCTACTGGCATGGCAGCTTTCAGGCTCCACGTGTTGGTTGCAGGGTCGTAGCACTGAGTCTTGTCCGTCGCCAGCTTCCCGTTGGGTCCTCCCCCAATCACGTAGAGCTTCTTCTTGTAGCTCGCTGCTGCGAAGGAGCTCACGTTGACCATGAGTGGAGCAGCCTGTGTGGCCACAAAAGCTCATGAGTAAAGGTTGTGATTTCAAGTAGTCAGACTGATGCCTACAGGGTGGGAGCCTGCTGAATTTCAAGACAGGTGTCCTTTTTGAGACGATAGTAGGATTTGGGAGATGATATTTCTAGGGGTAAGGGAATCCCTTGGTTTAGGAGAAGTATGTTTCAGCTCTTTCTTAAGACTGTAAACCCCTTAATGAAAATATATTCTGCTCAAATGCTGTTATTAAAATTACATTGTCAATAATCCAAAAGCTAAGAAATATCAGAAATGCCCCAAATCCCTGTTACATACTTATGTACATTGAAAAAGCCCAAGAATCTTGTCCATATCACAGAATCACAGAATCGTAGGGGTTGGAAGGGACCTCGAGAGATCATCGGATCCAACCCCCCTGCCAAAGCAGCTCCCTAGTTCATATTACACAGACAGGCATCCAGATGAGACTTGAATATCTCCAGAGAAGGAGACTCCACCACCTTCCTAGGCAGCCTATTCCACTGCTCTGTCACTCTCACTGGGGAAAAGTTCTTCCCCATGTTGGTGCAGAACTTCCTGTGCTCCAGTTTACAGCCATTGCCCCTTGTCCTGTCCCCACAGACACTGAAAAGGGGCTGGCCAATTCCCCCTGCATCCCACGCCTAAGGTATTTATAAACACTCATTAGGTCCCCCCTAAGTCTTCTTTTCTCCATGCAGTTCTGTGTGTTAGATTCCTCTGCCTGGCCTTGTATCATCTAAAAACTGGGGTTTGTATTTGCTATTATGATGCCTAATCTCATTACTTTTATGGATTAATTGGCTGCATAATGCTCTACTCTCTTTGCTTGAAATGTAGTTAGAACTGTGGTCTGGGGTTTTTTTTTCCATCCTGTTTACCTTGAAATCTGTACTTTCATCTTGAACGTATAACCCACACGGTATGTACTATGCAGGCTGACATGTGCAGCCTTTTCAGCCCGTGCTCTGGTTGATGAATGCTACTAGTGTTAAAAAACACCTAAGAAAAGGAAAATCAGGTATTCAGTGTCTCTCAGGTGATTACTGGCAGGCAATCCTGTGATTTTTACTTTCTGAAGGATACACATTTCCATAGAAAAAATATTTAGGGTTTCTACAGACCAGAGATGCTTACAGGAGTTGCATTCCACCCTGTCTTGTTCCTTTTGTTCCAAAGCCCTGATCTTTTCTGATGAAAATGTTCCGACTCAGGGAAAGGTCACGTGATGCAGTATCTCACCTCTGACCAGCAGTTGTGAAAGGGGTCGTATGCTTCCATGCTGTTGATTCTCTGCAAGCCATCGAAGCCCCCAATGACATACACTTTGCCCCCCAGGACAGCCATTTTATGCCTCCATCGCCCGATATTGAGGTACTCGATCTGTATCCATTTGTTGATGGAGGCGTTGTATTTCCAGACATCGTGCTTCGTTTCTTTGCCACCTGCAGTGTATGTGACACATGTAAGTACAATGGCATAGCTTGTCGTTACTCCAAAGCTCCAGTGTGTTTGACTGTAAAGATGTTTTCTCATGATAGAAATCACTGGTTCTTATTAGCTTCTTAATTACCTATGTTAATGGTGTGGCTGTTATACCAGAAGAACATTTCTGCATTTAGTTAACTTACTAGGGAAGGAAACTCTGAACAATTTCTACAGCCAAATATTCAGTAAAGATAAATCACTGTTCCTGGCTTCATCAGAACACACTCACTTCCATTTTAATACTGAGCGAACCCATCAACCACCTGCAGCACGGTGATGTGTGGGACATTTCTGTGCACCACTAGGGCTTTGCAGGATGCTGGGAAAGGACAAAGAGGCATGATTTAACTGAGATAGCAGAAGATGCTGCCCTTGGTAGTGCCAAATCCCTGGAAGACAGGCCTGCACTGGGGAACTGTCAGTTTGGGCAGGGTAGATCATGTTGGCTAGCCCAGTGGTTTACGTCCTAAGACAAAAGCCCTGACTCTGAACTCCTATCAACAGTAGTCCTGCTTGACTTGTTAGAAGTTTTACTATTCAACCTTGGGAACACGTGGCTGGGATCTCATTTTTGTACCTCTCTTTCTGGTCTCTTTCTCTACTGACTTGGATTTCCTTCATGTTTATGGATTGAAGATGAGAACTGGACTCTGAAAACTCATCCCAGAGCTGACTTGGAGGTGAATCTTTACTCATACTAAAGCAGAGAGCAGTGTTTTAAACAAGCACGTTTGTTTGCATATAATTTTTGGTGTAACAGTGATATGAATAGATCTAGTTAAGCCTGAAACATTTGCAGACCGAGTAGCTCATTCTGTCATCTGCAACCTGATTAAACATTTGCTTCACTGATGAATACACTGAAAAGAGAATTCATATCCCATTGAGAAAGTGTCTGCCCTCATTGGTATGCTGTACTGCAGTCAGATCAGGCTAACTGATGGAGCTCATCTCTGGGCCAAATAGCAGATTGAATAGGAGATAATTAGCATGCTAGAAAGAGCCGTTTGTAATGCTTTTGTCTCAGTATTTTTCACATGTATGTGGTGAATTTTATTTGCACTCAAATAGCTGAAGTGGCTGAAGGGCCTGAATGCAGCATTCATGGCTACAAGGGGGCTGAGAGGCTGCAGGTGTTCCCCTTGCCCTCCCCTTCACTTGAGCTTGTGCTTTCCTGCCTGGGCTGAAACTCTGGTAGCAGCCTGAGCAGGACCCAGACAGTGAATTTGCTGCACATCAGGGGGCAGGGAGAGATTTTTGAAAGAACTGGAGATTTATTTTGTTTCTGTTCTTTCTCTTCCTAATATAAAAGGATAATTGTAACTAAATTAGTCAAAGTAACAGAATCATGAGTGTTGTTTTTAGGTACACTGCAAATTAGAGTTTCAGACCATCCAGTCAAAGCATTTAAACTGTTTGGGGAAATGGTGATCTAAAAGTGATCATCATCTTGTGCAAAGGACTCGCCAGCTGTTCTGCAGGGAAGACTCCAAACCATACCAAGATACCAAGGGAAGGGGAGATCAAGTTAGGAAAGACGCTAGTCAGGCTAGAAAAGAACACAGCCACAGGAATTAAAAGGAAGAAAACAAGAGTAGAAGGAAATGCAGGGGAGGAGGCAGATGTTTAACTGGGATTGAGACACTAATAACTTGGTCCTTCATTTGGGTAAGGATGGTGAAAGGGAGATAGGAGAAAGGCTAGGGGGGGAATGGGAGGAGTCAAAGATACCAGACCAAGCAACAAAGGAAGAAAGAGGACCTGGGAGAACAGCAGTAAGAGAAAAGCCAGCTTAGACTCACCGTAGCAGGGGAGGTTAGCCTGGCCTGGAGGTAGTCTGGATAGAGGAGAAGAGAAAAGCAGAGAAGAGACACTGGAAAAGTCAATAAGAGAGAGCAAAAAGCCCGTGACCCTGGAAAACAGGAAAGGTTAAGAGAATAAAGGGAAATGGGAGAGAGACCTCTCAACTCAAGGGTGAGAAGGCAGGGGGGATGTTCCTTAGTTGGGATGTTTGACTCAACAGCTAAACTTTAACAGAGGGTGTGCTGCCAGAGTAAAACAGCACCCTGTGATTGGCTGAAGGGAAAAACCTCCTTTATTTATAAGTAGGGGAGGTATAAGTCATGCATATATGGGGGTATTGTTTGAAAAGGAATCCTGTGCTAAAACTCCTGCCAGGGCCAGCCAATGTCCTCACACATCCAGCACTTCTCCACAGTCTCTTCAAAGCCAAAGCATTAGGGATGAATACCTGCAGTGCTTAACTCTGCTAAAGCTGGCCATTCGTGGTTTGAGCAGGAAACAATTATGAGAACCCTCTGCTCCCCTCTCCCACTCCCAGTGTTCCTTACCTGAGATGTAGACTTCATTCTTCAGTGTGATGCATGCAAACTCCACCCATTTTTTATTCTCATTCTCTGGGTCCTGCTCTGTGATTGGTAATTTTGCTACTTCCAGGCGGCTTCGCCTCAAAGGATCCAGGCAAGTGACTTCTGCTACGAACTTCTCATCTTTTGTACAGCCCCCTATGATCATGAACACCTCAGACTGGAACTCGTGCATCCTGGGCTTGGTCCTTTCTGTAATAATCTAAATGGAAGCAAGACAGAATGAGTACACAGGCACTTACACCTCCAGGTCAGAGACATCTGGTGACCTTTTTGTGATTACCTGTTTTGTAAATCACAACTGGCTTAACAGCAGCTGAACCAGTTATCAAATGTTCTCTAAATTGAAAGCCTGGGAAGCATCCTAGAAGCATAGCAGTAGAGGTTTTCTTCTTCTAGCAATATTTCTTCAGTGCTGGACTTAGTAGCTTTTGCCTACCCAGTAGGATCCTTTCAGATCCTCTTGGAAATTCCCAGCGTGGCACCAAGAGCTGTGAATGTGAGCACTGGTGACAAAGCTGGTTGCACATGAGGCAGCTGAACAGGACAGGTTTCATTTGCACTGGCAGAGCAAGGGCAAGCTAGGACGACCCTCAGGTTTGCATATGCCCTGGGGAGCTAGGAGAGAGCAGGAGTGAAGTTAGTGCTAGCAGAAAATAACTGCTTTCTGTGTCTGTCCCAAAGGGATATGTTAGAGTCAAAGCCACAGCAATTCCCTACTGTGAGGAGGGCCTTTTTATTGGTTTCTTTGTTTATAAGCCTCAATTTTAAGCCAAAACTGGAAGATCTACCTAAAGCCAGCACCAGGCTCTGAAACGGGGTTAGATCTAATTTGCTGCCTGCTGGCTCAGCTTATTGACCAGGTCTTTGTCTCAGGGACACTGGAAAAAGTCACCTCCTGGGTAGATGTTCACCAGGAGCAAAGAATGCAGGGGGTGCTTGGAAACTTCCGTTCTGCCTGGAGGAAATACTTACAAGCAAGTGGAAATGAGTGTATTAGGCACACTGGCACTATGCTGAAAGACAAAAGGAATAACATGCCTCACACACACACACCCAGCACAGGTTTTTCCTCCTGGAAGAAATGCAGTGTGAAAGGTATGGGAAGCACGTAAAGGTGATGTTCTGCCTCTGCTGTATCCCAGGGGACCTGCCAATTTTCAGACCCTCACAGTCTGCTGGGAGAGGTCTGTACTTCTCTGCAGCAGTCTTACCCCTAACCAGGGCTGGGTAGCAGTGGTTGCCTTCTGCAAGCCCCAGAGAAGCAGTCTGTGGAGCCACAGGTTGAATTCCGTGGCAGTAGGCAGCTTGCTTACAGTTTTTACTTCTCTTTCTAAGCTCCTTTTAATGTTTATATAAATTAGCATAATTTATCTATATAAAAAAGGTTATCTACACACACATAAGTTTTGTATTTTCCCTATGTTTAGGAAATTATTAGGCAAATTTTAGAAACATCTTTCCCAGAACTTGCCAGCTCTCAGACTTCTGGTTTTTAACTGTGGCCAGGCGTCAGGCCCATGGAGGATAGCTGCCAGGGCTGCTCTGACGGCTGCCCCTTTGAAGATAAGTGTAATTAGTGTTCAGCACTGAGCAACACTCCCTTTATCTCTCCCACGTGTACCTGATGGCACTGCTGAGTGGGGCAAGGCTTCCTCGAGCAGTTCCCACCAGACTGGCCACCACTGCCTGGGGTCACCGTGTACGGTCTTACACGGTCACCAGAACAGTGTCCTGTGTCACCCCCACCAGTGACACATCCACTGTTAGCAATGGATCCACACGTTCCTGAGGCCTCCTGCCTTCCTCTGACTGGTGAGGCACACAGTTTTCCTCACATGCTCACGTACCTTTGCTCCTGTTATGAAATCTGAACTCTGGTTGCTCTCCCCTCTACCCCACATTTTGGGCCAAGAGATGTGACCAATACCTAATTTTCCAAAGAGGACAGATACCCGAAGAACTGGAGATCCACCACAGCCTACCTTGAGCAGGCAGGGCAGGACTTGACTGGATGTCAGGTTGAACCTGTCTCTTTGGGTGCAGGGACCTCTGCATATGAGGAAGATAGGCAGACCCCTCCTCTGGGAAGAGACCGTCTTCTTCACAGGAGGTTCTTTCTTTCTGAAAGATTTCCCCCCAGTAGCAGTGAATAGAGATGTGACATATTCAGGTTTGAAAGACTCATTACAGGTTGTGGCAGGTTAGTGGGAAAATCGTTCTTCCTTTCTTAGGCTTGAAATATTAGGTAGGAGGGTGAGGTGTCAGGAGTTGGCCTGTTTCCTAGGGAGGTCACCTGGGATCTTCAGCCGCACAAGTGTGCGTACCAACGGTTGAGCTGAGATGTTTGTATACAGGAAGCTCTATGCTTTGTTTTAAAACAAGCTACCACAAACTTCTAAGCTCTTTAAGTGAGCAGGGTAACTGGTGAGGCTCACCATGGCTTCTCTAGCACCAGTTAGTGAAACTTCAGCATGAGTACCTTTCTCTGCCTTGTGGGTCTGCTCCTTCCAATGGGAATTTTGAGCAGAAGCATGAGACATTTAGAAAGAGCAGCAAACACCTCCCTTTTTTACTCACCTCGTTGCCTGACAGATGGTACATTCTTGCTTCCTGGAGCAAAGGAAAAACATCTGGACACTGTCTAATGAGTTGATCAGCTTCAACAGTCTCTACGAAATACCAAGGGTCCAAGAGGGGCAGGCGGACGTTCTCCAGCACGTAGGGCAGGAGAGAAAGCCTCTCCGACTCCTTGTACCGAACCCAGTTCATTACAGTTTCGAACACCTGTGCCTCTTCCGTGACGTAGAGGTCATCGCTCTTCAGTGTGCTGCAGAGAATGTCAGCCGGCAGCTCCAGGAACTCCTCATGGTTCAGGACCTGGGTAAAGTTCTGGATGATGTAGTTCTGCACTTGTTGTTTCAGGCTGTGCAAGGAGTGGGCATCAGCCAGCCTCAGGATGCCAACACAGTTCTCCGGCTGGAGGGCTTCAGTGAGGAAACTGGCACAAGCATCTACCATCCGAAGGAACTGTGGACAGAAAAAGCGTGTGTAAGCACAGAATGGTTACTTGTCTGACTGTATCACAGAACAGCTGTGGAGCTTTTTGATTTGTATTTGTTTCAGAAAAGTAAAGGGGTTTCTACCATTCCCCTTGTCATCATAAGATCTCAAAATATGGAGTTCCAAAGCACAGATAAGGTCCTCAGGCTTCAGATGTGCTTGCCCTGTACATCAGCTTGGATCAGCTCAAAGGGAGTCTGGTTTTGGAGTGCAGGTGGCTCCCCTGTCTGCATTTATGATCCCGCCATCGAAACATCTGAGGCCTTGAAAGGGTGGTGGTAAATGAGTGCTGGGTTCTGGGAGGTTTGGGACAAAGTGCAGCGTCCCCCCCCAGCATGTGGCCATGCTGTGCTGTGCTGGGGGACATGGCAGGAAGAGGTTGACCATCAGCAAATCCTTGAGATTTGCTGTTGTCCATCAGCAAATGTTGGTTGTGGAGGAGGCATTCATGGGTTTTAGTGACCTGCGGTTTTTTTGCCTTCACCATTGGTTCAAAAAACTGTAGATGTGTGTTTTACACACAGAGCCTGCTGAGAGAACAGCCTGTGTTTGCGTTCAGTCCGGCATCACAACTACTCTCACTCACTTCCTTTGCATGATAGCCTCAACCGAGGATCCCAAACGTGCAGGTCCTGGACCACAGAGGTCTGCGGGGCGATTGCCATGAGCTATGATGTGAGCCAGGTTGCTGGTGATTATTCAGGAATTGGGAACCAGTTTTGGGTAGAATTGGTAAGTTACAATGCTTCGTCCTGGGCTTTCTGTCACCTCTGCGACTACAGATACGGATAGGGCATCAGTACTTCATGCTGGTTTTGCCACTGAGCAGTGTGAACAGCAACAGTGAGAAAGACAGGTCAGAACTGATGCTGTGCATTTCTGTCCGTGATTTTTAGGCCCCTTTTTCCATCCGTCAGCAAACGAACCATTTTAACTTATTCTGCCCTGCTGTGGAAAGTTGCACAACAGTAATTTAGGGGCAAAGAGGAAGCGAAACATTTTTAAACACTGTAATATGTAGATTTGTTGCAGTAATTAGGGTAGAATCTTCCAGACCAGGCGCTGTCTTGTTGACACATTTAGACTGTTTACCAAAGCTGAGCGATCACAGACGCTGCATACAGACTGCCTGGTTCCTGTTTTACATTTAGATGTGGTCAAGAGTTTAGAGAAATGCAACTGACTGATGAACAAGGGTACGCAAGGGCTCAGAATATGTGGCTGCCGTTGTGATATAAATATGCCAGCGGCACGCCGTGGCACCGCGACAGAGCTCGGTGGCCCCTTGGTGTCTGCCGTGTTCACATAGCCTGTTCGCTGGGCTAAGAGCTTTGAGGTCACCAGTGCATCTCCCTGAGGGCCTGAAAGGACTTTGCCAACCCTGAGTAGTCCTCAGACCTGAGCCAGGTTAAGCGCTGAGCCCTTTGAAAGTTGGCAATAACAAGATGCAAAAAGAATAAATCTGGGATTTGCCAAGGTCGCTCATCATGTCCTCCATGAGTCTGGGAAGAGGCCCCAAAATTACATTTTTAACAGCCTATGGGCAAAGTACTGCACAGTGCTCTAATTTTTTATACATGGCTTGTTATGAGCAGTGCTCGCAAGATGATACCAGAGGGTTTTCTCCCAGGCAGCGCACGCTGGTCTAACGGCCACGCAGGCACCGCTAATCACGCTGGGTAGCTGTGTTTGTGGCCAGACAAAAGCGGAACTGCAAGGTGTGGGTGTGAGAAACGGTCCCCAACACAGGCTTAACCAGAGAGGTCAAACCACTCGGGACCATACCAGGGCAGGACTTTCCCTGGCTGCTGCTCCCCATCTCTGTGCTGCCTCCCAACCACTCCCTTCATTTAGAGACAAAACTCCCCCCAAAACTCCCCAAAACTTGCTGGACATGCTTCAGTCAGTCCCATGAGAGCAGGTGACTCAGGAGAGCACCCAGGAGAAAAACACCCCTGAGCCTCTGCTTCATCTGCTCTGATTATTCTTGCAGAGCTCTAAATTTTCTTCTTTCCCTTCCGTGAGTACCCCTCCTAATGCCACCCCAGGCATTTTAAGAGTCCTGTTCCCTGGGAACAGTTTCTTCAAAAATTGTGTCCTTCTCCTAATCCCCCCTTTGAATCCAGGTTCTTACTTGCTAGAGGTATCCCATATGCTTTCTTGGCTTCCGCTTGGCCTTCTCTCTGAATGACGGAATTTATTCACCCTATTTAAGTCCTGGCTTGTTCCAGCTTTGATTCAACTGTCTAGTGTAAGTGGTGCCAGCAGCCCTGCCTCCTGCTATAAGCCGCAGAAAGGGAAGGGAATGGTGGCTGAAAGGGCTCTTATTTGTAATCCCTCTCTGTATGCAGCACACTTTGGGGTCAGATCCTGCACCCTGCAGCTGCGCTGCCCTCGGCCACCCGCTCGCTGGTGGCTGCAGGGGCAGCACATCCTGGCTCAGCAGTAACATCTGTGTCCCAAGGGAACCCACAGCAGAGAGACAGCCAGGCAGTGAAGGGGCACAGTGACCCTCGCAGGGCTGCTCTCTGTGGAGCGTGCAGCTTTCTTGAGCCTGCAAACTGATCCTGGACCTGGAGCTGCCCAGAGCCCTTTGTTAGCAAATCACACCTTCTGAGGTGGCACAGCTGGCACTGTGCAGTGCTCATGGTACAGCTGGCACTGTCCTGCAACAGCCCCCTGGCCATTCCCTGCTCACTGGCTACTGGATGGGCTTCAGGTAACTGGCAAAATATTTTCCTTATAGCATCTTGTTCATGAAAAGTGGGCTAATGAGGATGGGAGCTGCTTGGGGCATCAATGAGGCTGTCAGGCTGGTGGTGCTCCAGCGTGCCCTGGGGACAGAGCAGTCCTGCTCTGCGTGGAGCTGTCTGAGCGAGGCAGCTCTTCCCCTGTTCCTGCTGCAGCTGGCATCTCCATGGCAGTGGTCATCACAGCCCTCCCTGACACTACTGTTGCTTTTACACCTCCTTTGAAGCTTGCTTCCCTCCTATAAACTCCTTGCTTCTACAAAAGCAGCTGACATAGCCCCTGACCCAAGCCATGCTGAGGGAGTTAGGGCAATACAGAGGTTCCTGGGGACACAGAAAGAGGGCAGATAGCTCTGAAGGTTGTTGTTGAATTACCACAGATGAGACAGAGTGCTCTGCCTCAGCCTGGAGAAGCAGCTGAGATCTTGGCTCTACCAAGAGGTGGAAGAATGAGCTGCTCTGCAGAGGGTGCTGGGCTGGATCCACAGTGGGCCCCAGCCTTGTGAACACGGTGGCTGGGCAGCCGCCAGCCCAGACAGAGGAGGTGACTCCTGAACTCATGTTGCAACTGTTCTCTAGGTGGAAAAATTTGTCTGGGTCACTTGAGGGTGAGGCTTAGCTGTTCAGCAGCTCCAAAGCCTTCAGCTGCTTCCCTTGGGAGAAATCTCCGTGTGCACCGCGGCAGGGCCTTCTGCCCTCTCAACAGCCTTCCACGTCTGTTCGCTGTCAGTCTCGGTTGCATTTGGTCAAAACATATTGGAAAGGGCTAAGGGAAAGCATAAACAATAGTTCCCAGAGAAAAGCAGAGTATCTCTATTGGAGTAGAAGTGTGCAAGTTATTTCTTTTCTGCTTTGCTGTCAAGCCCAGGGGATTGAAGAGAGGCACTGCCCAACACTGTTGCTACTGAGATAAAAGAAGTTCTGTTTGGAATGTGGTTTTCTCACGCACCACTTGTTGGAAAGGAAAGAATTTCCCAAGCAAAAACGTTACAATAAATTGCAGAATTAACAGAATTGATCTTTTCAGCTGCTGATATATTGAAATGAAACATTTGACTCTTTCAAGTGTTTCTGTGCGTTCTCCAGCATAAATTGCAGAGAGAAGCTGGCAGGATGCTCATCGTTACTAATTCTTTTTTTACACAAAACACTTTTTCAGCCAGCAACCTCACCCGTGTATAATGGGAGGCTTTAAGGCCTGATAAATCTTGCTAGTATCCAAGGCCATTGCAGTAAGGCTTGGGATCAATGCTGTGGCTGAGCATTCCTGGTTTTCTAGGTTTTTGAAGTTCACTATTCTTGCTCATGCCACCCTCACTATTTTATCATTATTCTAACAGTGTCTGATAGGTTCTGTTTTTAAAGCACCAGCCCTGGGAATCAAATTTAATCTTAATTTTAATGACAAATGGGGAAGAGGAAGGAAAAAACTTGTTTGTACTTTTGTTCATTTCAGAAAAAAATACCTGGGGAAGGATCCTGAAGAGAAATGGGTCAGAAGAAAACAAAAAGAACACCAAAAGTATCCTGAAAATGAGCCAGTAACCTTTGAGTGCTACCAGTTTGCAGTACTGGTCTGCTGCAAATGCCAGTAAGTTACTGTGCTCCGGCTTTAGGTGAAATCAAAGCCACAGCACCTTCACCAGCTTTTCTGGGTTACCCTGGGGAGCACTTTGTGATAGTTTTCCTTTCTTTCCCCGCAGCAAGTACCAAATCCTGTAACCCCAAAGGCTGCAGGTTCATGTCAGAGCAACACCTCCTGTGTTTGCAAGATCCAAGAATCCGAAGCTCATAATGAGCCACAATGATTATGGAGTCAGGTGGCTTGTGCCGTGCTTAATGAAAAGACTGGACGCACATACCCACGTTGGCACTTGGCAGGTTATGCTGGTCACAATTTGTTAGCAATTTACAGCTTGGTACCAGGGACTGCAATTTGGTAGACCTCACAGGTGACTTACAGGACATGTGAATACCTCATGGACCAAAAGCTGAGTAACACTGCTCAAGTCCGACTTCCCGTGAGTCCCAGGTCATGACTAAATCCCTTTACGTGAAGAGTCCTACCAAAGGAGCGTGCTAACTTAGGCTGGTGAGCCTTCACCTCAGCAACGGAGAGGAGGAGACAGAGTGAGCTTCCTGCTCTGGCTGGCCATTCCAACCACTGCCCACTGACTCTTTTGGGCTGGTGGACAACTGGGCATTGCAGGCTGCCCCAAACTTTGAGGACCACTGCCCCAGCAACACAACCCTGCTGCCTAGACAGCAGCACACAGGAACTGCTCTTGGAGGCACAGCCCAGCTCTCTGCCTGTTTGCATGGCACCCAGCACAGCAACATTCCAGCATGTGGCTGCCACAGCCACTTTTTACCACATTGTAAGAAAATAGGAAGCAACATGCTTCTGGAACCCATGAAATCAGAGAACTTTGCAGTGTGTTAACTGGGGTGGGACACAGTGTTGGCAGAGCAACACGAGTGGATCAGTGTGTTTGAGTTATCTGTACCTGAAAGAGGCTGGCGGCTTCTAAGACTTTCTGCACGTTTTGCTTTGTGATGAGCATCTTGCTGGTGTAGGTGTAGTCCAAGAGTATGTTCATGGTTTCTGCGTCAACTCCTTTAAGTATGATCTTCTCTTCATATTTCTCCCTTAAATCATTGCAGAACATGGCCCTGAAATGAAAGATGTTTATCTTTTACTGCATCCTGGCCAGGATGAGGCATTCTGAAAACATTTGGTTATATAGATTTCAACACCAAATACTCCAATTGCTTCATATTTCATGCATCCTGCAGCAAAGTAACATGGAAAATCCTTTTGCGGCTTCCTTACCTCTTCACTTCCGAGTTTTCTAAGGCATACACACATGATGGATACCCCAGACCTGGGGTCTGCAGCAGACCTGGAACTCCAAGGCAACAAAAGGCAGCTGAGACCTTCCCTGAGACATGCTCTGTGTCTGGACTGGTGCTGCAGAGCAGTCGTGGTGTCTCACCTGCTGGCCTCTTGCTGACTGTTTCTAGTCCAGAGAGACGCAAGCCCAGGCTTCGGAGCTGCTGGCATTCTCCATACATCATTAGCACTAGCACGTGTACTTTGTAAGCCTTGGCAAGGTCAGTCTCCCTGCGCTTCTGAGCTGCAGAACGCTGCTTAGACTGAGCCCTGAGGGCCACACCAGATGGATGCACAGGTCTGGTAGCCTCACCTCTAAGCTTCCCAACTTATCTTTGACTCAATACCAGGGATGGGTCAGGAGGGAATAGCTTATGGATTTGCTTCTGATTAAGAGCCTGACTTTTCGTCTGCTAAATTTTGGGAGCTTCTCGTAGGATTGTAGAGTTGGTACCTCTTGGCTAGAGAAGTACTTGAATAATCATGAACTGGAACTAACTGCTGTTAGCCAGAAAGCACAGAGATTTCACGCACACTGACACCACCTCTGCTGTGGTGGATAACACTGTGTTTGGAAGGTGACCACCACACACACCTTTGGCACTAGTCAGATATTTCCTGTGGGATACAAGTCATACATTCTGTAAGAGCTATTTAAATCCACTTTGCATTGTGACAGCTGTGAGGCAGACACACACACCTTCATCTCCACTCCCAATTCATAGATTTAAGGATTTCATCCAAGGCTTTTGCTATTGTTTAGAAGTTTGCTCAGGCCCATCTTGTTCACTGCATTCAGACCACAAGATTTCACATTGTTTGGAACTTGGCTGAACGGATCAGAAGTATGTGAGTCCACTTGCAACTGTGGTGGTGAAAAACATGTGCAGATGTAAGTGTAATTAGAAGTGCTCTTTACCCTGCATACCAGCCCCTTCTCTATTAGTCATGTATAATGTGGACACGACAGTGCGACCTAGAGAGTGGCTAGAGAAGCCTGAGAGAGTGGCCTGAAGTCTTAGGCTGTGCTGTACTTGTAAAAGTGATGCTAGAATGAAGTTGTCTGATGGACACATCCTACTGGAACCAAGATGTCCGCAGGTTTTATTACATGGTGAATGGCAAACAGGTGGAAGATACCAGCTGTGTGTTACTCTAAGTGCTACCTGTTCCTTGCCTCACCAGAGACTTTATAGCAAGAAAGAGCCTGTATTAGTTACCACAGCATATAAAGCTACCTTTTGGATAGAGAGACCTAACGTTTGAGTAGGAAATTTGGCAGAGAAATTACTTGTCAGAAAAGGCGTTCAGCCCAAATTCTCCTTTTCCCTTCCCTCGTCTCAGCTCGTTCAAGGTTTTTGGTTCCCTGCTGTGCTCCGTGGTCCAGTTTCTGCTGCCACTGAAATCAGAGTATTTGAAAGGCAGAAAGACAAAATGCTCCTTAACTTCGGTGAGTGCAAGGCTGGGATCCTCCTCAGCTTCCCTCCCTTTCGGTGCTTACAGGTGTCCATCTGCAAACAGTGGCCGCTTCTCCTCGGGAATGGGGTTTCAACAGAGAGGGAGGTTTGTACAGACCAGCTGTGTCAATTGCATGGGATTGACAGGTGCCGAATGCTTCGTCTCAATGAGAAGTAGGCCACTGTAGGACGCAGATGTTGTCTGCTCTTGTTCCTTTTATCTCTTAAACTGGTAACTCCAGTCTTGTATTTAACCATCCGTGTCCGGGAGGTGAGAGCCCTCACTGCCGTCCCGCAAAGCCGGAGTGTTTGATGGAGGTGAGATGGAGATACCCAGTATTACACCACTGCAAGGCTGCTCAGAAACCAGCCTCGGGGCTTTGCGTGGGGGTCTGGTCAGAGTGCTTACACCTCTCTCTCCCCTGATCTGCAAAATGTGCTAGAGCTGCCATCCGCTCCTCGTCTCCCAGGGTACGGATTCACACAACGTGGCTGCAGCCTGCAGAAATCACACACCTACAGCACCATGCTCTCTCACCAGCACTCCTCTCTGGAGGGTGGCAGGGGGAATAGGGCCATCCTGTCCAGCAGAGATGACTCCTGTAGTGGTCCTCCTTCTGCTCAGATGGAGTGGACCTCAGTCCCACCCTGTGTGACAACTGGAGGGAAGACCCTGACACCACTCAGGCCTGATCAGGCTCAGCTGCTCTCACGGGGATTAAAATGCTGCCTCTTTAGGCCCTGAGTTTGCCTGTACTTACCCAGAGAGGTGTGTGGTTATTTTCTCTGGGGCTCTAAATCCTTTAGATGTGGCTACTGATTTCATTGTCTGTTTGCCTGGCTCCCGTCCCTGTGTAATTCTAAACTAAGCCTTTGAACCAACATTTACTCTAAGAAATGCACGTCTGAGGAGGGGTCCAGGGCCAAATTTAGATACTTAAAAATGAGTAACTTTAGAAAAAAAACCCATGGAGAAATCTCAGTGAAATGAATGAGTGGCTGCAGTTTGTGAAGCACTTTCTAAGCACCTACCCACACTGGAGTGCTTGTGTTTGGAATGATGAGCCTGACTTCAAACAACCATGCTGAAGTTTGCTGATGCTCTGGAAAATGCTGCTTTGACCTCTCCCAGCCCCATTCTCCCACTACCTTGGGCAGTGCAAGAATCAAGAACTACTGCTCCACCTTGGTCAGGTTCTGTTTCTCTTCTCTTCTTGGCTACCTTCACCTGGATAAACGGAGAGTTAATGCTTCTATAGACGTGGTGTGTGTCAGAAACACTAGTCTATCTACTCTGGAGCAGTGCTGAAGGAAGGACTAGAAGTTGTTGACTTTGTTTTACTGTGTTTAAGTCAGTGGCTACGGATTGCTTGCATTATGGCACCAAACGTTCAGGAAGGGGGTTGTGTAACGAGCTGTTGCAGGGGAATGAAGCCCATGACTCACAGGGTCCCTCTGCTTTGCTCCTGTGCATGTGTTAGAGGCCCTGTAATGCTTTCTTCTTTCTTTGGGTCCATGCAGCTTCTAGTGAATTATGGCAAGATGAAGCAAGCTGCCTTATAAGCAGCAGGTCTAGTGAAGCTCAGTTCTGTGCAGACTTGTGTCTTCGTCTCCCCCTCCACAGCAACCTCAGCTTGGGGAGCTCAGGGATCTCCATTCTCTCTCACTGTTCTTCTCACACACTCCACTGTCCCTCCCAGGGCGCCCAGCTCTGTGCTGGCTGCCTGTGTCTGGCTGAGCAAGGGCAGCGTGTGCTTTGGCTGGTCCCGGGCACTGCGTGTGTTGGCTGGTCAGGACGCGGTGCTTGTTACACAGCGGAGCACCTTAGGGTCCTGGTCCCAGCATCTCTCCCCTGCCTACCTACTCATTTCTGTCAGACTTGTGGGAACTTCAGTTTTGAGATTTCCACCCTCTGGCAAACGTGACTGAAACTAACCCGAAGAGTTGTGACAAGAGGCACTGCTGGACAGACAAGGTGATATAATACATCTCAGCTCCATGGGAAGCCTGGCCAAATGCAAGCACCTGGGGGGGCAGACCCTACACACATGTGCAATTGCCTTGGGATGATATGACCTCCAGCCAGGTATCCCCCTTCCTTCCGAGGGACAGGCTATAGCTCCAGGCTCAGCACAAAAATGACCAACAGCAATTACCAGAAAAGGGTCTTTAACTGTTGAAGTCCCTTCTGGCTCCAGCATCTCTCCTCACAGTGGAAGAGGAATTGGTATTTGTCATTATGGTAACTGTGATTTAATTTGTGCATCCTCTCTCCTTCCAGCACACGATGCTGGTAAAGAAATATTTGGGCATCTCTGCTTGTAGTTGCCCATTTTCACATACACAATCTATTTGGGCCATCTGTAGAAATAATACCTATCTCCCTGTGTCCACAGACACAATTGCTATTATGAGATGATAAAAGCACAACAGTTCTTCCAGGCACTACCAGCACAGCTTACTAGACTCCATTAAAATTAGCTTTCTGCTCATGACACAAGTGGTCACAGGTTCTTTTTTCTCATGTTTCCTCTGTAGCTATTCAGTCATCTGACCACTTCAGCAGTAAAAAAAGAAAGAAAAAAATCCCAGCCATGCAAATGCGATTGTCTAAACGATAATGGAAAATCTGTGTTAAAACTGATACCCAGTTCCTCTGTGCATCTAAAATTTGTTCTTGCTGGCCAGCAGTCTCGGCTACTGACTATCTATTGTAGCACTGAAAGAACTGAAAATTCAAGAAAACAAAAAGAATGGGATAAAATAGTCAAATTGCTTTCTAGGAGATATTTCCCAGTTGGAACTGATTTTCAGTAACCCTGGGAAAGATGGAAAATGCCTTCTCTTCCCCCCCCCACCCAACAATTTCATGCAATACCATCATATTTCTACCACAGAGCGGCAATGGGAAAAGAGATCAAGTTCCACAAACCCATTCCTGTCTCAACAGAAATACCGTGTGAGCTGAGTGAATGTTTCTCCGTGCCTGAATCCCAAGAGGGCAGCACAAGGGGCTACAGGTACTTGGGTAAAACCCCATTTTCTCCCCCATTTGTCTGCCAACCGTTCCCCGTTTCTTTAGGTGCCTCCAGCAGACCTGCTGAGTGCCGGTACCAGAATTCCCGCCAACCCACAACTTGGCAGCTGCCTTATTTAAGCCTCCAACTTTAAAAAAAGAGCTGAAAGGTGTCAGAATTACAGACTTTCTGTGAATATGCAGAATTTAGCACAGCTTGGAGATCCACAGTTCAAACCTACAAAGGAAGGTAAGTTCCTTGGGTTTGTTTCTTCCATGCCTTACCTGAAGTAATTGCTGGCTGCGGCAAGGACCACTCGGTGACAGGAGAATTCCCTGCTGTCCACACACAGGATGACATCTGTAAGGGAATTTTCAAGCCGAAGGTTCTCCAGGCCATTCTGGAGCACCAGGGAGAGTCCCGTGTCGTCAAACTTGACCTTTTCCTCACTCGAGACTTCCACCAGGTCCCCCATTTTCATTGCACACTCATTGTCCAAAAAGATCTCGGGCTCCTCAGAGCTCTTCTCCAGCATGTCCCCCATTTTCGGGCCAGCACTGTCTCATTCTGTTGGTGCTTCAATCTAAAAGGAGCTCCCAAGCTTCAGACAAGTCACACTGCAGATGTTGGGCGGATTTCCTGTCCAGAGGTCTCTGCTTATCTATAGCTGTCACACACACATAACAGGAAGCCTTGCACTTTCTCATCCTGTTAACACAAACAAAAGCTGTTTTTTCTCGGTGAATTTCAGGCGGTATCAACGTGTTTAGAAAGGACTTAAGATGCCTCTGGATGTGAGAAGATTACAAGTGACAGGGAAGACCTGCTTCCCACCCTCAAACCAGTCCTTCGCTGTTATCCGGATCTGGTGGTTGTAGAGATAGGTGCCCCGTATGGCTATCGAGTCACTCCTGCAGGACTGGGCAGCTAAGGGGAAGAGGGTATTATTTTAGGTTTCTTTCTCCAGGTATTTTTCCAGGTAATTCTTAATCACTGAAGTTGTTTGGGGGTTATTCTTTAATAATATGTTCACATATTCAGGAAGGTCTCCGAGGGGAAGTTTCTGTCCCTCGTGGCATGTCAGCAAACCAACTGGCTTTTCCTTAAGGCTGAATCAGCATAAGTCTCTCCAGAAGATGGAGCAGCATCAAAGATCTCACAGGTGATGGGGTTCAGGCCACACTGCTGGGCACAGTGACATCCCTCACACAGCCCTGCAGCCAGTGTCATGCCACCGACTCTGGCTGATAGTGGAAGCTGAAGGAGAAAGCCTAGGGAGCAGTGTATGCGCACTCATTCCCACCATCCCCGCTGCTGGAAGTAGCTTGAGTCATGTCTACATCTAAATTGCAGTCCCCAAGATAAGCACAGATGGTGGTGGGACTGTGGGCTGAGGACCTGGCAGCGGGCATGCTGCAGGGGGGCATGGGGCTGACCCCATAGCATGTCAGAAGCACACCCAGCACAGTGTGGAAAGTTTCACCTAAGGCTGAACTGGATCTACTTGGACCTTGTCTAGAAGAGAGGAGATGAAGGAGATGACCTGGATGACCCAAGATGAAGGAGACAATAAGCCACACAGCCTGTCAAAAGTAACAGGGTAGATCACTGGGCTCACTTAGGAAGCTCTTGTGCTGTGGAGTTAGAAAATCACACCTTGCCCCCAAGAGAAGTGTAGGGCTAACCTCTCACCTTGGGAGCCTGAGTGCTAACCGACATCGCCTCTGTGATAGTACTTCTAGGAATCCTGGTTTGCCCAGTCCTCATGTTTTTATTGTGTGACTGGTTTCCTCTTTTATCTCCAGCTTATATAACTGAACTCACAGCATCAAGGGAAGCTTGGCTTAGAGTAGGGAGGTGAAAGCGGTGTTCAGAGAGAGGCAGATTTGGAAGGTTCTTGTGTAGGATGGGATGATCAAGAAGAAGGAAAGCAAAAAATCTCCCTCCTGCCTTCCCCTAGCTCCTTGTAATGGGTTTTTCTTCATTTTGTGTCATCTGTGCAGAGCTTTGACTTCTTTTCCCAGCTGATGTAAATGTGTTCTTGCTGCCTTTCGTGCTAACTTTTGGTGAAGAATGCTTCATTTTTTAAAGCCAGTCCCGTCTCTTCACCAAGGGCTCCTCCAGAAATACAGACAGAAAATCGAGACCCCTCAAAAATCACAGATTCATAGAATCAAATGGTTTGGGTTAGAAGGGACCTTAAAGTCCACCCAGTCCGACCCCCTGCTATGGGCAGGGACACCCTCCACTAGTCCAGGGTGCCCAAAGCCCCATCCAGCCTGGCCTTGAACCCTGACAGGGATCCAGGAGCAGCCACAGCTTCTCTGGGAAACCTGTGCCAGGGCTTCACCACCCTCACAGGGAAGGATTTCTTACTAGTCTCTAATCTAAATCTGCCCTCCTTCAGTTTAAGGCCATTCCCCCTTGTCCTATCACTCCCTGCCCTCATCATCAGTCCCTCTCCAGCTTTTCTGTAGCCCCTTTGAGTACTGGAAGGGGCTCTGAGGTCTCCCTGGCGCCTTCAGGCGCTTCTCCAGGCTGAACAACATAACTCTCCCAGTCTGTCTTCTCGGGAGAGGTGCTCCAGTCCTTGCTGATCATCTCCATGGCCTCCTCTGGACTCAGGCATGCTTTAAAAATCACATTATTTTAAACCTGTCTTGGGTAAGTTCTCTTTGTTCATCACAGTCACTTTTCACCTTCGGGAATTCATCTTATCAGGCTTTTCTCTTAATGGTGAGAAGCTTCCTTTTTATCTGCTGAAGTGAAAGCTGAGATTCAGCGGTGATCACTTGATTCCAGCTGCTGAAGTTGAACAAAGCATTGATGGTTGCCAAAGCTGAGGTAAGACTGCATTGGCTGAGTGCTGGGAACGGAAACCTTGCAGTAACTAGGTCAGCCGATGGCTGCGGGATTGTCAGCCTGCTGTCCATGAACTGCAGCCCTGAGTAAGTAGCTCAAGCAAGTGTTGACTAGTAGTAGCAGTGATCACTATCTACAGTTTGTCTCCTTCTGTGCCGTTGCCAGTCCATATGATGTGTTTTTAACCCTTAAAACGCCTCTTTTCCCTGCAAAGCACCTCCCCTCCTCCCCCCCTTCCTTCTTCTGTCAGTCTGGTTTTATAGGGCTGCCTAATATTTGCAGAATCCCTTGCTCAGGGATTTATCCACAAATGTAGCAGCTAGTGTCATTATTTGGACAAGAACCAGGGCAGTGCTGAGGTCAGTGTTGTGTCTTTGGAAGCATAAAGGAACAAACCCAACACGAGAGAGCTGCTTGCCTGAGCTGCTCCATAGCCCAAGACCGCAGCAGTAACACATTATTTAATCCTGGGGCAAATCCAGCTTGTTGCTTCATGGTAGCAGCTTCCAAATATGTTCTTCTTTTTGGCCTTCAGAAACTTCTTCTGGCTGCACTCCTACTGTTTTCATTTAAGAATTACCTGCTAGCTAAATGAACTGCTTAATCTGGTGAGAGCTGATGGCTTGTCTGCTCATGATGTGTTTGTCTGTTGCCTTTAGCTTACACACACTGAAATGTGGATTCTGTACCAGCCTGAGGTACCTGCCTGGAATCACCAGCTATGTAATATGTAGCCACCGCCTCTGTCACACGGTGAGGTTCCAGAGCTATGTAACATCACAGAGTACTGCTGGTACTGCTGTTCTCAGAGCCTGCTTTGCATCCTCCCCTGACCTTAGCCCTGCATCCGTTACCCATTGATTGCACTCCCTGCTTAAACGTTGATCTGTAGCCAACACCGGGCCATTTTCAACTGTCTGTTCCTGAAACCAGCAGCTCATCACTGTCACTTTTCAGCTCTGTAAGGCTTGACTGTGACAGGTGAATCTGCCCAGACTGGCCAAGGGTCCTGTTTTCTATCTTGGAGAGTGAAAAATTCAGGCAGTCCCTGGGAACAGTCATGGACACTGGGCCATGGTTGAGAAGAAATCACACCCAGGACACCCACCAACAATGGATCAAGAGCAAGAAGCTGAGGCATTCTTAAAACAAAGGCAGAAACCTAGTGAGTCCGAGAGGGACCAGCAAAGAAACATGGGAGCATGTGGCTACCTCAAGGAAGAGGCCAGATGAAATCTGGCAGGAGGCTTTCCGAACTGAGAAGGAAGATGCTGAGTGAGTCTGGTAACACACCTACTCTGGGTGATGAGCAGATTGCTGAACCTGCAGATGGCAATGGCTTCATGTCTCTCACCCAAAAGGGAACTCTCCTGCGAGTGTCTTGTCACTGCAGAGGTCCCACAAACTGCACCCTAGCTGTTTGTCTTCTTCCTCTTGTTCCAGACTATGTCCATTTCATGACCACCAGTGCAGCTCCAGCTATGTGTGATCCATGGCCAAGTGGCTGCTCTTGGGTATTCCGTCTGATACTTCCCCCGAGGCTGCAAAAATCATCACCAGAGCTGCCAAGGAGGCGAAGCCACCCAGCAAATGTACTGGCTACATCTTCAGACCTCAGCACACTTCCTGATGATTGTGGGAGGGAACATTCTTTCATCTTTAGCAGACATGGTGGTGTTGGGTTTACAGTTGGACTTGATGATCTTAGAGGTCTTTTCCAACTTTAAAGATTCTATGATTCTTTGATCTGAGGCAGCCTGTTTAATGGTCCTTTTGTCCTCCTCCTTTTGGAGGAGGACACAACAGTAAAAGAGGAGTCTTTGGAAGTTTGTGAGTTTTACCTGAATTCCCACCAAGGCAATCCCTTCCACTGCGCAATATGATAAGCACTGCAGAAGCAGCCTTTAGAGTACAGAAGACCCTGCTGTGGGTCACACAGAGGACTGCACAGTGCAGAGAACTGTTCTTCTGGGTGGAGGTGGAGATGGGGACTGCAGCTGGACAGCCGGACACACCTATCAGGGCTCATCTAACCACTAGTGGTTTTCTAGCACAGTGCCAAATAAGATAGCTGAGGCTCGAGATAATCTTGCCAGGCCTGGAAAGTTGCTGGATTTTTTGTCTGTGTTTTCAGTACATTGGGATAACATTCACTAGCCTAAAATAGCATGTTCTTATTTTAGCTGTAGGGAAACAAATGGGGGGTTTGTTTTTGAAAATACATCCAGAATCTGTGGGTCAGGTTTTCTGTAAACTGCAAGTCAGTGTCTTTGTTTCATCACAGCTGTACTCATCTTCTGAACTGGCACCACCTCCCATTCCAAAACCTACTCCCTGTGCTGCCTCATATCCCTCCCTCGAGGCAGCTGCAGTTGTTCAGTCAGCGAGCCACTGTGGTCTGTGAGGCTGGCCTGTCTCACCCCTCACACCGCCTGTTTTGAGAGTATCGCAGCGTTGCTCTGCATTTATTATCTGCACTTATTATCTTCCCAACTTTTGCTCTTGGGCTGGTCTGGCTTCTATTTTAAGTCACTGGGAAATTTCTAGAATAACTGCTGCTTCCACATATTGTTTTCTTAGGGGTGGTGGGACAGTTATTGTGCTAAAAACCCAGAGGAGCAACTCCAAACCGTGCTTTCACCTTGTATAAAAGTGAGGCTGCAGCTGCCCCAGCTGCAAATGCCAGCTGCTTTGGGCTCAGCATCCCGAGTCGGGTTGTCACCCTCATCACATTTCTCCCATGGGTGTTATTGGCTGCAGAGGTCTGTAAGCCCTAACCCTGAGGTGTGGATGGGCCAGCTGTGCTTGAGAAATCTTTGATCCCCTGCTCATAAGCTTTGGAGGGAGTGGCGGAGGAAGACTCCTATTTAAATAAGTGTTTATTCTATTTGAAGAGGCTGAATTGCAGTCTGGGGGTGCAGGTATGGTCACTCCCAAAGCTGCGTACAGAACAGAGGCATTGCTTAGTGCTATATTTAAGACCTTACAGCCCAAGATGAGATACACCCCAATGAAACTGGAAATACTGAAGCTTAGGGATGGGGCAGAGGGTAATGCTAGTATGAAACACAGTAGGTACAGGCCATGGTAGCTGATGAGTGCTGTAACCAGCCTTCCTCCATCAGAATAGTGTTTCCCATCTCCCTGGAAGAAGGATGTCCTTCGTTCGACACCTTACACTACAGGTTTTCGATGGGAACAGACAAGTGCTTCCCCTTCCCCCCTCAAGATAATCAGCTTTTGAAACGAAACAGCACTGGTTATTTCCATTCCCTGTTGTAGGCAAACAGGGAAAGAAATGTGATTCTTACAGTTAGTTTCTACTAGAAGTGCCCCATTTTCTCTTAACTTAGCCTTGAACTGCTCCCTAAAAGATTCTGCCAGTGTTACTCACAAAGAGATTTTGTCATCAGCATCAGACTCCCTCCTGCTTCAGTTTATGTAAGTAACAAGATGCCTGGGTCACTTGTCTAGCGCTGGCTGCTGTGCCGCCCATTTGAATTTAAAAGCATCTTCTCTGTATTATTAGTTAATGGCTGTTTATGTACAAATAATTCTTCCTCTAAGTAAATTATACCTTTGATCTCCATAAGTGGACACAAGGAACTAGGCACATGTGGGAATGGCCTGCTGTCCTCGGGGATATTTGGATCCTGTGTTCTTCATGCCCCTCTGTCTCCAGCATGCCAAGGTAAGAAACATGGCCTCGCTAAGAGGTCACAACCACAGTTCAGGCACATGTTCCATGGCTCGATAAAACACAGCCAGCAGAGTAGCTCTTGAAACAGAGGGCTTTTCTGCTGGGCAAGGGCTGGGAAATGGAGGAAGCTGCCATTTATAGGGAATTAGGTAGAGGCCTGTGTTTTAGCCGTGCTCGATGTTAATGAAGAATAGGGACGCCGGCTGGAACTGCAACTTCAGTTCTCGAGTCTATGCATAGAAAATGCCAAGTGGACCTCTGAAAGGCTGGCAGTGTGACCCCATGCCATGGGAAATAGGCAGGGTCTCAGATCTTACTGAAGCCTAAGGCTGACTTCTATTTTTCATCAAGGCTGCTTGATCTCAGCCAGCCTTGTGTACACATACCTAACAGATGAGTTCGCACTCTGAGTGACACTCCAGAGCTGGAACAGAATTTTGCTCTGGTTTTTGGACTGCCCAAAGCTCAGAGCTGGTCTGTCCCCAGAACCAGTGTGGTCCTTGCATTCCTTGTGATGGTCTTTTGCTAGTCTGCAGCACAGATTTCCTTCTGGGGTGGTAAAGCCTCTCAACCCATTCCTTGGGAAGACACAGAGAGGAAGAGCCAAGGTGGTGGATGATCTGTGTGCTCTGTAGGCACAGAGAACTGCAGCCTGGCCTCCATGCCACTCACTGACTAGCTTCAGGCTCCTTTGTTGCCCTCTCTGCAGGACTGAGTCTATCGGACTAGAAACCTGTGCAGACCCAAAGCTAAAGAAGGCGTTCGAGTGAAGCCCGGTCTGAACAGGGTGAAGCCAAATGAGATTTGAGATTTCCTTCTTTCTGCTGCAGGGGAAGGGAGCAAGCCACTTCTCAGGAGAGAGCTAACGTGTTGTCTGGTGTGCACACACCAGCTCACAGAATCAGTCACTTCTCTGAACCACCGTATGAGATACAGTGCCTGATGCTGGCTGATGTCGGGGCATTTACTAGCTCGTCTAATTATCCAAAAAATACAGGTGCCATTGACAAATACTGCTCCTCTTGGAACAGGAGCTTTTCACTGGAAACCCAAAATTCCTGTAACTAATTCTTGCATCTTCTTTTCTGACATAACAATGGGCAGAATCAGTTGGCTCCCTGACAGCTAAGTGCTGAGAGCTCAGCCTCGCTTGGTCTGGGGCTAAGAAGCAAACCAGAAAGAAGGAGGAATCTACATCTTTCCAATAAATAAATACATCCCTTTTGGTCAAAGTGCAATTTGGCTTAATGCACCTCTACACATGAGCTCTCCTGTACAAAGCCAGTACGTCCATCTGTCTGATTTCAAGTTTTTTTGGTGGGTTTTTTTTTTCCTTCACAGCTATTTTGGTTAGCTCACAGCTTTTAACCTTTCAGTTTGACGGTGAAAAGGATGGCTAATGTCTGATGAACCTGAACGTTAGTTTAAAAAAAAATTGCCTGCAGTGCCCAGCTAGTTCCACAGCGTTGTTACAGCAGCTGAAGTTTCAGCAAGTTTTAAAATACTGTTAAAAATGGAGCTTTTGCGGTTTTTCTCAGCAGGGTATCTTAATTTTCTCTTTTGCAACAAATTTAAAACTTGTGCTATACTGGTGTTTAGGCAGCGTCGTTACCCGGCTTTCACAGAGAGTTTGACACAAGCTATACACAGGAAAGGTCTTTAACCTTTGTGTGCTGTGAGCTGGGGATCTCAGGAACATGAGAGAGCCCTACTTCCAGGCACCTGCAGCCTGGGGAGGAATTAAATTGGCGGATTGCTGGCCAACTAGCTGAAAGGGTGGAAAAATATTAATCCAAGCAGAGATTATGCTGTAGAAATTTCCTTTTTGGTAATTATTACTAGTAGTAAGAGTCACAGTTACATTGTATGTACCTGAATTATGAATGACCTAAAGTTAGAAATGGCGTAAGGTGAATTGTTAATATCCTTATGCAAATAATAACAGACTGTGTGAAGCACAATGATTGAAAATAAAATAGAGGAAGTGCTGAAAAAGTTGTAGTATTTGGTGATGAGGAAGGGAAATTATCCGAGTGTGCTTTAACTGCCTGTGTTCTGGACTTGAAGGCGCTGCGCTGTCAGGAGCCTGTGCCTTTCCTGGTTGGGTTTTCAGGCTGGTCAGGGTAATCTCAGGTTAGCACAGCCATAATTTTCTGTCAGTGAAGTCAGCAGGTTCCTGCCAGCTGTGACTGGAGAAGCATATTGTGATTTTCTGAACCAAGACCCCCTGCCTCCGGTGTGCTGTAGGCCAGGCAGTTCCCATCCGTAAGATATGTGCCCCAGGCTCTGCTCCCCCCAAGGCTCCTGGGGAGCTCTGTGGGATCATCGTCCTGCAGCCTCTGACGCTGTGTGGGCTCCCACTGAGCACCCTCAGAGTGGGTGCCGGGCCACGGCTGGGCATGCTAACATAGGCTTGAGCTTTGCTCATGAGCCCGGAGAGCCCTGGGAGCCAGAGCTGGCCTCGCCATGCTGCCGGCAAGCTGTGGTTTGCCCAGGACAGGAGCATGCAGGGAAAGCTCGAGAGCACGGGCAAGATGTGCTTACACAAGCTCACAGGCTCCAGCACACCCTGAGCCTGAAGCATGTCTGCTCAGACCTTGGCAGCAGGCAGGAGCGACGAGCCGGGGGACGTGCCGTGAAAGCTCCTCGGTAGCCGTCAGGTCCGGGGCTGTGCAATCCGTCAGGGAAGCTGTCTGGAATGTAGGGCATTGGGACAGCTGCACCAGGCCAGGGCGAGGAGAACGCCGCAACGCTTTGAGTTTGGAAACCGTGACAGATACTTGTGCTGGCTGGTATCAGGGCCAGGAGGTGGAGCCCGGCTCGGCGGCGGCGTTAAGTGGTTCTGAGCGCTGCGGAGGGAGCCGAGGAGTGTCTGGCTACCTGTGAAATTTTGGAGGTGTGACATTGGAGAAAGAGGAGACCAAAGTCATCTTAACCTTGAAAAAGAAGGTAACTTTTGAAAGCTTGTCACTTCTAGTTTTAGATTCTTAACTTTAGAAATGCTACTTTATTTTTTTCTGCCAGTCAATACTGAGTTAAAACAACTTTTAAAAATTTCCCATTAAAAAGGGAGCGGAGAAGTCTCATATTCCAGTGCAATTGCCATTTCTGTGCTGTCTGCCCCAGGGAAAGGCAACGGAACTTCAAAATTTCATACTCTTATTCATGTGCTTCTGTGTTAGATAGAAAAAATAAAAAGATTGGCATTGTTAGATTTATTTAATTTTAGGAAAAAGATATAAATAACAGAGATGTAACCAGCATCTAAAGAAGTGAGATGTGTTTGCCTTTTGATTGCTTCTTGCCTACCCTAACAACCTGTTCCTCGTTTCAATTCTCCTCCCCTTTAAAAATCACAAACTCTCCTCTCCTAGGTGGTACAGTGTTGATAGGAAAGGCCAAGGAAGCCTGTCGTACCTTAAGAAAGACACACCGTATGTTTCCATTGTTTCTTCAGGGTTCAGGACCATCTGATATACGCCAGAGAAGTCCTGTAGCCGGTCGGGACACGACAAAGCAATCTGGTTATTATCAGAAGCTCACCGACTCACCAATGTTATTTTTACGATCGTTTCTGTCTAATGATACTGCTCATGAATAGGTGGGTAGGGAAGGCTTAGGATCAAAGAGGAAACCGCAGATTTCACAATGTTTTCTTGGCAAAACAACATGTTAATTTAGCTACTGCACCGAATCTGTAAACCTTCCTTGAGTGTGTTTTCCTGGGATTACTTTGGCTGCTGTTTCCTTTCCCGTCTTTGTAGGAGAAATCTCTGTTTGCCTTGCTTTAGTCTGGCTTAGCAATTGCATAAACCCGAGAGCTTTCCTTAACGAAGCATGCCACTCTTTTCCACAGGAGTAGTTCAGGTGCAGGAACAGCCCCATTTTAGACCTTTGGAGCAAGTGTTCAAAAGTTTGTTTACAAAAGAGGGGGTGACTGGGGTATTGGTCTGTGATGGGTTTTTGGGTGCCGCTTCAGAGCAGCTGTGTTGGCACAGCAGCTGCTTCCACATCCCTCCCCATCCATCTGTACCCAAGGCAGCCACCACTTTGAGACAAGGCAGCAGCATTCAGGCTGGGAACGCTGGGCTGGTGAGTCCCACTGGATATTTCTGGATAGTAGGGAGCTTTTCTTCTGTGCTGCTCTGCCGGGTGCAGGAAGCCTGGGATTTGAGGGCAAGCTTGCCAGTTGTCTTTCTGGCACCCCACCATTCCTCCATCTTTTGAGAGCCAAGTCCTGTCAGTCAGCTTGGAGAGCGATTGCTTAGCACCACAGTGCCAGTAATGGAGAAACAGCCACGTGCATCTTAGAAAGCAGCTGCTGTGGCATTCAGTGTGTCTGGCTGCAAGCAGAGGAAGAAGAAATCACAGAGCTCCTGGTGAACTAACTCCTCCTGGGTTAACTCTACCTGATGAACTTTTGTTGATGGCCAAAGTGAATGGATACCCAAAATTGTAAGATGACAAAGGTCATTGAGAGATTTGCCCAGGCATCACCCCAAAGGAACAACAGGAGCAGAGGAGCATGAGGACCTCCTCAGGAGGCAGGCTGGCTGGTCCTCCAGCTGCCAGCTTGCTGCCCCATGGTCACTGTTGGGGGCAGCGAGGGTATCACTCCAAACTAACCAAGGTAATAGATCCGTTCCTCAACCTATTGCTGGAGACATGTGTGCTGCTCCAGAAGTAGCTGGTGACATGGATCTGCAAGCACAAATTTGAGGAGATTCCCAAATCCTGGATAGTAGCATGCATGTGCCAGGGCAAAATGATGTCTGTTTGAAACTGCCTTACTTTCTGCTTCACCGACAAAGCTTTTCCTGGTTGCTTGGGGTGGAAAAAGGATTTATTTAGCTTATAAACCACCTGAAGGTCTCAAAGATGAAGAGGTGTGATGCTCCTGCCTGTTAATTGGTCTGGACACTGGCACATGGCTGAGGAGAGAGCTATGAAGTGTGGCTGAAGGGCAGAGCTGGAGTTAGCAGTAGGGTGCTCTGCGGCAGTGTGGCGCAAGGGGAGACCTGTGCTGTGGGGCTGTGTGAAAAAGTACGCTTGTGAGAACGTAATGCGAACGGTTGTGGGGCTGTGGTTGGGGTGAGGTTGCGGGGCTGCGTGGGAACATTGCGATAATGCCACATCAGCTTGGGGAACTGTTTGTTCAGGCGCCTGCCTCAGTTTTGCTAGGTTAGTGGTTGCACGTGTTGCCTGTCTGCCATTCTGCAACAACAGCTCCCTTCAAGTCTTCGCCTGTGATGCCAAAGAGAGCTCAAAGCCCTTTTATTTCTTTGCTTCTGATTTCTCCCTGAAGCAGAGAACCACACTAATAGCAGCCGACTCCATCTCCCTTGGTTAGGCGCCGGTTTCACGGCAACTCGATACTGTGAGTGCTATAAGAAAAGAAATAGCTCCATGTTTGCAGCAGCAGTGATGCAATGTTCGTTCTTCTCGGCGCTGCAATCACACTCCTGTAGTTGTCTCCCAGGAGACAGGAGATGGGAGATACCAGGCAGAAAAATTCGAGGCAGAGTTTCTGCACAGGAGCTCTGTTAGCACGGGCCTGTCCAGGGGCAGCGAGCGGCGGCTGGGCTGGGCGGGGAGGGAGGGTGTTTCTGTGGGTAGGAGCGTGGGCTGGCCCAGCAAGGGCCGTGCAGTGCTGGCGGCAGGGCCGGAGCAGTAAACGTGTTACTGATGTTTTGCCAGTGGATTTTGTGTGAAAGTCAGGTACACGCTGTCTGTAATGCCGGCGTTACCCCTGCTGAGCAGTGGGACGGTGCCCAGCCCTGGCCCTGGGTGCATGGGGATGAGCACAGCACTTGGCTCTAGAGGATGCTCCATTTCATTCCTCATGAGATGTCCTGCACTCGTCCTGCCACCTCACCATGGCAGACGCACACCCAGGGATGCACTCTTGGCCTGCGCAGAGGGTTAGGAGGTGCCGCATGTGGGGGCAGGGGAGAGGGGGACGTACAGAGCCTGCTGGGAAACAGTGAAAATGGAAAAGATGAGTACTAGGCGGCCGGGGAGAGGGAGCACTGGTTTGCCAGTGCCCTTCGCTGCTCAAGCACCAGTGTGGCGATCTGCCTTGTAGATGACATTCCTGGTGCAGCTGACATTTCAAAGAGGTGATGGGAAGAGGAGAGGCTGAAAGGGAGCGGTCCTGGAAAAGTGCCTTCCACCCTATATGCTTGTACCTGCTGATTATCCACAGCAGGCTAGCTCAAGTCAGCGTGACCCACAGGGCTTTTGGCAGGGTGATGGTGGAAGTCTGCTCAGAGTCAGGGGGAAGGATTTTATCGTGTTTTGGTGTGTTCTCTCTATTTCTTTGAGAGTGGTTTTTTTTTTTTATCACATGAAAAGGCTGCTGCACTTTCCTCCTCATCTAAATCCAGGCTCTTCTTTTTAATGCTGTTTCCATACTCCTCTCAATACACCTCATTGCTTCTTCCTGGTACACTCAAGAAGGCAATTTTTCAATAGTTGCTGAACTCACCCTTCTGCTCTTCCTCCCAGGTCGTTAGGAATGCCACCTTTCCTTTTGCTCAGTACTAACTGCTGTTTGTAATCCTGCTGAATGGCTTCTGTCATTGCATTTTGTGCCAGCCTGCATCAGGATCTGCAGTGATGCTGTCACTCAACACTTCTTTCTTCTTGGAGCTTTCTGTCCACTGAAACCTTTTCTCTCAAGGTCAGAATCTGTTCTTCCTCCCTGTGCTTGGAAGTGTTTGTTTCATCTCTGCTCCATTCATTGCACAGACCTCTGTAACATTCCTTAACGCTGCTCATTCTTTGTCAGTCAGCCTGCGTTCGCCCTCCATCTCTAGTTAAATGTCTATGTTCTCTCTTTTATCCAGTGATAGGACCCCCACACTGCATCCAGTGTTTTTAATATCCCTCACTGTCCAGTGTTGCTCTCTTCTCTCTGATCAGCAATCGGGGTGAGGGATGAGGCACCTGGACTCTGACCTCCCTTCACCTTCTTCTGCTGCTTCCTGCACTCCTCTCTCGATTGCTGTGGTGCTCGACCTCGTCTCTTCCTTCACACAGCTCTGAGCCCTTCCCCACACTGCTTTGGGCACGTGTCCACTAGCACTAAGCAACTGCTAAAGGAAACAGTGGATTTGCCAGGCTTTCATTTCCTCTGTGTGAACTACTTGAAAGCCACCTGGGTTTTGCTTAGTTTTACCAAAACGCTGTGGGGAGTTGAGACGCTTGCCACAGCAGAAGGAAATTCTCCGGAGCGCACTGGCACACGACTTCCCAAAATAGTTATTGTCTTCATTTGGAGGAATGCACTGACCCGTTTAGGTGGCACACCGCATCGTTGAAATGCAGCTGAAGAGTGCCCGAGGGTGGTGGTATTCAAATTCAACACCACCAGAGGAACACATGAACGTCGGTGGGTGCATGCCAGAATTTTCACGCAGGCTTCTAATTTTAGGTTTTAACCTTTGCAGTGCCCTGAAGATGCTCCCAAAATCTCCCGAATCACTGACATCTTGAGAAAATGCTGGCCTGAATGCTTTACAAGTACTTTACATTGTTAAAAAAGTATTAACGAAGCTTTATGGAAATGAGTAATCTTTAATAATTGGCTTCAGCTTCTCAGGCAGCATGTAACTGCTTATTTTGAGAGATCTGCTCTGCGCAGCTTGAGAAAGAGCAGCCAATCCTCCTGCTAGCAGAGGAATGCAGACCAATAGGATGTAGTGGCCACTGAAGTATCCCTAATTTCAGACATCCTCGGTGACGCTGGCCTTTGGAACTGGAAGTGCCTGGATGTGACTGCACGCATACATGTGCGCACTATGAAACAATTGATTGCTCAATGAGTATTTTTAATTAGTATTTTCCTTTTAAATGCTCCATTTACCCTCTTCACACAAAGTATATTTGCCACATGCAGTTTTTATTGGAGTAAACATGCTCCCTTCAGAAAGCTCCTTCGGGCCAGCCCAGTGATGTTTTGATGCTCTTTTTTCCCCCCTTCCCACAACTCATTCCTTTCATCCCACCTGTGTTTTTTGAAGTGAACATCAGAAATACAGACTCATATTGACCCTCCCGAGTTACAGACTCAGAGCACTGGGGCAGAGGAGCAGATCTATCAGATAAGAGGCCTGTTTTAAGAAAAACAGTTTTCTTAGGTCCTATACTTTTTAGATTTAATGCCTTTGCAACAAGTAACATTTCAGGATATTTATCTTTTTTTTTTTATTCAGTAGGTGAAATAAGGTGTTGCAATGCAACTGTACTACGCAGGGTGAACTGTCTGTTGATTTTCTCTTTGCTGTTTATGTTGTTTGGTGTCCTCCCTGCTTTTCCAGACAGGGGATGAAAAAGTGGCCGAGTGGTCTCGCCTGTAATCAAATCTGTTAAGCAGTTCTGAGTTTTGGCTCAGCAGGAAGATGGTTGAAGGCTTCCAACTTTTAATATCAAGATCTTCGTGAACACAATTTCCACACCAAAGCCAACTGATGTTTTCAGTCTGTTTTCAGAAACGTAGCCTTCTAATTAGGAATCCTAACTATTTTGTGAGGCTGCGATTTACCTGACCCCGGGGAAGAGCGATGCTTGTTTAGCCCATGAACATCGGAGAATGAGAGAATCAACCCTGGAGTCTTAAGTAAATGCTGCTCCTCTGATAGTTTCTGTGAAGGAGCACTGGAAAGAGCCCATGGTGGCGAACACTGAGCCCCAGGGAGGGCGAGGAGGCAGGAAGAGGAATATCCTGAGGCCAGAAGATTGCAGAGGTTCACCAAGAGGTGAAGACACGTTATGCCTGGGATTGATACCTGACGTTTAGGAGAGCAAAGCAGGTGTCAGCTAACAGAAGCACTGGTATTTCTTCCATTCCCTCCACGATAAGGGGCAGGAGGGAGATTTCATCCTTCTAGGAAGGAGAACACAGCCAGTTACCTGCCTACATCAGCTCCACGGCGTTGCGTAAGGCCTCATTTAGTACCTGGTAATGAAGTTAATTTAAGCACACCCGTCCCTGCCCTTGCCTCTCTACTCCACATTATGGACTTGCAAGTTTGCTTATGCTAAAGGGCAGAGCAAAAATAAATTTCCATACTCGCAGGCATGTTCCATCAGCCTGTGTTGTAGCATGGCCGGTGTCCAAATATGAAGTGAATTTGGGCTCCAGGACAGGCTCAGACCTGCTCTTGAAATTGCATGGCGATGACACCAGGGTCCTGCTTTTACATTTGCAGTTGACCATCTGCCACCGCCACGACCTCCAGCCGCGACAGCAGCACTCCTCGCGTCCTGGTGTACAACTAACCTCACCTCTCTTGGGTTAGTGGGGAAAGGGGCACCCTGCTTTGTGTTACTGTTGGCCAGGAACTGGAAAGCTTTCGTGGGTTGGGAACACAGTGAATCAGGTGAAGCTACAGCTCAGGTAGGTGAAGATCCTCCTTTGGCTGGGTTTCTGTGTGCACTCGTGGTTTCTGCTGTGGTTGCGTGGGCTGGAACGCTACATAGAGCCCTGACACTGGGGTCTCCAGCCCCTCAGCGGGTCGGGGAGGCGGCTCCCGCCGAAGGTTTGCCTTTGGGCTCCCCAGGGCTGGCGCGAAGGTGCGTCTCTGTGAGAGAAGCCGTCCCAGCGCAACCCTTCCCGTCACCGCGACCTCCAGCGCACCCCTCGGGTCGGGACCCCAGGGTGCGGGTACCGCCAGCGGCCTGACGGCCCGCAGCGGGCTGCGGTGCGGCCGGTGCCGGGGGTCTCTCCCTTTACCGGCTCCTCCCGGCACCTCGGCTTTCCAGCCGCCCGGCCGCAGGACCAAAGCCTCCGGGCGGGGCGGCGGGACTACAGCTCCCAGGGCCGCGCGGAGCCGCCGTGACATCATGTGCGGTGGCTGGGAGGTCACATGCCCCGCCGGCCCCTTTGTTTTGAGCGGCGCTGGCAGCGCGACCGGCGGCGGCGGCGGAGAGGCCCGAGCGCACCGCACCGGATCGCACCGCTCCGCTCCCTTCCACGCTCGGCGCGACCCGACGCC
>VZTU01006255.1:1818-14122 GCA_013400835.1 Zapornia atra | reverse complement strand
AGCGGGGGGGGGCCCGTGGTGGCGTTTCACCCACACCTGGAAAATCCCCGGGGCACCGCGGACCCGTCCCCAGCCCCACGGCGGCTCCGGGCGGTGGAAATCTGGAGAGGGGCCGGGGCGGGGGGGGGCAGCTCTCCCCTCCTCCTGCGACCAATCNTCCCCTCCTCTTGCGACAAATCCTCCCTCGGGAAGGCCGGCAGGTCCGGGACCTGCTCTCAAGCAGAGGCAGAGGTTCCCCTATCGCCGCCCCAGCCCTTCCGGATGTGTGCCGCCAGCTGAAGCCCCTTTGCACCCCCATTCCGGATTCATGCTGCCAGGCAGAGCCCCTTTGCTCCTCAGCATCCTTGCCCACGGGCAGGACAGCCGGTGCCTGCTGCCCCTGCAGCGGTACCCAGGGACACTGGAGCAGTTTGGCCCCTGGGACACGATAGGACGGGAGGGGACAGGGCTGGAGAGGGGGGCACAAAGCTTCTTGTCTCCCCCAGGCTGTGCCGCTGTGCCTGGGACCTGTCTTGCCAGCGCCGAGGAGTACCCACGCCAGCCGGCCCCGGCATCGTGCTAAGAGGGAACAGTGTCCGAGCCCGGGCATGTGCTGCTGGACTATGCCATGTCCCCACCCGGCCGGCCGGCAGCCCCGGCCCTGTGAGGACACGGCCAGCCCCGACCTGGACGCCGGGACACCGGGGTGCCCAGCGCCACCATGGCCCAGGGCTGGGATGCGACGCTGTCGGGGATGACGACAGGCAGCCGGTCGCGGAGCTCCAGCAGCGAGGCCAGCCTGGCTCCCCGCTGCCTCCTCAGCAAGCAGAGCCGCCTGCTCAATGGGACCACCCGCGTCAGCCGCACCGCCTCCCCCATGGGCCGCGTCATCCTCATCAACACCCCCATTGAAGGTGCGTGGGGTGCCCTCCTGTCCCTCTGCCCACTCGCGTGGCCTGGGTGGGCTGGGACACCTGGGTTGTCTGGGTCTGGGGACAGGGAGAGTTATTCCAGGACAAGGGGCATCCCTAGCAAAGAAAGACACCTCTACCCTGCCCCCAGTCGCTTGCACTCAGCCTGGGTGACATGTCCCATCTTCTGTCCCCACAGCCAGCAGCAATGAGAGCGATGTCATCAACGCCATCACGGTGGAGAAGAGCATGGATGGCAAGCTGGGCTTCAGCGTCCGTGGTGGCTCTGAGCACGGGCTGGGCATCTTCGTCAGCAAAGTGGAGGAGGGCAGTGCTGCTGGTAAGTGGGGCAGGGTGAAGGACGCCAGTGGGAACAGGTAGGTGCCAGCAAGACCCTCTTGGGGAGCTCCCAGTGACATGGTACCGCAGCTCCCGGCCACCTCTGGCGATGGAGTTTTCAGGCTTCCCCTGGAAAAAGGTGGTTTACAGGAGTGGGCAGCCCTGTGCCAGTGGCTCGGAGCTCCATCCCCAAGCCACAGTGAAGTAACCAGCTCCCCATGCTTGCTGCAGCCTCAGTGCAAGTGCCAGGCTTCCCTGCCTTTGTTCCCATGGAGTTGGGATCAGGTTGGGGGCACATTTTGGGAGGGGGCACCAAAAAAAGGCATTAGTGCCAGCTCAGTGCCCAGCCAAGCTGTACACCCCTTGCAGAGCAGGCTGGGCTGTGTGTTGGTGACAAGATCACGGAGGTGAACAGCGTGAGCCTGGAGAACATCACCATGAGCAGTGCTGTCAAGGTCCTCACCGGCAACAACCGCCTCCGCATGGTGGTCCGGCGGATGGGCCGTGTTCCAGGCATCAAGTTCTCCAAAGAGAAGACAGCATGGTGAGCAGGGTATCCGCCATGTCAGCACCCCAAAGCCCAGCTCCACAGAGGACACAGTGGGGAGACCTTGTGGGGGATGCTGGGGGACCTTCAGGGTGTGGGGACATAGGAGTTCTCCAGTGAGGGTGGGAAGAGCCCCAAGGTGGGGCACAGGATAGGATAGGAAGCTATGGATCAGACAGGGTGGGTGCAAGCCCTATCATGTCCATCCCCTATCCCCATCACTCTCGTACACTGGGTGACACCAATGTCCCCATCCTACTGGAGAATGAGAGCCAGACCCCTGAGTTCTCCCCAACACTGTACCCATGCTCCAGGGTGGACGTGGTGAACAGGCGCCTGGTGGTGGAGAAAAGCGGCTCAACACCTTCGGAGAGCGGCTCTGAGGATGGGCTGCGGCGCATCGTCCACCTCTACACCACCTCCGATGACTACTGCCTGGGCTTCAACATCCGTGGCGGCAGGGAGTTCGGCCTCGGCATCTACGTCTCCAAGTACGGCCAGCCCTCCCTGGCTGAGCCCCCCACCCTCACCACATCTCCACCATGGGTGCTGGGGCACCGGGCCACCTGGGAAGAGGTGTGGGAGGAGCAGGGCTCCGGCAAGGGCTCAGCCCCATCCTCTGTCCCCCTGCTCCCCTAGGGTGGACCCCGGGGGGCTGGCAGAGCAAAACGGCATTCGGGTGGGAGACCAAGTCCTTGCAGCCAACGGAGTCAAGTTTGAAGACATAAGCCATAGCAAGGCAGTGGAGGTGCTCAAGGGGCAGACACACATCATGCTAACCATCAAGGTACCTTTGGCTCTGTGGGACCCCTGGGTGAGGTGGGGGGGTTGTGGGTCCCCGTGCTGGCGCGGCCCCAGCTCGGCCCAGCGCCCACGGGGCTGGCACGGCCGCCAGCTGGTTGGGTTTCAGGCAGGTGGGAGGGGGATGCATTATTCATGACTGGCACTGGATCGGGTTTGCCCGGGGCAGCCAGTGCACACTGACCCCCACGTTCTCCCCCCTGTGCCTAGGAGACCGGCCGGTTCCCTGCATACAAGGAGATGGTGGCCGAGTACTGCTGGCTCAGTCGCTGTAAGGGCAGTGCCTCACCGGTACCGGCAGGGACACGGGGCTGATGGGGAGGGACACAGGACACTCCCATGCAAAGGGTATCCCGCCCCGGTGGGGAGGGAGGAGGTCCTAATGCCATGGGCTTCCATGACATTGGAGGAGGCACAGGCCCCGGTGGGGAGGGAGGAGGTCCTAATGCCATGGGCTTCCATGACATTGGAGGAGGCACAGAGCTCCCTGTGCAATGGTCAGCATCCCCACAGTCCCCACTGCCTCACAGGGTCCCGTTTGTCCCCATCCTTGGAGGGTGCATGAAGAGCCCCATGCCATGGCCAGCAGGCCTGCAGCTCCCCTGGCTCTATGGGTTCCTGGGTTCCTATGTCCTCTATCCTCAGGAGGGGTTACGAGCTCCCCATGGCCCCACAGGGTGTCACCCCGTGTCCCTGACATCCCTTTGCAGTGACCAACGGGCAGCTGCAGCAGATGTCTCAGGCCTCGGAGACCAGCTCCTCCATCTCCTCCTACTCCTCGGGGCCAGCGCCAGGGGCGGTGAACGGGCTGGGGATAGCCACGCTGGGGACAGCTGCTCCAGGGCCCCCAACTCGCACTGTGGATGTGGCCATCTCCACGGAGGATGGGCCACGGCGGAGCTGGGCACGGGAGCGTGCTGAGCGGGCCATGCAGACCGAGCCCGCCGCTGAAGGGCTGCCGGAGATGCGGCGCACGGTGCGACCCCCTGAACTGCTGCGGGACACGGCCATCCGGGGGCAGGGTGCTCGTGAGCCCCCTGGCACCCACCCTCGCCGGACCTTTGCCCACTCACCCAAGACGGCACTGCTTCTGGCACTGAGCCGGCCCAGGCAGCCCATCACACGCTCCCAGAGTGACCTCACTGTTGCTGGTAGGCATCAGGGCATGACCCCACTTGTGCGACTCTGGCTGGGGTCCCACTCCAGTCCTGTGCCCTCCAGCCCTGGGCATCCCATAGCTCAGCCTCTGCCCCACATGAAGCCTCTGCCCTGCACAGATACCTGCCTCCACCCACTATAGCCAAGTCCCTGACCCCTACCCCAGCACCTGATAGCCCCCACCCAATACGGACATTTGGCCACCAGCCCTGGGCCTCCTATAGACCTGAAAAGTCCCAGTCCTGTCCTCCGGGCTTGCAGGCACTCCAAAGCCTGGTCCCACAGCTGCTGGGGACCCCCAGCACCCCGCAGCAGATCTCTTTTCCAGCCAGTGCCTCCCAGTAGCCCACACCACCCACTCAGGTTCCCAGCCCGCAAGCACTATTTCGGGTGGCATCCCCTGGCCCCTCCATTCCAACCTCCAGCTCTATCCCCAGAGGAGAAGCGGAAGAAGGAAAAGCCGGAGGGACAAGGGGCACAGGGGGCCCCCCCAGGGCTGCACCGCTCCAAGACTCTTGTCAACCTCTTCTTCAAGGGGGGCCGTGCCACCAGCCAGAGCTGGGCCCCCCCCAGCCAGGAGCCCCCTACCTCCGACCGCCAGGCACGCGCCAAGTCCCCGGGACGCCCTGATGGGGACAGAGGTACCGGGATGGGGGACAGGGCAGGGAGGGACCCAACCTGGGACCAGTTCCCCCTTCCACGCGTGCTGCAGCCCTCTCGTGGCATCCCTGGCATAGAGGTGTCATGGGGAGGGGGTTCCTAGACATGCCATTTGGGCGATGAGCAGCAGTGCCACTGACCCCTCGGGCACTCACCCCTCTCCATCTCCCTTGCAGTAGGCGCTGTGCAGAAGTTTGTCATCCGGAGCCTGAAGCGGGGTAACGGGGGTGCCCGTGTGCCCGGTGGGGGGGCTCTGGGGTAGGCTCTGCATGCGCCTGGCCCCAAATTGCATGAATCTGTCTGACTCCAGCACGGAGCAAGCTGGTGGGGTTGGGGGCGTGAGAGTGTTTGTGGGGTGCACGGGGTGGTCCTTGCCCTGCTGGCCACAGCTCCTTGCTGTGCCCCCCCAGAGAAGAGCCGGCGTGCCAGCATCCTGGGTCCCATGAGCATCACCGCCCTGCAGCCCAACAGCAGCAACCCTGAGGCCCGGCTCCCACACATCCAGGACACGGCCGCACGCCTGCTCAGCCCCGACGAGGTGACGGCTGTGCTCCGCCACTGCTCCCGGGTACGGCGCTGCGGGCAGGGGGTGGGCAGCGGGTGGGCAGGACCGTGCTGGTGCCCTGAGCTTATCTCTGGGCAACTCCTACAGCCTGGGGGGCACCATGACTAGCACTACATGCCCACATTAAGCTCTGGGAGGTAAACTGAGGCACGGGGGGGGGTGAGCACCCATCCGCTGACACCCCTCCTGCGCCCACAGTACCTGCACGAAGGCAGCGTGGAGGATTTGGTGCGGCCGCTGCTGGCCATCCTGGACCGGCCTGAGAAGGTTCTGCTGCTGCGGGATGTGAGGTGAGTGTTGCTGGGGGTACCACGGGGTACCCACATACTACCCAGCTGGGTGGGATGGTTGTGGAGCCTCATACACCCCTTCAGCCCTGGTCATGCTCCATCCCAGAGGTTGCCACAACCTGATCCCACTCTTTGCCTCGGCAGGAGCGTGGTGGCCCCCACGGACCTGGGCCGGTTTGACAGCATGGTGATGCCCCTAGAGCTGGAAGCCTTTGATGCCCTGAAGAGCCGCTCAGGTAGAGCCTGGCACACCCCCCCCCAGGGACCTTGGTCCAGGGGGCAATGGGCAGGGGTGGGCACAGCTTAGGGGGGTGACTGGTGGCTCTCCCTGCCCACAGTGCGCTCGCCTGCCCTCCGCCCAGCCCACCATGACATCCCCCCCAAGCGACACCTCATCACACCAGTGCCTGGTGAGTGCCACCCTATGGGGTCTGCCTGGCCCCGGGGCTGCCCCATGCAGGGGGAGGCACCAGGAAGGAGTGGGAGGTGGAGGGGTACAGGGGCAATCTGGAGAAGAAAGGGAGATGGGATACCTGGGTACAGGGGACGGGGTCTGGTGTCCTTGGGTGTTGGAAGGTCCTGGAGTAGCAGGATCTGTGGATCCTGGGAGCAAGGGGGGTGGAGGACCTGTAGTCCTTGGAGAGAGATGGGGTGCCTGGAGGAGGAGGAAGATCTGGGGCCATTGGTCCTGAGGAGGTCCTGTGGTGGCAGGGGTCCCAGTGAGTGGGGTTCTGGAGTCCTGGGGGGAACCCTGGATTGCAAGGATCCCAGGGAACAGGGTTTTGGAGTCTCAGAGGGATCCCTGAGCTCTTCTCTTTGCAGACTATCGGGGTGGGTTCCTGCTGAAGCCAGCAGGAGCCCTGGAGTTGGAGGAAGCCGGGGGGCCGCAGGCGAGCCCAGCCTGGCCACGTGCCTCCCCCAGCCCCCGCCGGCTTCACCCCCGCACCTACACCCCGCTCCCCGACGTGCCAGTGGATGCCTACGCCTGCGCCAGCCACCCCCCGCCTGCCGCCGGCCCTCAGCCCCCCAACTGGCTGCTGGCTGAGCCCCCCCTGGGTGAGGGCCGTGGGCGCTCACGCAGCCCCCGGCCCACCTGGCACAAGGAGCCTCCCGGGTCAGCACACGATGGAGGGGCTGAGGTAGTGGGGAAGCCCCGGCGGACACGGCATCCCCTCGCACCCCTCTTTGGGGGACCAGGGGGTGAGGCAGGGGCTGGAGCAACCACCAATGGACCTGGGGATGCTGGCAGGGAGGAAGAGGAGGAGGAGGAGTACCAGCTGCTCACTGTCACCCTCTCCAAGCTGAAGCACTCACTAGGTGGGTGGCATGTGTGTGGGACCCCAGGAGTGGGGTTGGGACCCTCTTCTTGGCACCACCATCATGGGGATGGGTGGCACCCCCTATACAAGAGGCACCCCAGTTAGGGAATGGGGGAGCAAAACCCTGACCACTCATCCAAAACTACAAGGGGAGAAGAGGAACTGACCCTGCCCCAGCCCCTTGCCCACACAGGGCCCATCAAAACAGAGGCATGGCTGCCTGGGAGGGGGTGCCATGCCTGGGAGTGGTGGGGGTCTCACCCTACCTGGGCGTGAGGATCTCATGGCTGTCTCGCAGGAATCAGCATCTCCGGTGGCATTGAGTCAAGGGCGCAACCAGTGGTGAAGATTGAGAAGATCTTCCCTGGGGGAGCTGCCTTCCTCAGTGGCGTCCTCAAGGTACAGGGGGCCTTGGGGGACCCAGTGCACCTCAGAGGGTGGGCAGGCATCTGGACACCCCCATCTCCTGGTCCCAGTGGGTACTGGCAGCAACCCCCTGGTACCCCAAAAGTGGCTGCACTTCACCGCGCTGTCTTCTCTTGCGGGGGTCAGGCTGGGCAGGAGCTGGTTTCGGTGGACGGGGAGAGCCTGCAGAATGTCACACACCAGCGGGCTGTGGACATCATCCGCCAGGCCTACCGCAACAAAGCCAAGGAGCCCATGGAGCTGGTGGTACGGGTGCCTGGAGCCCCCCCAGAGTGATGCCGCACCCTCCCTGGAAGAGCCATCCAATGCTCTGGAGGAGCCAGATGGCTCACTCCTGCACTGAGCTGTGGCCAGTCTCAGCACAGCCGGACGGGGAGAGCCAGCACGTCCCCATGGGCACAGAGGAGCTGCCTGCAATGGGACCCGAAGTGGGGGGAGCAATGCTGGCGATGCAGGAGCAGGGCACGCAGACCCCAACCCTGCTCCAGACACACGGACACAGCCCTGAAAAACCCCACAGCCAGGGGCTTGTTTTTAATCAGCGGTTCTGGGTGGTACACGGGGGGGGGAGGTGGGGGGCTGTGACACGACCAAAATAAAGTACAAAAAATTCCCCAACTTGAGCTGGGGGCGACCAAGCCAGAGCTGGGCACAGCCAGGCTTTTCCTTTGGTTTGACGACTCCTGGGTACCCAGCTGGGCCCCTCAACCTCTGCCCACCCCAGGGGTGTCCCCAGGGTGTCCCCAGCTGGCACCCCGGCACTGTGCCCCTCTCCCCTGGCAGGCCGGGCATCACAGGGGCACAGGCCAGGCTTTTTTTATTCTTTCTTGGGGAAACAGAGGGATGCTGGGGGCATGGGCATGGGAAAGGCACTGAGGGCAAGCTGCCCCATGGCAGGGGTGTGGGGGCACAGACAGGGAGAGCGTGAGCTGGGAGAGAGTGATATGTTTTGGTAGGTCCTATAAAAATAGAGTTATTTTAAATGGCACAGAAACAAATCCCCTGACAAACACACGAGGTGGGGCAGGAGGGTTGGTGGTGGGGAGACTGGCATGGGTAGGGACAGGGCACACACACCCCCTCTGCAAGTGGCTGGGTGACAGTGCCAGCAGGGACGAGAGGGAGGGGACAAACCATCCCTCCCCCTGCCCAAGGTGACCCTGGCTGAAGCCAGCGCTGCTAATCCCCTGGGCGCTAAGAGGATCAGTGGGAACGAGCTCCAGGCAGCCTCGAGGCCAGGATTCAGCATCCACCTGGCCCCACATCTCACAGGGACCTCCCCTTCTGCAGTAGGTGCCATCACACCCTCACCCCAACACCTCCAATGCTGGGGAGGGGGCAGCGCCTGCGGTTCCGTCTGCCCCCTCCTAGTGCTAGCGGTCTCTGCAGAGCTGGGAGAGCAGGAATCCCCCATGACTCCCAAAATCCCAGGGGCTGGAGGCCCCTCTCCACCCTCCAAGCACAGGGTGAGGGCACACAGTGTCTCAGATCTCAGTAGCCGTGATCTCCTCGAAGGGTGGGTCGGGGCTGGGGGGGTTGCAGGGCTCAGGTGGGGGGTCTTCGCCCTGCAGCCGGAGATGCTGGAGCCGCTGCTCGAGCCGCCGGTTGCGCCGGTACATCTGGATGTAGCTGTACTGCAGCTGCTTCTGGTAGCGGATGACGCGCTCCTTCTCACCCTGCCACGTGCCACGCTCCTGCTCGAAGGCGTCCCGCTGCTCCTGCCCACGCTGCCGCTCCAGAACCACCTCCGCCCGCAGCCGCTCCAGCTGCCGCCGCAACCCCGCGCTGCCCCGGGGCTCCTCGCCGGGCTGGGGGCATCCCTCGCTGGCGGGGGGACACCCCTCGCTGGGTGGGGGGCATCGCCCGTGGGCAGCTTCCCGCAACCCCGCCACCTCCTGCTCCAGCCGCCCGGCTTTGGCACGGAAGAGGTCGGCCTCGCTCTTGCGGCGCTGCAGTTCGTTGGCACAGACCTCCAGCTCCAGGGCCTTGAGGCGGGCAGCCTCCTGCAGCCCCTGCGCCCGCCGCTCGCCTGCCTGCAGCTGGGCCCGCGCCTCCCTCAGCTGAGCCCGCAGCCCCAGCAGCTCCGTGCCCCGCTGCGCTAGCTCCGCCTGCGCCTCCTTCAGCTGCTGCTTCAGCAGCGAGATCTCCCCGGACTTCTGGCACACCTGTGGGGATGGCAGGGCTCAGGTGCTGGCCAGGACCCCTCCCAACCAGAGCCCGTGCCCCTCGACTCGCCCAGCACCATCACGACTCACCTCCCACTTGGTCTCTTCCAGCCGGGGTGCCAGCTCGGTGCGCTCGCGCTGGAAGGAGGCGCAGCGACGCTCCAGCAGCTCCCGCTCCTGCAGCAGCTGGGCCAAGTCCTCCTGCAGCTGCTTCTTGTCCTGCTGCAGCTGCAGCACCTGGAGCTGCAGGACCTGCTGCCCTCTCTGTGCCGCCTGGGCCGCCTGCCGTGCTTGGGCCGCACAACGCTGCCGTAGCCCCTCCAGCTCCTGCTCACAGCGCCGCTGCTTCTCCTCGTACACCTGGAGGGTGAAAGGTGTGTTGGGGGGCAGGGCAAGGCACCCCCCACACGCTTCTGCTGCCCTCCCTGGGATGGGCACCCTGTGCCAACAGGGAGGCAGGTAGCATGTCATCCCCCCCTCCAAGCAGAGGAAGCATGACCAGGGTCTGGAAGGAGTGAGATGTAGCAGTGCCCCTCCTGCCTTGTGTCAGCCCTACCGTGTCAGTACCCCCAGAGTCTATAGGGCTCCCCAAGCCCCACCACCATCAGGGAGAAGCTCCAGGTGCATCCAAGAGAGGGCACCCCAAGTCCAAGACCAGGCATCCCAGTCTGTACAACCGGTCCCCCAACCCACACCAGGGTCCCACAGGGACTGTACAAGCCCACCCAGGAGTGGGAAGAGTCCCTATTCCCAGATCCACAGAAAAAAAAAATCCCCACACAAGAGTTCCCAAAGGGGCAACCCCCACCTCCCAACTGTGAGGGACACCCACCCACAAAAGGTGCCCCAGGGAGGGGAAAGAGGACAGGGACAGGACAGCAGGACACCAGACACGTACCTGGCAGATGGCCACCTCGTTCTCATCCAGGCTGTTGCGCAGGAGCTGCAGCTCAGCCTCCCTCTCCCGCAACTTGTCCTCCAGCTCCCGCACCAGCATGGCCTCCTCTCCAGGCAGGGGTGAGCGCCCGCAGGAGCCGCTCTCCGAGGAGGGCCGGCCCCGGCCACTCAGCGAGCCTGTGCTCTTGCTGGAGGATGAGCGCCCGCTGTCCGAGTTGGAGGGGCGGCAGCCCCCTGGGGGATCCGGGGGACCGTGGGGGGTAGTCGGCAGTGCGCCTGCCTCGGGGTGCTGGCTGCAGCCTGTGCTGTAGGTGGGCAGGCTGGAGAGGGAGTTGCGCCCCGAGTCCGAGAGGGTGCTGGCGCGGCAGCTCAGGGAGCCAGGCTTCTCGGCACCCAGCAAGTGGGTGAGGCTCACCTGGCTCTCCGAGAGCCCTGGGCGCGTGGCCGGCTGGGCGCTCCGGAACTTGGGCACCACCGGCTTGAAGGCCATGGGCCGGATCAGAGTCTTCTCCACATTCTGCCGGGGAAAGAGGGGAGAGTGCGGGGTGAGTGAAGGGAGCCCACCACCCTCCTGATGGACTGCCTGGGACAGTGACAGGGGGTGCCCCCAGCCCCAGTGCTTTCACACCTGGAAAGAGACAAGGGGTGGTCACTGTTGGCTCTGTCCCTCCCCTCCACGGGGTGCCCAGGTGTGCTCCCCCACACGCCCAGGTACGAAAGAGGGGACATCAAGGGCACAGAGACCACCACACCCCGAGGGACACCAAAAACATGGCCATGTGGCCCCAGATCATATGTCCAAGGCAACAGCCCCAGAGCAGCACAGGGAGCAAAGCCAAGACCCCAGCACCCACCCACCCTGCTGCTGCCCACCCCATCCCCCTCACCTCCTCCAGCTTGCCAGAGACAGGGATGAGCTTGGGGGGTGGCCCCTGGAGGTGGCCGCTCGGGGTTCGATCATCGCGGGCCTCATCTGAGTCACTGCAGGGGCTGGCAGGAGAGGGGGCATCAAGCCAGTCGCCGCAGAAGCCCCCATTGGCATAGGCATGGACGATGCCAGGCACGGCTGTGCAGGGCTCCTCGGGGGATGGGGCATCCCGAGGGGTGGCCCTGAGCAGCCCCTCCTGTTTGCGGAAGGAGGCGGCAGGTGGTCCCCCATCGCGGGGCTGGCCAGCGCGGTCATGGTGGGGCCGGCCAGGCAGGAGGCTGCCTACGCTGCCCATGGCGGCAGGGGGCGAGCTGGCGGCGGCACGGAGCTGCGCAGCCCCCTCAGCAGCAGCCTCGAGGGGCACCGGCAGCGTCTGCACGATGGCCATGGCGGGCGGACCCCCGGCAGGGAGGAGCGCGCAGGCAGCCTGCGGGCAAGGGAGACGGGGTATCAAAGAAGCGGGCACCACTGGTCACGCCTTGCCAGCTGCCGACTTCCCCGGGGTGGACACAAGGGTATGCCCAAACCCCATCTGCCATCCCCAACCGCGAGGGTGCAGGCTGGCCCCCGGGGAAGCAGGCAGAAGGAGATGTCAAATGAACCAAAATAAAACCGGGATTAGCTAGGGGGGCAGCACCAGCACCCCCCAAGCTGGGCTCAGCGGGGGGAGCAGCCCAGGGGTGCCAGTGGCACTGTGGGGCAGCGGTGACGCGGTCCTGCCCATCACCATGCCCCAACATGACCCCGACACGGGAAGCATGCCAGGGCTCAGGAGAATCTCGAGAGGCCCACGGAGAGCTGGCTCTTGGGCAGCCTGTCCGCCTGCCTGCTCTCAGGCACTACTTGCCCCCCAGCACCCACCAGTGCAGCCCCCACAGAGCTGGAGGGCAGCCCCCCACACTGAATAGCCACTTCCTCTGCCTTCCACCCCCAACCATCCACAGCAGGGCACGGAGTCCCCCAGGGAGCCCTCCCCCCCAGCCTATCTGCTTGCCAAACCGCTGCTGCCCAGGGGACCAGACAAGGGGGGTTTCCCCAGATCCAGCCAGGGGTGGGGGGACCACAACACGCAGACCCCTCTGCTACTGGGTTATCAGGCAGGTGGGTTGGCAGGAGGAAGCTCTGCCCCAGCCACCCTCCGCTCAACCCCCGCAGGCCTCCCCCTCCACTGAGGGGGCAGCTGTGGGGCAAGCAGGTGGTTCAGGATGTGGGCACCAGGCTCCTTCCCAGCCCCAACACACAGGTGTTCCTCATTCCTGCCTTGCATGCCTCCCTTCAGCTTGGGGGTGGGCTCTGCTAGTACCCCGTTGCACAGCCCC
>VZTU01006253.1:1770-94325 GCA_013400835.1 Zapornia atra | reverse complement strand
CCTGTGATTCTGTGATTCCCTCATAATACTGGAAATTGGATCATTGTATGCTCTTCCATGCAAAACTGAATCAGCTTGGACTTCTAAAGGTAGATGTCTAAATATGGCGCTAAAGCTGAAAATCAAAGAAAGAAAATTCTTGCCAACATTAGCTCCGCCCTCTGGGCTTCTGATTTCAGGTTGTTTAGAGAGGAATACAGTTGTGTTGGAAATAAAGGAATTTCACTGCTTTCCATTATGAGTTAGACAAAGAATAAAATAAAATAAGCCTTTAGTTTGTTCAAAGGCTTCTTTTTCCCTCTACTTTCCTTTTACCTCTACTCGCAGCTTTTCTCTGCCATGTACTTCTGATATTTTAAATTCCTTTTTTATGTAACGCTGGCAGCAATTAGCTCCTTTTAATTTAGGAATAATGTTTTCCATCTGAAAGGGTTAGTTTAATGGTGAGGCTCTGACCAATAGAATCTTTCTCTCTCAATGTGAAAAAGAATTTTAGTTCCTTCACCCACATCCTTAGACCTACAAAATATATGAGATAAGAATCTTCTAAATTATTAATTAATTTTTTTCTGAAAAAAAAGAAAAAAAAGAATGAACTGTTATTCAGGTTGCTTGAATAGTTGGAAGATTTTAATCATCTTTAAAACAAAATCACCAATGCAGCTTTTGCAGTCAAATAGCAGAGGGAAGTTGGGTGCTTAGCACTTTTTAACTATATCCCTAAGGAAAAAGAAGCTTCACACTTGCTGTAGAAAACCTCTGACAGGTAGCCTGAGATTTCTTCAGAAGTTAACTAGTTTCTCTGCATGAAAGCTTGAGAACTTTATGCTTGTACCTACTCTGAATCAAGTGGAGCAAGCAGATCTTGCTGGGTGCTGCAAAGGATCAATCCCTGCTCGGCCTTGACATGCAAGCTGTCTCCTGCAACAAAGTCATCCTTCACGTGCACTAAATAGTATGCCCGCTGACAAAGTTTGGGTTTCTAGATAAAGTCTTATCTGTTACAACTGTGGAAGACATATACATGGTCAGACACTGGTTTTACCTGAATGGAGTTCCCATTAATGTTTGTGGGGTGGTAGAAGAGTATGTGTTCAGATACAGAAGCTGTACAGCAGGACAGTTAAGATAGACTGTATAAAGGAGTCTCTAATTCTTCTGAGTCCTTGTTCTCCTTTCAGAATTATTTTGAAATAACTTGTAACAAGGTCACCATCCATCAAAACTATTTGAATATTGGCCCACAGTGGAAATGGGGTCAAACCGCATCCATTAATTAACAATTAATTTGTATATAATGATTAAAAAGCTTAGCTATTCATTGCTCACTGCTCTAACTTACAAAGCAGTAGAGGTTTTAGTTGGTGTAGTTACATGCCTTCTTTCTGCTTTGCACAAATGTTTTGCTTTTGCGTTCATATATCGTTTCTTTGTTTATAGCACATCCATTTATACTTAGTGCTTTGGAAGCAAATCTAGTGGAGTGAAATGCTATTCTCCTTATGGGGTTTCTGTTGATATCAGTAGGATCTACTGAAGACAAGTTTGGAGAGATCTGTCCTGTCCCCTCAATGAGGACACCTCCCTCAGTGACCTTGCAAAGGCCTTTGAAGTTGCTGCTTCTTAGGATTCTGTGAAGTCCTTGTCTTTAACTTACTTTTACTCACTTGCTTATTTATTTATATTCATTTATATTTCTCTGTGTGTGTAGAGAGAGAGGGAGTTTTATTTTGCTTATTATATTTTTCAGGCCTGCAATTGAAGGCGGTGTTTCAGAAGTTGAGATAATTTCACAGCAAGTGGAAGAAGAGACCAAAAGCATTGCTCCAGTACAACTTGTTAATTTTGCTTATCGCGATCTACCTTTAGCTGCACTTGATCTGTCTGTGGCTGGGTCACAGCTTTTGTCGAATTTGGATGAGGAGTACCAAAGAGAAGGGTAAGTGCGAAGGACAGATTTTTATTTTATTTTATAGTTTTAGGTTATAAGAATTTCATGACCTGTAAAAGAGAAAATCTTGAGCTGGGGAAGTGCAGCTAGTTGTCCTCAAACACCCTAAAACCATTGTCACAGGATGGAAGTGACTTCTAATATTACTAATCTCTGCTAGTTTGAGGCTCTTTATAATTTTAAGTGATTCATAGCTGCTGTTTGATGGCAGTCTGGAAGCTTCCTGTTAGGGGAAACTAGACCGAGCATCCAGCCTGTCAGACAAGTAGAATGGCCTGGTGAAGGCTCTTTGTGAAAGGTGTTTCAGGGTAACAGAGGGTTGGCTGCTGTGATTCTTGCACATCTGACTGAGAGGTAATGACTTAGTACTGCTGATTCCTGGAACGACGGTATACTTCTAACAGAATAATTTGAATCGTGTCATTTACTTAGGTGAGAACATTGTCTTTGATAATATATGTGCTTATTACTCCTGTTGTCATAGAACAACTGTTCCAGTTTCGTTGGAATAAAAGATCTTAATCAGTTCATAGCACTGACCCAAGCATAACGCAGTGTCAGATAGCGTAGCCTCATTGTCCTACAGGACATTAGAAGTCATACTGATGCCTGGTTCAGGCTTGCAGCGGCTGTAGGTGGACTACTGCTATACTAAATTTTTAATGAAAGATTTGGGTCAACTGGAGAGAATCCAGCGGGAAGGCAGTGAGAGTGATAAGAGGCTCAGAAAACCTGCCATGGAGTACTGATTGAAATAACTGTGTTCCACGGGAAGAACAGACTTTCAGGGGAGCTTAGAAGACTTCAAGTGAGGAAGAGAACAGTCTGTTATTGATCTTCATGACGTTTAGGACAAGAAGTAAAAAGCTCAAATTGCAGCAAAGAAGAGAATAATGAGGGTAGCAGAAGTGCTGGGGTAGACTCCTGGTTTGTGTGGAGAGGAGGGGAATAGAGCTGCAACTGCTAGATGTCTTTAAGAAGATGTGTTTGTCAGGACTGCTAACACTATCACTTAACATCCGCTGGGACAGATTAGGTGAGCGCTTGTGCCCGGCCCCCCTGATTCTGTGATTCTCCTTCCACTGTGTGTTGCACTAAATGTATATATGCTCCACTGTCAATAAGATCCACCTAAGAGCACTTCACAGCAAGTCATAGAGAACTCTCATTGATGAAGACATTAAAAGGCTTTATATAAGCCTTCATTTATTAACAGCTGAATGTGTTTCAGCCTGTGCACAGGAATCGGCAGCGAGACCTGCTTGATCTCTGCTCAGCAGGTATTCCATGGGGTAGTCAGGAAGCAGTATGTGGGGAAGGCTCTTGCCTTTAATTTCTTTCTGAACTGGACTTTGAGAGACATCTCCAGAAAGTTGTTACTCCAAACAAGGGGAAATACATTTCAAGTAGGTTATATAAGTACGGTACAACTGTAACATAAAATACCCTGCATAGCAAAAGAGGCACTTGAAAATTAATTTGAGTATGCAGGTGTAACCCTCAGGCTATTTTGGTGCTGAGTAAATACCAGTTCATTTCAAATACGCATTTTTATAGATTTTTATGATCTGAAACTTAATTCTTCACTGTGCCAAAGTGCACGGATCTCTCACTGTAACCATTTGAGCAGCTTTGTGGTCTTACGTGTAGAAATATACTTGTCATTCTTTTCCACAGCAGAGATCTCTTCCTTCACACAGGCTTCTTTTGTGGCTTTATCAGACTGAAGGGAAATAAGCCAGTGCCATCCAGACTTCCCAGCTCCAGAGTAAATTCTTTCAAGAAAATTCAGAGCTTTAGGTTTTATGTCTCAAAGCATTTTGGCTGGGTATGTTCAGATGAGTCCCAGGACTGCATCTGCCTTGTGGGAATGGCGGCTTCTTCCTTTCAGAAGCACTGGTCGCAACTGATGCCCTGTGAAATTTAGGAGCAGAGCTGAACTCAAGAAGCCCAGTAGCAAAAGTAAAATACTGTCCCCATCCCACCTCATCACTCAGTTGGGAATGTGCCTGGCTATATGAATGTGGTGTCATTTTTCTTACGGCCTTGGTGGTAGATGTGACCGGGTTTCACCTGAGTAAGAAGGACGTAGTGTGTGGGGGTCAGATCAGTTTGGTACGGGAACAGACATCTACCTCTCCCTCATGTATGGCGAGAGTGATATGGGAAGGCCAGCACAGCAGGTGGCAGACAATGTCCAAGTCCCCATAGTTTCTGACAGTTCCCTGTTCATAACTGTGAAACTCTGTTACCCCAGTGCTTCCATGCAGGATGTGGGTGGAGACACCGGAGATACTGTTGATACCAGAGACTACTAAAATACCCCAATATGAATAGGCAAACAGGAAGAGGTGGGTCATAGCTCAGCCCTCTCTGTGTGCCTGGAAGCTCTCAGTTGGCATCAGACTAACTATCCCTCCCACAAGAAAGAAAAAGAGAAGGAAAATTATGGTCTGTCTTTTGCTAGACAGCAAATCGACATTCCTATGGCTTTAAAGCTACTGGAATAAAAATCACTTTGTGCAATTTGATGGGTCTTTGCTGTATCATATCAAATGCTCAGGGCAGTCCGTTCCCATCTGCCAGTGTTGTGGAAGGAATTTGGTGGTCAGTTTGAGCTGTTTTTGTCAGAAATTTAGTTTACAATGCTTATCCCTGTGCTAAGCAACAAAGAAAGGACTGCCAATTAGACAGCACATTAAGCCTGTCCCTGAAGTACATCTGTAAGTAGCGAAAGGGTAATCAGGCAAGAAAAGTCTTTCTGCTCTCCCAAAACACCTCAGACAAAACACAGAATGTGTCGTCTTCTCATGTGGATTGAGCAAAAATTCCTTCCCCTCTGTAGACTTCTGCAGCAGGATACGCATAACAATTTACATGATGGAAGTTGGTTAAGTTGGATGGAACCTGCACTGAAAATACTCTCTCGTTATCAGTTTTGTGGGTGGGCTAGTGTTGCCACCTTTGCACTGAAGAGGGGTAAGCGGCCTGTGGTCTCTGCGTTTGGGACAGGAGGGGTTCCTGCATCCGGCTCGCAGCCTAGCTGCGGTGAGGCTGGTGTGCCTGCTGCTAACAGAGCTGTGGGGCTTACGCTTCAGAAAAGGGAAATTTTCTGGCAAATGCCAACAGTGTGTAACTCAAACGTTTTGAGTTTTATGTGACTGTAGCAATCACTGTTTATAAAGGTTTATCTCTTCCACCCAGTGTAGCACTGTGAAGTAGTAGTAGCTTGATTCTTAGAACCAGTATGAGTGTGATGCTCGTTACTTGGTAGTCCCACTGACCTGCACTGCAGTTGGCTCATTAGAATCCTCCTTGGATAGTGCCGCTGTGCACTGTACTCCTTGCTGAGACATTGCGGGAGTGATGGAGGCGTAGGCTGGAAGCACAGACATAGGAGGCATAGGCTGCATGCATAGACATAAGAGGCATAGGCTGGAAACATATATGTGAAAAAGTTACTCAAAAACACGCACCTTGGATGCCAAGGAGAGCATGTGGTGTGACGGGTTAGGTGATGCTCGTGTGCAAAGAGCAGCAGCAAAGTTGCTGATTTCAGTTATGTGTGTGAATTTATTGGGGAGGCCGTGTTTGTGCTCAACTCGCTCTGCATGAAAAGAGTATGCAAACGTTTCTTTAAGGAGATTAATCACCCAGAAAGCTAAGGACATTTTTAAATGTTAACATTAGCTTTAAGTGCCACTCTTCATTTCTTTTTTTCCAATCAAGTATTCTGTTTTCTAAATATTAATTTCTCTCTCCTATTTTTGCATCAATGACCAATATGGATAGTGGGGAATAGCTGGAAAATTGCCAAGACACAGACAGTGGTACAAGTATGCTAACGACAAGCAGGGGTACAGAAAATCTCACCTTCCTGTATTTCCCTTAAGTTCCGATTAGGAGGGATCATTCATAATAGATTATAAACGAATTTACAGACAGTTGCACAACAGGCTGGGTTTTGGGTGGGGTTTTTTTTGTGAATATGCAGTTAGGAAGCGAGCCTGTCTGTTGTTAAAAAACTGTGCTTCATGGGTGTAGAAAGCGAGGAGAGATATACACCAACTTTAAATTATTTGTTGGTTTTGGTTTAGATTGCAGCTCTTGAATTTTTTTGTATGTTAAACACATTGGAAATGTGAAGATGCTTTCAGATACCTTGTTTTATGTAAACAGCTGTAAAGGTTGGGAGACCATATAGTTAATGTGACTCACTCGGCATTAGCTGTAAATAGTCGTGCCATTGTAGTTTAATCATTTATGATCATCTGTTCATAGCCTTAGATTTGTTTGGTCAAAGCTAGAGAGTGCATTAAACAGTGGCAATGTTGGAAAAAAAAAACCCCAACAAAAAACCCAGTGTAGGAAGGGAGAGAGAGAGAAAGGACAACGAAACCTGAACAGAGAAGAGAGGTGTGCAGGGATTCAGAAGGTAACAGAGGAAAGAGTTGTGTGCTTTTCATTTCAAATTGGTTGCACACCTTCACTGATGAGTGTGTTCCCCTGTCCTGGGAGGAAAGGATGTCTGTTCCTTCAGCCGGTTTTCTGTAATTGCATCAGGAGGATGTTGTTAGCTCTGATTTTCATATTCAACTTCCAATCTTTATTTTGATCTCTTTGAGGTATTTTACTTGTGTTTACTACAAAGTACTTTAACTGAAAGAACTGAAATTCACCATGCTCTCACATTTCTCATTTTCTGCTTTTCTTGTCTTTATCTGGCAGCATCATGTAAAAGCAGTCTTTTTACAGAAGAGTTTGCTGCACCTCATGCTAATCTCAGGGCACGTGTTGATACATGGTGAATAATGTCCAAGCTTGGGATAAAGTGCAAAGGTTTTGGAGGACAGAGCTATTTTCTGTAGCGAGCAAGCTCCTTGTATTTACAAAAGTGGCTTTAAATTTATTTTTAGCTGCGAGCCACAGTCTGAATCCAGAAAGGTGGTGCAAAAGCTGAACAGCAACATACAGTGAATGAGACTGTGGTGCTGATTTTTTCCTCGTGCAGTACTAGATCACTGCTGCTTTCTGTACTCTGGTCGAAAACTAAGACCTGCACTGCAGCAGGAAAGGAGCATTCAGTGCAACAGAACCCACGAGGTGACCGAGTGGGCTGTGTTTCAGAAACTCCTTCTTCTGCACAGATCCTTTGAAGAGTTTATCTTCGGAAACGTTGTTTTCCAGAATTGTGTTTATCTTAGTACCTAAATCCCGTGAGTGTGTGTCTCTCTTACCAGTAACACCAATTGGTGTAGGGAGCACTACTATAAGTAAAAAAACCCAAAATACCTGAACAAAACATTTTCTGTCTCTGTAATTTTCAGCCTTCTGTGATTTGTAGATCTGTGTGCATTTTTTCTAACAGAACTTGATTTTCCAGTGTACTTTTTTATGTGTAGAAATGTAGTCACCGTAGCCCACAGACCTCTGTTTGAAAAGCTCTTTATTGGCAAGTGGAAATGACTGGGGTCTGCTTTATCCAGCTTAACACTGTAATTGTCTAAGTTGGCGAAGATAAGGCTTGGTGCAAAAATTGGAAGATGGATAAGGATGTGTGGCTGCTTCTAGGTTGGGCAAGTTTGTGGAAGAGAAATTCCTTGAAGGTTGCTAAGCAGAATGAGAGAAACAATGTCTGTCTCGGGAAGTCACCCAAGTTGCAAATAGTTGGATGCCATGAGAGTTTTAAGGGGTAGTGTTATGTGTTTGCCATGTTCTTACTTGTTGTGAGACAACTGTTCATGGCTACTACTGGAGACAGGATACCAAGCCTTTGTTCTGAACTAGTATGACTCTTCTTACATGTATTAAAGGTTGGTTTTGAGCATGATGTTAATATTTCCCTTAAAGATCATAGCATAAAAAGGAATAGCCTAATAAGCAATTTTTGAATGAGAGAAGTGATATACCAGGTAATCACAGGAGGTCTGAGAGCAATCAATGTGACACGCACCTATAAAGAAGGCACAAATGATCCTAGAAAGCATAACCTACTTCAACTAGAGCTGGGAAGCATTCATGTAATTAAACCTATTCCAAAATATTATGAACTACTCTAGATGTCTGTTTTCACATGCAGAAGGGACTACTAGGGCAGCTGGAGAAGCTGAGTGTCAGTTTTACAAAAAGCACAGGCCTTAATTAAATTAAATGAGGGGATGCCATTGCTGTGTATGAATGCATTGTGGACAAAATGCCAGCAAGGGAGAAGAACTAATCAAGCTAAAGAACAATGTTGGCACAAAAGCAGAAGTGTATAAAGTGGCCATGTGCAAGTTTAGGCAGGAAACTGGGGGAATCTGTATTGCCATTTGTGCAGTTTTGCTGCAGTCCTCCAAGAAATGCCACGGGGTTAGAAATAGTAAAACTTTTAGGGGAAAAAAAGGATGAAGTAGTTAATACTGTAATAGTTAATAACTCAATAGTTAAAACTTCTGTAGTTAAACTAAGCTTGTAGGAGATGTCCATGAAAAGGGACCTGAGACCTCTCTGTTCCTTGGAGTTGCTCAAGATGTCCAGCTGCTTCCTGTCACCTGCTGTGAGGCTGTGCTGTCTGTTGGCCTCAGCCAGACTTTGTGTTGTTACTGAACCTTGGTGCGTTTCTGTCACTTCCTGACCGTGGCCTTTCTACTCCTTCAGGTAGGGATTTGGATCTCATCCATCCTTCTGTTTTCTGAGCATAGCCATCTTGCGAGACACAAACACTTGCTGTTTGGCCAAAAGGACAAACAACAACAACAAAAAAAGGCAGGATAAGGTATAATGCAGATTGGGGGTATTTGTTTGCAAGACCAGAAAATAGAAACAGTGACAGCTGTTAACAGCTTGAGCAAATTGTTTGTAGTGGTTCCTTACCAAATAAATATGTTAAACCTTTCCCAGTTTTGCCTTATGTTCTTTTTTCCAAGCTGTTTCTTAATAAAACTAGCAGTGATGATGACAGATTGGTTTTCAGCAAAGCCCTGTGTGAAAGTATCTTCAAAGAGAATTACCCCTGGTAAAATTCCACTACATATATTTTAAAGTCTCATAACAAAACTTTACAGCCCTTTATCACCATCAACCAAGAAATTCCCATCCTAGTACATTTATTTACTTCATCCAGGCATTGTAAGAAAGCTAAATAATATTCCTGTTGTATAGATGGAGTAACTGAGGTGTACATAATGAGCCTGTTTGGAGTGATGCGGTGAAGTTGTCGTGGATACTTGTATCCATATAGTGCACGTCATCCACAGATAACACAGTCAGGACACCTGAAGAACTTGTACTTGTCCTCCGAATTGAATAGGACATTTTCTTTTACTTGGTCTTAATCCTAATCTAACAAGCCACCTAGGTATTGTCCCGACTGAGGGAAAATGTGTTCTACTTGTATGTGGTTAGCATGTGACCTCTGCATGAATTTAGGAGCTGTGTGCAGTAACTTTTATTTTTCTGAAAGGTCTGTGTAGCTGAACTTCTAATCTGAGCTTCTAGCATAGTGTAGCTTTGCAGTAGTGCCGGGGAAGTGGCCAGGAATTGGAAGGTGACTTTAAACTTACACTGATTCTGGGAGGGATTTGTTTTGCTCAAAGGCAGATTTTTCATCTGTTGAATGGATGAGCCCTCAGACATCAGTAGGGAGAGCTACTATTCTAAGGCAGGTTACAGGCTTGAAGGGGATGAGATTTATGTATTAGGAGTCAGTGTGGTTAGCAAGTCAACAGGCTTACTAAAACATATTTCTATCTGGATTATAGTCCCTTTTGTTATTTATGTCCATTCTTTACAAGAAGTAAAAAAATCAAATGCACCCGAAACCCAACAACCCCAGGCAAGATTGGGCCTCTGCTACACAGGAATGGCGAAGAAGCGAGGAATAAGCTAGCTGAGCAGCACCTGGAAAAGGAACTTTCCAGTGCTCATTTTAGAGCACAGCGTGATTGTTAGTGTCAGTGGATTCTGAGGACTTGGAGGAAGCCTGGGAAGAGGTCTGCTAGACAGTGGTGTGAAGATGCTGATCACTGACTGTTCACAGGACAAGTGTTCAGCAAATGCACCTTGGTGTAAATTAAGGTATGAAACTGGAGGTGGTTTTTCAGTGCTTAAATTTTAAACGCCTTTGTGTCTTTGAGATCAATTTATATATTTTATGAGTGATATATAGGTGTAAATGTGCAGGTGATTTGCATTTGACCTCTTTAGTCCATTGCTTTTCCAGCTATAAGCAGCTAGTTTCATTCCAAAGCTTTTTGGCATCAGTGGAATACTAGCAGTGCAGGGAGAGAGTATCTCCATGTTCCTCAGCATTCTGTAAGGAATGATTTGCTTGAATACCAGTTGTCGTGGCTGTATGCAATGTGTGCCAAGTGTCTCAGTTGGTTTTGCCTGGTGCATCTGAAAATCCCGGCCCTGCAGAGCTTTTAAAGGAAGGGCCTTGGGCCCTCTGCTGATCGTTCTGAGAACGGGAAAGAGGGAAAACCAGCCTGCCGTATTAACGTGCTGGCAAAGCAGGTCTTTTGGAAAAGGGGGGATAAATACAGGAAGAGAATAGAACTAAATAGTGTTCTATTTAAACAGTGCAATTCCCTAGTAATATTTTCAGAAACATCTACGGAAAAACCCCAACAACAAATGGAAAATAACAGTTGCTGTAAAGATGAGTTACTCTGTTTTGAGGTGATGGAAAATAAAATCCGTGGAAGATCAAATTTGCAAAATGGCCCTGTCCTGATGCCTTTTTCCCCTTATGTTTTAAAGATGCCTATTTAAAATCTAGTGCATCCTGTATTCACACTAGAAGCATAACAAAGTTAAATTAAGGGCATGTTCCTGATAGCGACACTTGTCAAATCTTCTTTGAAGTTTTAAGAGTCAATTGAGAAGGTCTTTTACGGTCAGGTAATCAGGCAATCCGAGTACAAGTATTGAGTTGATACGCTTAATTCTGCTTGAAAGTATCGTGTCTCTGAGCACTTATTTTTGAGTGTGGGCATGGCAGGGAATGTGTTGTGATGTTTTTCCCAGTGTTTGATTATGAGTTACTGAGTCTAGAGCTCTTTCTTTGGAATTGATCAGTGCTGTCTTACCTTCTTTACTACCATTGATCTCGTTGTGTGTTGATATTTTGGTTTAGAGAGTGGGGTTACTGCACCACGCTTGTGAGTGCTTCTAGCTGCTTAACCCCTAATTTATAAATCATGTCAGCTCTTTATTAGCTCATGTGTATTTACAGTGATTTGAAACTATGAGGTGTCTGATGAGCATCAGAACTTTCAGAGGTGGGCCAGTACACGATACTGTTTCAAAGTGCAACTGTTAGGGCGTTTTAGGAGAAAAAAAAAGTACCAGGATGGGCTTTATGCTTCTGAAGTCCATGGGGTTGTTACTCCTATTGCAATTATTTTCAAAAGGAAAAAACCCCACATCAATAACCCAGTTGAAAGCGCGTATCTCCATTAGCACAATGCAGCATTTACTGATGAAGTCTTCAAGTTCCTTCCAAAGTTTTGGTTCTTGTAGCCTCCTCACAGCTTCCTTCCTCTTGCTTGGACCTTTTTCTTCCACAACAAGGTGACCTCATCTAAACTACGTTTGGGAGCAGGCCCTGGTGTATGCTGTCCCCTGAAACTGTGCTACACCAAAATCTGGGGAAGTCCTATTTGGCCTCCACCAACAGACTGGTGAGACTTGCACAAATAGTCAGCCTTGGCCAGTTGCTTGACATTTTGCCAGCCAGTCTGTATTTCTAGTATAGGTGTAGCTGTGGAGTCACTGAGCTTGTTACTTCGTGTTCTCCAGATTCCTATTGCTCTGGTCTGTCTGTGAAATCATGGACCGACTGTTGCAAACCAGATTTGGCAGTTTTTTGCCTGACTTGCCACATACTAAAACAGGGATAAAGGTGCATGACCATAACGCTCAATAGCAGAGAAAACTTTGAAAACTTCCTTAGCTGCTAAGCCAGCAGCGGAGCCCTGCTGTGCTGTGGTGCTCACCCATGAGTGAATGAAGCAGGTATGTCACAGGAACAACACACCAAAAACTGTAAGCCGAGAAGAAAGTAAAGTCTGTATGTATGGTAACTCAGGCTGCGTTACTCAGTGCACTGGAAGGCACTTGAACACCAGTATGCTTCAGAGGGTTGGAGTGACAAACAAGACCCCAGGGTGGAGATCCTTGTGAAATGTTTACCTTGGTAAAGAAACCAATAAAAGTCTTTGTACGTTATTGTCGAGTGTATCCATAACAGCAGAACATGTAATGTGAGTTCACTGCTCTTTAGCTCTCTTTCTTTTTCACTACTTCTTCTTTTCTTTTCTTGTTTTTCCTCTTAATTTTATTTCCTTAGATCTAACTGGCTAAAACCGTGCTGTGGGAGACGAGCAGCTGTGTGGCAGGTATTTTTGCTCAGTGCAAGTCTCAACAGTTTCCTGGTAGCCTGTGTAGTATTGGTGGTGATTCTTCTGACTCTGGAACTCCTAATAGATATAAAGCTTCTCCAGTGTGAGTAGGAGGATTTAAAATTTTTTTTATTTTTTATTATTTTGATGAAATAAAGTCTTAACTTGCTGGGAGGTTTTTGAAGGGGGGAGGATGTTGTGGACTATTTTTTCCTACCATTTAAATTATTACTAGGCTAGATAAGAAATGTGGTCTTGTGGAACCCTGGTATAGTGAAGTCAGTCTCTTCCTTATTTTGCTGACCTAATGCAGTATAGGACAAATTTGCAAAAGCTATGGGCAGAGATCTGCACAGATTGTCAATAGTACTTGAAATGGACTGGCCTTTACAGACACACTCCCTGTACACAGAAGAAAGAGCATTTGTGCATCATTAATCTCTGGTATTTTACACATGTATGTGGATAGGCAGAAGTGATGAACTCACTAGGCTATTTGCTATCTGTTAGTAATTTGCTCCTACTGAGGTGGGTAGGAACAGAAACTACAGCTTTCTGTCTTGTGATGCACTGAAATGACGGAGATTTTGGTTCTACTTTGCTCATACACTGGGAGTCACACAAAAGCTTACGTGGAGTTTTGCTTTATCTGAATTCACTTTACGCAGGTTCCACAGTGGAAACGTTAATGCTCTTGTTTTGCTTCCTCATTCTGGGTTTTTTTTTTTATTTTTGTTTTTCTATTGCTCTTTTCCTCCTTCCCCCCATTTTTTTTTTTTCCCCTTGGGTAGTTTTCTTCATGTGGTTTGGATTTGGGTTGGTTTTTTTCTTTTATGATACTAAGCTGACTTAGACACAAATACCAGCTACGTGTTTCCCTATGCTAAATGTCGAAGAGCAACCTCTAGCATCTCTGTAGAATCTCGGATGTGGTGAAAAGGCACTGATGGGGTTCGGACAGTCTCATAAATGCAAGAATACCTACCATGAAAGAGTCACTGTCTGGTACCTTCTATGGGAACTTTAAGCTAAGCAAACCAACTTTTTATTCCATTGAAGTACTTTTATTTTTGTGATTTGTCAATCGATATTAATGGAGTTAGATGTCAAGATTTAGGTATTGCAATAGCATTAAGATTACTTTAGGGGACTTCATTGATAATTCCAACCATTTTACAAGCACTATAAGAGGAATAAATGACTAAGCTGTCCTTCCATGCCATTGCCCACTCTTTACACCCCTGTCTGTCCATACTGCACATGGGAACTCCGTTACTGTTGCTATTTGCTGTACTTTGGTGGTTTACTATTTGGGATGGTGAAACCCAGAATTTGGACAAGTCTCCTGCCATCAAAAAACCCTCAGGAATGCTAATTATGTAAATCCTTAAAAATTGAATGAGGAGGAAGCTTTCAACAGTATCTATTGAGGTGTCACATCTTTTGTTTATGTGGAGAAACGTTAACTTCCCATGGAGCCATAGTTTCAAAACAGTTTCTGTTGATTTCTCTTAGATTTTTAACACAGTTTTGGAGAATCTCCTCTGGAAACACCTGCTTTCTTACCATTTATTTTCCAAAGAAAGTTTCACTTCAGGGATCCTCCCTCCTCTATGTGTCTAGTACACGCAAGACTCTTAAGAGCTCTGCAGCTTACGCCTTCTGTGTGACCTGTTAGGTGTTGGTTGAGTCAGGTGATTTCAGTGTTCAGAGGCTGCTCCTGCCTTTATGGCTTTGCTCGGTACCTGGGAAGGGACCATTCTGATCTGTGTTGCTACTTTGCACCAACCCATCAGGCTCTTTCCCTTCATTAACACAAATACCTTCTATTTTGTTCTAAATCAGATTAAGGCTGTCTTGGTAGGACTGATGTATGTATTGCAGGTGTCATATCAGGAATGTATGTCATTTACCTTAAGGTTTTAAAAAGCCACAATTAGGTTTTTAAAAAATAAAATTAGTGTTCTAAATGATTCCTTGTTCTGTATGAAATCACCCAATGCATTAGAATACGTTACAGCACATCACTGCCAGTTCAGTATGTTTTCTTCGGCTGTGGCATTTTGAGAGCATCATTTTCAGTCTTTGCTCACACTCATACTTCTCCCACACAAAACTGTGAGTGTCAGTGATGGAGACCACACCTGCAAATGCGTAGGTCCCACACATGAAAAGGACAGAGACCCTGTAGAGTACTTTACACAAAGCATGTTCAGGCCAGAATTAGAAACCCCAGAAAGCAGGGGAGATCACAGGCCTGCTATTAGAGGTGTCTGTCCTATAATCCGCTTTTTTTAGTTGTATCTTCAAAGCTCCTCACATTAACAAAATAACATCTCAATACCTTATGATGTTTTGCAGATGCAGAAAGAGATGTATATTATTAAGACACTTGCACCTCATTTAAAAAAAAAAAAAAAAGAGGGGCTTGATAGGTTCCACCCTCCTACTCACACAGACCGTGCTGTCCCTTCCTGGTCTTCAGCAGCTTTGGGGGGAAGCGATGGAGGAAATCAGCTTAGCATCGCCCTCCTCCTGCACTGAGCTAAGCACGTGTGACTGCAAAAGGCATCAGGCCTTTAGGAAATCTGGGAGGCTGAAAAGCTGTGCTCCATCCGTGTGGTTGCTGGCTCAGAGCCCTGCCTGAATACATGGCATAAGTGTGCAAAGGAGTGCACGCTGGGGTGCAGGAGTGCCTCAGTAACACAGGTTTAGGGCTTTCCCAGAGCAGGCAGTGAGCCCTGCTGTCTGCTCCTTGCTGAAGCAGTAGAGTTTGTATTTGCCAGGAAATCACTGTCAGGAGCAGCATCCACTGAAAGCGAGCGTCGGTGCTACACGCTTCTGAAATGGCTGCTCAGGGTTTGTCAGGATGTATTCTTCATTCCTCCCATCTGGATATGAATTTTGACATGTGAAAGGGTGGAAAGTCAGAGGTAGGCTGTGGTTGGCCGTACCCTGCATTTTATATGGAACTGTCTTCATGACTGTCGGCATCCTGGGTTTGCCAGAAAGCAAAACGTGAACTAAACCAGAACTTCCCTGCTTGTAGCTACAACTTTTGGGAAAAACTGGGTTACAGGTAAAACAAATGTAAAATTCTGCCCCAGATAAAAGTAGAAGCTTAGGTGCTTTGCCTCAAGCTGAATCCAGGTGATGTACCCAAACCACCACAGAGCAGGGATGAACACCTCCTGGAGAAGGCCCTTCTTGGGGCTTTGTAGCTTTTCACTGCATTCCTGAAAAGGGAGCATTCTGGGAGAGGCGAATAGCCAGGTTTGGTGTATGGGCTCGTGATTCTGGTCTTGGAGAAAACCTTCTTGCTTGGGAGGTTTTTCACATTTCCTGTTTTACTGGCAAGTCAATTGCACACTGCCTGGCCCCAGGTCCAGAACTCTGCTACTCTCAGTGCAGCATCAGAAGGTGATCTTCTTTCCAGCCGGGGGTTGCTCTGTCTTTCCTGCCCGCTTAGGGCAGCCTGGCACAGCAATCCACAGCTGTTGGGAAAATCTCATGAATGGATTCCATTTCTTCTTTTTGCCACCCTGTAGTGCCAGTGCCTTGGGAAAGTGAAATACCTTATGTTTTGCTTGGTAGGTTCATCTTTTGTGTAGTTCCACCACAGCAAATGCTCTCTCTTCAAGCCCCAGAGGAGCCTTACCTGTGAGAACTCAATGGTAGCCCATACAAACAGTTTTGTCTTCTGATTTCTTCCTACGTCCTTTCCCTCCCCTTCCCATTTCAATCAGTTTTAATTTTAAAAGAGGATGCTTTATTTAGTGCCTGTCATGCATGTTTTCAGGACTTAGTTAATTCTGCCGCTGCCTTGCATCTCTGTGCACAGTCATCAGGTGCCTTAAACTTTGCTGTTACACATTAATTGTTTGAAACTGCAGGACCACAGAGACTATTTTAATCCCTCTGCTGTAGGGATGAATGACTCCCAAATGCCCTGAAGCTGAGATATTTTTTTTTCCCCTCCATTCACTTACTCCAAGCTTGAGAGCATGTGACCTTCAGAGCAGGAGTTGCCAGCAGTTCAGATACTGGATCCTTTCACCCTTCTTTGTTTTGTCAGCAAAGAAGGGAACTTTGATCGCAGAACTTCAGTTGAACTTATTTACTAAGGAACTTTCCAGATCTCAAGAGATTCATTTAAGACCACAAAGACAACTTGTGTCATAGAGCTTGTTACGTGGTCCTGCAGCAAGCTCATTTGTCTGTGTTTATTTCATTTTACTTACAAGGAAAATAAGTAGAATCATGTGAAGGCCTAATTTAATGCCAGTGAGTGTCCCTGCAAGGCTTCAGTACTCTGTGAAATCAGACTTCTAATGAATTCAGATAAGTTTTCCTGAGTGTTCCTGCCAGTGAGTTCCTGAAAGGACTTCTGTTCAAAGTCACTCTACTTTGAAAGTAGAATAACTACTCAACAGCCTGCATGCCTGAAGAGTACCTACAGGGGAAGTTAGCGTGTAGAGCTCAGAGTTTTACAAATGACCATTTCAACTACTCTTTATAGACTTCTTTTCATGGAGGACTTTGAAATGAAGTGAACATAAGTGATTTTATTGGTCACCACCTCTCTGAAAGAGCGCTTACAAAGGAAATCGTGTGTTTCAGCCAGCCACTTAAAATTTTGCATGTTCTTGTAGATGCTTCGATAAAGACAAAGCTGTCCGTATGACAGCCACTTATACGAAGCAGACTGTACAAAAATAATCACATTGCTTGTGGTACAAATGAGGATTGCTGATATTTCACAAATTCCTTAAAATTAATATATTAAGATTTGATTTTGTTAACTATGACATTTATTTTCTCACTATGGTTTTCCTAGAGTCAGACTTGACTTGGGATCCTGAGCCAGTCACAGCTGTTCATCCCGCATCCAGAGAGCTGCACAAAAGTCCACCTACCTAGGCTATTTATTTAAGTGATAGAAATGTATTTTGAAGCCCAGTTTGAGCACTAGTTTTTAAGCACACTTTCCAGACAATTACTGGTCTTCTGAGCTTGAATAGTCAGCGACAGAGTAGAAGGAATAATGTGGGGATAATAGAACATCCTGTTGCCTTACAGAATTCTGACTCTGGGCTTTTGAGGTATACAGGGTTTAGTCACACGTTTGTACTAAAGCAGTGCCTGGAGTGGGAGCATGGAGCAGTGACGGAGCATTGAAGACCTACAATGTGTATGTCAGTGCTTACTGGCAGTTGTATCTGTAAGCTCCCCAGGGAGCAGCTGCTGTGGCTGCCAATGTGCTGGCCTGAATTAGGATGAGCAGCTGGCAGGGATGGAGTTCCCTGTCCCATTCCCTCCCTTCCCCTTGCTGGTACTTCTGTTAGAAAATTTAGGAAAGCAATCGTCACCCATATGTAAGTTGTAGCAGTATTAATGATATTAAACCTCAGCTGCATTCTGCTACTATAATGATGCTTCATTGTATTGTGTTAATTGCAGTTTCAAGTGCTTCACAGTTTGCAGGAATAATTCACTGGATCAGCCTAGTCATCCTGTCTGTTTTCTTTTCAGAGGTATGTATAATCAAAGTCTTTCACCTCATACAGAACTGCAAAGTATTTTTATCCTGCATTGGAATTAGCAAGAGTTTAACAGTAATATGACTGTGAATAATTGTAGCACAGTGTACTTTAAAAAAACAAAAGAAAGAAAAAAATTAATGGTTGCTGCTCCTACTGAGCACACTAAAAATTCTCCTTTAGATTAGAGTTCTTTGTCAGTTGCCTAGAATAGGCACGGAAATGTGAGGGATACTGTCTTAAAAATTATAATTGGAAAACTACAAAAGAAATAGTCATCACCGAAGCACTACAGGCACAGGACAGGACTAGTTTCATTCATTTGTTCCCTCAGGACTCTTCAGTGTCACTGGGTATAAGTTGTAGGAATATGATGTATTCCTTCAGGAATGAAGATCCACAGGATTGGGGTTTTTTTTTAAAAAAGGTGTGTTTTAAGAATGGAATTCTCCTCTCACAATTTACGTAGGTAGGTCTAGATTGCCACATATAGACACAGTTTAGAGAATGAAACAAATGGTGAATTTCTTTGCAAAAATTTGTATGAGTGTATGTGTCGGAAAAGGCTGTAGTCATGATATAACAAATAACAGATGTTGAAGTCTTCACTCTGCAGGTGATTTCGGTGAAGGTTACAAAAAATATCAAAACCCAGGGATCTGTGATATCTGCACATGGTTTGATAGATCACTTGGTAGAATTCATACTCACCGTATGATAGCACTGCTTATTTCCATGGGTCTACTAATTTAATACTTTTCACATACATCACATTGTATTCCTAATCATAGTGTGGATTTTCTGGCTGGTGTTGCCAGCTGTCAGTTCTGCCAGGGTTCCTTGCTGCCAGGCAGGGGTCCCATGGCTGCCCTGCATCCTTCACAGCTTGGCCTTCTGGTGCTGCAGTTGCACCAACAGAGGCAATTACTGTCCCCATCCTTCGATGGTGATGGTGGGTTGTAGGATACCTGTAAACTGGCTGCAAAAAGATTCTCTGAACAATTAGGAAATTTTGCAGAGTCTTCCCTTTGTGAATTGAACATCCTAATTCTCAAAGACTCAGTTTTGCTAGATGGAATCTAGCAAAGAAGTACCCTCCGCTCTCCCTCAGAACCTTTCTTCAGTGGGGATTAGCACCCTGGAGCTCCTTGGAATCCTGAGCTTCCCAGCAGGACCAGTTTGCAACTCTGCCACTAGCAGCGTGGCTGCACGTGCACACTCCCCTGATCTTCATCACTTCCTGGAGTTTGTTTCACCAAAAACTTCCTTGATGCCCTTCTCCTGGAGTGCAGTCTCCAGTTCTGTTTTCGTTCACTTGAGCCACCAGACACTTTTCCCAAATCCTGATGCAGTGTCTTGCTCCTGTATCCCTTCCTCTGTTCAGTTCAGCATGCTGGCAGTTGTGGTAGGTTGGTTGCAGCAGTGCAGATGGATCCTTTAGGCCAAGGAAGAAATCACTAGTTGCAGTCCTGCAGAGGCAGAGTGCCCAACATAAGTGGATGAACTGATTGGGCAGTTCTGGTTTGGGAAAACAGTAACAGAAATACTTCACGGAGCCAAAACTGGTTGCCTGATTTACCATTCTCAGTTTGGTTCTGTGTTGGCTTTTTCCTTCTCTCTGTATTAAATTTTAGAAATATTTCACTTTGTCTCCTTGCTGTCCTCATTTTTATAAGCCTCTTACCACTCCCTTTATGATCTGTTTCCATCTTCTAAACTGTCTTCCTTCTGTCTGAAGATGGTTTGAATTTATGCCCAAGTAGAAAAGGGGGCGCCATGTAAGGTGTGCAGAGGGTAGATTTATGCTTTTTGGTTCATTTGGCAGCTTAGGGTCCTTGACTGGGTTAAAGTAACAGAGGTGGCCCCACTGAGCGACTGGATGTGCTTCAGAGCCCACAGATCAGCAGGAGAATGAAGGTGTACCTTTCCAGCTGGGTTTGCTGGGGTTGGCCTTGTGCCAGGGTAGTTTAATGAGCAACAGCACATCTGTTTGTGTTAAAATTCTTCTCATCAGAGGAAAAAGAGAGGGTTTCATTTTTTTTTCTCATCCAAACAAAAAAATCCAGGTTTTCAGGAGGCTACGAAATACTGCAAAAATTGCAGATCACATTATTATTTTTTTATTTACTCTTTTGGTGCCCTCAGGGGATGTTTTGTCCTCTGATTCCAAATCCCATGAGTCAGGTGTCTTTGCTTTGCTTAGATTTACTTGTTGGGATGATCGTGTGTTCCAGTGAGGTTTTGCTCTGTGTGACCATTCACACCAGGATGCTTTTCCAGGGACGGGCAGGTTTAAGTAGTTTGCTTAGATCTAACAGGCAACTGCTGAGGATTGGTTAGTCCTTCAGTCAGTGTCGTATTCCTCAAAGCAAGGATTTGGAGTTTCTGGTATTGTGAAAGGCTTGTTCCCATAGCAAGTACCATCTTAAATTTGGATGTTTATTGTTTATTCTATAGTTTGGTTCCCATTTTAAGTGTGGACACATAATCCTTCAGGAAGGCCTCAGCTCAGACTTGGAGAACAAACAATGGCAAGGTGTAAAAGGCTTGTTAAAACCCAGAAAGCTTTCAGCACCAAATCTGAAGGTTTCCAAAGAATATGACTGATTAAAGCTGGTGCTTATAAAGGCATCACAAGTAATTACAGTCTGATCATGTTGGAGTTAAACAGGCACTGCTTTTCTTCTTGGTAAAATGAAGGGGACAAACATGCCAGCAGCTGGCAAATGCCAGCAGAACAGCTGCCAACAAAATTCAGTAGCTACTCTCCCAGCATATTCCTTCGTTCTCTGCACTTGTCTTATAGCCACAAGCCTTAAAGGAATTTGTTGCACTCTGTTAATTTTATATTCTCTGTCACTGTCTGTGACTTTCCAAGATTAATTTATTCTTATTCAAGTGAAGTGCACATCAACTCTTTTTGCTTTTTTACCAAGTATTTGAACAGGATTTACTAGTGGTGATGATTGTGTATGTTTGTCTCTGTTTACATACATCACTATGATTTGTCTGTGCACCAAATGTTACCCAGATGTTAAGACAGAAGAGAAGAGAAAGACACTGGGGGGGAAACCCCAGTACCAACAGCAAGGCAAGGCCGGGGTTACACCCTATCAAGAGGGCAAATTCAGCCTTGGTAATAGTTGGCTGAGAAAAGGAAGATGGGGAATGTCACAGTGTTTTGGTAAGTGGATTGGAGTCTGCTTGTATTTTAACAGTCTTATCACATTGCCACAAGTATTTGATTCTGTAGCTGTTGTTCGGTTCTGCTTTTCCACCAAGATGGATGAGACTGTGCGTGCAAGAATGGAGTTCTTTGATATTAGTTGTTTGCATTGCTCTGTATGTGCTTCAGTCAGCCAAGCACTCAGGCATTCTGCTAACTTTCAGCGCTTGAGTGTTTCCCTGGGAGGAACCAAGTCTTCTGATGGGCCTAAACTTAGGCAGTCATGGAATTGTGACTGGTTTCCTCCATCTGTATCCAAGAAATGAGTTCTCAAATTGAGTAGTGGTAGCATGGGGACCTAGCTTATAATGATTTGTTTCATTAGCTATGGCTCATAAGTACATTTTAGAATTTCACTTTCAGGTGGAAAAGAAAACCCCTCAAGACTTGCCTCATCCTAGATGTTAGAAGGAAGTGTTCATAGTAGGCCAACGCTTTACTCCTTGTTAATAGTAGTCCTTGGAAGGAGTAAAGCCTTCTAAGGAAGACCCTACTGGTAGGGTTCTGTTAAAAGGAAAAACCATCCCAAATGGCAGAACTAAGAGATAATAACGTCTTTCCCATAGAGATTTTTTCACAGCAAATTCATAGTTGTAGAGAAATCAGTTATCTTACTTCGGTTACATTTTTTGAGAACTTTCAACAGCTGAGCAGAAAGATAACGATTTTCTATTAATTTTATAATTCTTTCATAAGCTGTGGCTTCTTTTCTGGGTGTTTACTTTCATTCCACATATGCATAACTTCTCTTACGGTGCACAAATGCACGGCATTGCTGGCTCTGTGTGTTTTGATTTTTTCTAGGAACAGAGAGTATAATCTATAAAGGTAAATTTAAGCTTCCCTCTTTGCTAGTCTAAGAAATTGAATATTTAATAGAGTGTGAAATTTCACCACTTTTCTTGCTCCACAAAAGAGTAGTTACCAGGGAAAAAGGTTTTGTTGAGGTCTAGGAATTTAGCTGCCCATTTAATTTCCAAGAATACTCCTGACTTATACAGTGTGCTGTTATCAGTGCTTCATTGGTCTTTCATCTCTCAGTAGTGACAGTCCAGCACCTTCTACACAGCGCATTTCAAAGGTGAGAATTAGCATCAGTGTGATCATGCCCAGAGGGAACTTTGTCACAGGTTGCTTGAGACCAGTTTTGTATCCAGCCTGCATTTACCTTCCGGTAGTACGCTGTGTCTCTAGCAAGCCATTTCTAGTCCTGAAAAGCTCTTTCAAATCTATCCAGAGCTATCAGTTTAAAATTAATTATTTTTTTCCATGTTCTAAAACCGCATACTACAGGAGAGCAGGAGAACAAACATCTGCAGTGTTTATGCAAAGGTGCATTTGGCTACTACATGACACTGTTACAATATTAGTGGTTGTCAGTAAAAAGAATGTTCTACATTGATGTCTGTTAGTGTGAACAAGCTTTGCAGTTAGGTGTCTCCATGTGAGCACATGTGCTGTCGGGGCCGCGGCAGTCAGCATACAGGACATGAGTGCTCTGGACTGGGTATTATGCAAGGTGAGGTCAGTAGGTACCTTTCCTTGCAGAGGCCTGATGGAAGAAAAACCATTGGAGGCAGATGCCTATGCACCAGGAACAGAAGGATGCCTCAGTCTGGAGATGCTGATGGGTTCCTCTGTGCTCTGGTGACCCAGGAAAGATTTCAGCAAATATTTGGTCTTAAGAGATAGATCCAAAAGGCAGAAGCTTAACCCTCCAAGTTTCTGTACAAGCCAGAGGTGAACACCCTGTGTAACAGATAGATAGTTTCATGGCGAAGGAAGGGGAAGGAAGAGGGAGGAAGGAAGGAAGGAAGTGCTCTTCTAAAGACACCCTTTCAATTCCACTCCATCCTGTCTCTCTCTTGTACAATCATGACCCTATCTCGAAATGCAGAGTTGCTCTCCTTCGACATTAGCTAAGTCTGGTGTCCAACTTCACCCCCTGTGCCACCTCCTTTTGATTCCTTTGCACTACAGATGAGTTTGGCACAGTCAGTCGCCGAGCAGTAAATTGTATATTAACTGTGCAAGCAAAGAAGTATTTACAGTGCCCTAATGCACATTGCAGCTGGGGACAAATGCAGCTCATGCTCATGCAGACTGAGGGAATTCTCACAGCTGGCGCGGCAGCGGGCTCGGCAGTGGGCTCGGCCAGGCTTCCTTACGAAATCAGAGAGAACACCGGCAGCATTGAACGGTTCTCATAAACCTCACTGCAGGCACATAATAATGTGCAGACAACTGTGTGCCACCAAAGGACACTGTCAACTTCAAAACTGCGTTTCTATCTGGAAAAAGGTTTAAAATTTTTCTTCTGTGTGGGTTTTCTCCAACTTAAGAGAAGTGTTTGGTCGTTCACCTTTTATTGGTGCACTCTCAGAAAAAGAAAAAATGTATTTCTGCTATAACAAAAAAAAATTGCTAGACTAATGAAAAGTCTTCCAGTCAAGAAAAATTAAAGCTTTCTTTTCCAAGTACAAAACCCCAAGCTGCCAGTGGTCTTGAACAAAAAAGCACTGGCACTAATACTTAATATTTGCTTTCAGTCTGTGTGTCCAAAAATGCAGAATGCCTGTAGTGTAATGCAAAACTCTGTGTGTGCATTTGCTACAGTGCTGAAGAATGCCTGCACATCAGTAGGAAACAGCAGCACTGCTCCATTTTTTCCCTATTTTTTGCAGATTCTTGTGTCCACAAATGGTAGAGTCATGACTAACATTTATGTTTTGTCTGTGATGAATGTTCCAGTTGCAATTCTCTTTAAATTCATATACATTTTTCAGTTTGGTCCATGTAGGAAGTTTCCTGGATTATTAATTTCTGTCTCTGTTTATTTTCCAGATTCTGCTACAGGTTCTCATTTTTTAAGTTCTGTAGACAGAAAGTACACACTCAAATGCTATATGTATTTGTTTGAAAGATATTTTTGATTGCTTAGAAAAAATACTCAGATGTTGTTTATAGGTAACACCAGTGCTTTCATTTCAAAGTATTTAGGATGTTGAATGGGCAGGGAGATTTCCCCAATGAAGGCCAAGTTTGCTTGGTTCTGGTAAGAGTCCTGGCAGTGATGTGATGTCCCACAGAGGGAAACTAGAGGAAGCTAAACCTGGTTTGGAGCTGGCCAGTGGGCAGCGAGGGGGTGTGTATGTAACTCGTGTCTCCAGATGCCACAGTCTGTGCCTCACTGATGGGACATTGTTAGGGTGCCTGGTTCCCCCAGGGCGCTGAGGAGAAGCTGCCTTAGGTGGCTTTTGCCTCAGTCAGTGGTGATGTGGGTCCTTTGGTAAGAGAGGCAATGCTGTTGCAGGGCTTGTAAAACTTTCCACACAGGACAAATGTGTTTAAAGCGTAACCCTGAGTTGTGTGCAGTTTGTTCTGAGGTGTGTCCCAGGGAGGTCTCGTTTGTTCTGCCCTCACGCTCTCCCTGCAGAGCGTGGCGGTTCTAGCTGATGGCCAAGATGCTAAACATCAAGGCAGTGTTTTGAGAGGAGGAGGAGCCCTATCTTCTAGAGGTAGCACCAACCAGTACTGCATTAAATGCCTGCCAAGCAGACTTCCAGTCAACGCCGACTTGTGCTGATTCACACCAGCAGGCTGAAAATAAAAACATTTCTGCTAGCTTCCAGCCCTTGGAACTGCTCAGACCTATTAATATGACAGTAGCACAGCCTGATTTAAATGCTGCAGTGAGGAATTAAAAAGGCAGAAAGGAAAATCCGTTCCTACGTTCCCTCAACAGCCCCACATTAAATCATTTTTAGGGATGCGAGAGTGTTGCTATTCCCTTTGTGCAGATTTGCCTTATTTCCGTGCAAATATGTTTGTACACATCCGTCCAAAGGAAGAAAGATTTTCTCCATCAGTGACTGCCAACGTGTTAAATGTTCAGCCATCCCTTAGCTGGCTGCTCATTGACCTAGCACTTCGTCATGCTGCCTAAGCACAGAAGAAAATGAGCCGGATTTCTCCGTGCTGTCAACAGGGTTGCGGTGGGAAGAAGGGTAACACAAAGCACTGCTTTTCCTCATGCGATTCCCAGTGCTTGCCTGCAGTGGTGGACCCCAGATTAATTAATATAGCTAAACCTAGGGGTTCCTCTCAAACTTCAGCATTTTGTGCAGCTTCTCAATGGAGGCGCTTGCAGTGGAGCTGTAAAATGAGGATGCTTCTGTCTGAAAACACTCTGCTCAGACCTGAGTTGAGGCTGCAGAAGTGCCCTGGTTGTAGGGCAGCATGTTTACTTGCTCCTTGTGCCAACATCACGTCACATCATGCTGGTGAATTTGGGGTTATGAAAGGATTTGGGGAGCTGCTGATGTGCATCTCCTCCTCCACACAGAAATGCTGAGCATGCAGGTTAATAAGGAGATCACTGTGAACAGCTTAATCTCTATGCTGCACTTGTTAGATGCTTTGGCAGTGAAATGTTCTTTGGAGGAGGGCAGAGCAGCAGCATTAGTGGTTCTCAGTGTGTACTAAGTATCTCAGAACTTTTTGTAGAGGCTAGAGTGTGCTGCAGTTTCTCTTCTGGCTAGTGACTCCCTTTCTCAGCCAGGCTTGGCCAGTGCCTCACATAGACCGTTTCAGAGTGAGCGTTGGCTGGTTCACTTCCCTGACCATTGATGGGAGGAGGCTGGACTCTGAGTCCACCATATCTCCCACAGCCTCCCTTATGCAAAACAGGATTAAGTGCTGTTACCCGGGTTTGGAGTGCCAAGGCAGAGCTCGGCAGTCACCCCAGGCCAAGTGAGGTGTTGGGCTCATGGGGTTTGGCAAAAGCATGCACTGGAACAGTTCTGAAAAATGCAGCGGCGTTCTGAAGCTCTGGAATGTTGGGCAGAGACTCAGGGTTGGCTGGGATTTAAGATCTCTGTATTTGCAATGAAGAGAGATACACATACTCATCAGAGCCACTTTTTTCTGCAAAGTTCTTGGCATGGTCACCCCTCACACGTAGGCCTGATGAGCTGTCCGTCATTAGCGCTGTTCTTTAACAGGTGAAGTAGCACTGATCATCGTCGCAAGGCGTGCAGCTGCAGTTAGACTCTTCATGTCTGACATGTCTGTCAAAATCTGACCTTGATGTTGCTCTTGGCAGAAAACATCCCTACCAGTTATGCTTTTATATTAGTTCAATTCCAATCATTAGTTGGCTGATTGATTTGATTTGATTTTTTTTTGTGTGTGTCTTCTGAAAGCCGGGTGAAAAATTAGGAAAGATGTCATTGGATTTTTTAATGGGAATTCACCATTGGTTCATTCTGTGTTCTTTCTTTATTTCTCTTTCCTAGCTACTGATGCTACTTACAGCTGTTGTACTTAATAGAGGAGGAGCACAAAGAGATTGTTCCTCCCTTCTCCTGTGACTTTTTGGAATTTTATAATAAGACAAGAGCCCTGTACTCCAGAGGGGGAGAGTAAGAGCCTCTGCTCTTGACTGATGAAGTGTCGGGATCTTTAGGCATCGAGAGGGGGCGATGCCTCTTTTCTTTTCTTAGAAAATAACAAGCAGTAGTGTATCAAAGATGGCAAGAACAGAGAGTCTTCCCCCATTCCAAGTGAGGGGGCCTCGTAGTGGATCTTATCTAGGCTTGGGTCAGGGGGGTGTCAGGGGTTGGAAAGCAAAATCTCGTCAGTCTAATTAAGAACTTTTAGGAAGGTGGAAAGGCTGATGAACATTTGAGCTTGGAACGTGTTTATGGAAGATTTGCTGAGTCAATATAGTGGTTGGAAAGCAGTAACTGCATTTATGATACAGAAGTGTAGCTATTTCTAGATCCTCATTATTACTCATATGCATAGTGCTTAAATAAGAGAAAAAAATGATCCCCTAAATAGATAAAGGACTATATGTTTATCGAAAATTACAATAACATGCATCATCTTTCCCCCTCCCCCCCCAATCTATTTTACTAGACTATTTTGAGGATTGTGGTCCTTGGCATATGGGATTACATTGAAAACAAAATAGAGGTAAGCACTCTTACTGTTTGTACTCTCTCCCAGGCAGGCACAGTAGGAAGATTAAGAACTGCTTTGGGTGGCTCTTGTACAGATCTAATGCAATAGGGTATCTCTTAACTCCAGTGAATATGCACATTCTTCTCATTACATGCACATATATACACAGCTGTATGATGCAGTCACCTTTTCTGTGAGAAATTCAGGAGGTTGCAATATGTAGAAATACTTTAAGGGGGAGGGATTGTGGGGTTTTAGCTTTTTTTTGTCTGTTTATTTTGTTGTTAGAGCTGTTCAAGTCTAACTGTTGATAATGCTGCTCTGAGCTAATAAGCAATGTGAGTAAAATTGTCATGTGACTTGTATAGCCCCATTCCCCTCATCAAGCTGTTATTAGAACTGGTTGAAAAATTCTGCGTAGTTTTCTTATAGAAAATACCAGTTTGGCAAAACCCCCAATTTTATTGTGAAGTTATTTGTTGATTAAAACAGATTATGATAAACATTCTAATTTGTACCTCAAATGAGGTAGAATGTGCATACTGTTGTTGAGACAGATAAGGAAATGCATGTGTTACAAGTAGCATATAATCCTGATCTAAGCAGAAAGCTGGAAATCAGCATTATTAAAAACTTTTTCTTGATACTGTCTGACAAACTAGTGCTGCACAGGATGCTCTGGAAGAAAATCTGGTTTTTCTTGGAGTTTGAGTGAAGAGGCTTGCACATTTTTGTAAGATTGTTGTAAACCTTTTAACTTGTTGCTAAAATCGAAGTGAAGCTTTATTATTTATCCATGGATTCTTACTATTGAGGCTAAATGCAGCAGTTTCTGATCATTTATTTTGGTAATTTGGCATGGAGTGATACTGCCCATCAAATGGTGGCAGTGAGAAGTATTTTGCTGAATTGTTAACGTACAATTCTGAATGTGCTGCTTATCAAGTCTCAGTCCTACCCCCTTATGCAAACCCGTGGTCAGTGGTCGTTGGCAGCTGGTAAGGGTCTCAGTAGGGATGAGAATGTGGTATTCTGTTCTGCCCTGCTAGATGAGTGTAGACACAACACTATTGCCACTGTGCCCTGCAATGTATTTACTCATGCATTTCTGCCTAACGCTTTGCACAGTGGCCTTTTCTGATCCAAGCCCAATGCAACTCATGTCCTGAAATTCGTTCTGAATAGGTCCAGTTGTCAAAATCCTTGAAAACCTAGCTGCCCGATAAAGGTGGGAGCAGCGAGTCTTTCTGTCCTGACACACAGACATTCCCAAACGTTGCGCAGTCAGGACATGGCTGAGAGCCATCAAGTCTCTTTGCTCCATCATTTTCTGCTTGTCTTCTTGATCTCTTCATTGAGACAGTAAGATATATGGGCAGGGACTGTATGCTTTTTTGGGATGACATTATGCCAAGTAACAGGTAATAAATACCAATGGTAATAAAACTCTTTGGCTGTAACAGCATTTAGGCGATCACTTCTACTGGGGGATTTTGGCCAGTCTTCCCAAATACCTTTCTCTCTCCCTTCCCTCCCATTGCAGTTTTATCTCTCCTCACCTCATAAAATGCACTGAGGAATTCTGACGTGCTACTTAAAAAGGATGCAGCCATTCTGGGGCTTGGCCACTTCTCTTATCCCTTTCAAATATGTACTGTAATTACATTTCTTTTGAGCAAAGTGGGACCCTTTCAACACCCTGAACAGGAAAGGCAGGATTATGATTTTTAGGAAGGGTTTGAAAAACCTCATTTCTCTCTAGGTGTTTGACGGTGCTGTCATAATCTTGTCCTTGGCACCAATGGTGGCCTCAACAGTGGCTAATGGCCCCAGCAGCCCATGGGATGCTATCAGCCTCATTATCACGCTACGAATATGGAGAGTGAAGAGGATCATTGATGGTGAGTGGTGATTTCAGTTTTTGACTCCGAGAGTTACCTGGCAGGCTGGGAAAAAAGGAGTGTTTTGAAATATTAAAAGATTGATTGCTACTACTGTTTCTGTTGCTCTCCTTCCTCTTACATGGTAGTATCACTGAACAGAAGAGACTTAGGACTCCCATGGAGAATAGGTCTCCAGTTCAAGGCTGTATCTCCTGCTCCCTATGAGCTTTTAGAATTGATTGGTTTGGTTTTCTGTCAGGCACTTTCACATCTCCTCTCCTGTAAAGTAAATGCTCTGGCCTGCTTCCCTTTTTTTTTGCCAACAGATGTTCCCAATTCTGCAGAATAAATGCTTCCAATCTGCTTTTCTGATACTTGCTGCACCCTCCCCATGCCCGTATGGCTAGCTCTGTCATGGGGCTTTCTTCTCCAAGTTCTTGTCTCTAATACAAATTTTGTGTTGGCTTGGAAGAGCATTTTCTTGGAGTCTGGGGGTTCCATGCTGAAGGCGCTGTCTGCAGTGCCGGTGTGCTGGACAGCATGATAACAAAGTGGGCATTAGTAGGACTGTTTTGCAGAGACCTCTGTGGGGAAGCACCAGGGGAAATGATAAAGCCCCGGCATAGTGCAGAACCAGTGACTGCACCTAGAAGCAAGACTTTAGAGTAGGATACTTTGTGGTCAGTGCTTTCAGGCATTTCAGGTTACAGGGAAAAGAGGTGGAAAAGGAATCCATGAAGGGTCACTTTCTTTGTGTGTGGAAGATCAGAGTCAAGTTCTTATTTTGGGTTTAGATGCTCAGGAAACTGTGTTCAGAGTTGAGAAAAGGTTGTAGCCTTCTGACTGAAGGGTTCAAGAGAAGTTCGGGATCTTGTGTAGCTTTAGAAAATATCAGGAATTGCAGTACACATCAAACAGCTTTGCTGGACAGCCTAAGCTTGCTATAGTTACAACAGGAGCAACATTTCCAGAGGCATTCAAAGACCTATTGAAAACTAGGCTGTAGCTCGAAAAGCAAGAGAAGACAAATGCCTTTCTGTTTATTAAAATATCGTTCTTAGTCTGCTATTTCCATTAGGGACTTACTTCTTACCGCAAAGTCTAGGAATTAAATGCTGGGGGCTCTGGAATAGTTCTTTCCCTAAGGGAGCCATGCTGCTCAGGTTTAGAGGAATTGGGCTTAATTCTAAGCAGAAAATCTCCTAGCTAGCAATTCAGGACATCTTTGGTAAATACTGGCAAAGATCTGTATTACTGCAGCAGAAGCTAGGAAGGGTGTGCAGGGTGCATTTCAGCTCAGACAGGCAAATGGAGATGTGACCAAACAAGTTCTAGACCCTGCTGATGACCTGCATTTCATGTGTTAGAAAGCCTTGCCCAGAAGAAATACTCCAGTGCTGTTGCTGTAAGAAATACTGTTTCTTCAGCTGCAGAGTTGCATTCTTTGGCCTGTGAAGGTCTGTAAAGGTTTTCTCTCTGATAAAAAAAGCCAACAAAATAAATCACAGCTGGATTATTCTAAGTGCTTATTTGTGTTTTCCAGCCTATGTCCTTCCAGTGAAAGTGGAGATGGAGATGATGATTCAGCAATATGAAAAGGCAAAGGTTATTCAAGATGAGCAGCTGGAAAGACTAACCCAGATCTGCCAAGAACAAGGGGTAAAGTTCAGTTATGTCTTTATTTATGCTGATCTTGTCATAACAAATCAAACAGTTCATGTATTTTTCTGTGATCTAAGGTTTGAGAAGTATCACCAGGACTTCTGTTGTCAGGTGAGGGGTCACGGTGTTAAGGGAGTAGCTGCAGCCGGGATGTTGTCAGCATATCTGTCAAACAGCACTTGTCTCCTTCTGCTGCTGCACTTGTTCTTTAAGCTGTTCAAAACAAAGGTGAGGAATAGAAAAGGAATGCTTCCGGAATGTCACTGTTGAACAAGTACAGGTGGCTTGATAAAATACTGAGAACATGCAGAAGCTATTGTGGCTGTTGGAAACTGTGGCTACGATAAGGCCGTATTCTGAGGAGGAGTATATGCAGTTGAAGGCTAATGAATCTCCCTGCTTTAAATGCAGAAGGCAGCTTCACTGGAGGTCAGTCGGAGACTCTTTTGGCAGACTCAGAATGTTGCAATAGAAGCTTCTAGTTGCTGGAAGCAAGTCAAGATTTAAGACTCTTTCCAGGCCCCTAAATGTTCAGTGACTCAGTCTTGAGGTAAGGGAAGGTGAAGCTTAAAATATCTCAAATGAATATATTTACATTAAAGAGCTGTAAAACCACTGTTTGGGCATCAAGCCAGGAGTTTTTGCACTTTGTCTTATGCAAATGAGTTCTTGAATAACCTGCTTTAAAGTAGAAACCAGGGATGTATGTTGAGGCCCAGGCTAAGTGAGGCCTTCAGGCGGCCACAACAGAATGATCCCCAAGTGACAGACTTACTGTTTCAGTTGTAAGGGTAACTGTGAGGTGTCCAAACAAATCCTGAAGACTTCTAGCTTCAACTCCCTGTACCCCCCTGTGGAAGGTGTTTTTCACATATAAAATAAGGAGATTTATGCATCAGAATGGCCCAGTCATCCAAAAGTTGAAGGACCTGAGCAGACAGGTGGAGTCACAGAACAGGACTGCCCAAAAGGTGCATAATCTGAAGCAGGGATTTAGGTGCCCATCTTGTACTGAGCAACCTAAAGTCCCCAAATGGCTTTCTAAATTTAGTTTCAGGTCCCAACCTAGGATTCTGTGGGGAACTTTTGGTGGTGTTTGGTTGCCTTATCTGTGTGATGAATTTGGAAGGCCAGGTCACAGCGTGTGTCATTTCATAACACTGTTCTTGACAATCTCTGGTGTTAACCATAACAGCTTTCTAAACCTTGAGCTTGACTTGTGGCAGAAGTAGTTACTTCCAACTATGTAAGTATCTTCAGTGGCAAAACTGCAGTCATTATCATCATAGCTTTGCACAACAATACTAGATGATACATGTCTGTCGTGGCTGTGAAATGAACAGGGAAATGGTATATACCCTGTTTCACCTGGGAGAGATTACCCTGCAACCGAATGCATTAAGCAAAACCAGCCATTTCTTGGGTCCCGCTGTAGTATTCTGTCAAACCATGCTGCTAGGCTGTAGTTCTTGACAGTCATAAATTTGAAAACATTCATTTTTAAGGAAATGTTCTTGTGCAGCCAGATAACACACTCAGTCTCTAAATAATTTTTGGTGTTGTTATCTGCTAGACTTTGAGTAAAGGTGGGCTCGTTATCCCAAGTGGGGTTCAGCAGCAGCTTTTGCCACTATCCTTTCTGATCCATGGACTCATTAACTGTGCAGTTGGCTGGTAGAATGCCTGAGCAGGGTAGCCCTGATCTGAGCTCTGATGGTTCCACGTAGCTGTACGTCAAGCACGAAGAAATACCATACTGATAGATGAGTAAATCTGTGAAAGCAGAGCAGGTTGTCTCCCAGCTTTCAAGCATGATCAGCTATGGAAAAATATAGACTATAGAAAAATGACAGCATGCTAATCCCTCTTCTTTTACTGTCCTGACTTCCTGCCAAACAAGTGTCTCAGCTGTGTAATTTGAGGTAAATCTACTAATTTGCTGCAGTTAGCAACATAAGATATTGACAGAAGGACCGCGTCCTTCCTTCGTAAATTAATAGCTTCATAATTCAGTCAAGAACAAGTTGTCAGCATTATATTATTCACATTACCATTGTGTCTAAAATTCTGCCAGGTTTTGGCTTTTTCATTTGATGATCTTCTCTAAACTTTCATAAAGGCTTGCTCGTTCATGGGGTTTTAAGTGTGTGTGTCTGTGTTTCTGAGTGTCTGGCTGCTCTCAAATCTAGAGTGCTGGCAGGGAGGGGGATTCCAGTTCACTTTGTCCATGTGGTATCACCCCTGGCATGGGCAGGTGAGATAGCTCAGAGCTGCCCATAGGGCAGCCTTCCTTCGCCTTACTTTTTGAATTCTGTTTCTGTTGTTGGTTGTGGGGATTTTTGGCCGGAGATTGGGTATCACAACTGCACAGAGTGCCTTTCCATCCTTGGATGACATGGGACATGTACTTTTGCAAACATGAAAACTCTTTCCAGATGTTCATTTTTGGCTAACCATCCATCTGAAAACCAGAATATATTTTATGGATTATAGTTGCACGTACCAATGCTTTATTCTCTGTAGAAGCCCACTGAAACTGTTTGAATATTTTGCTGGTTTATTTATTCTCTGTTGGCCAAGAAAGACATCACGGAAAGGGAGTGGGGCACGAGGACAGTCAAGGCAGAAAATACTGAAAGGGCTGTCAGTGCTGCACAGACTGCACAAAAGATGAGAAACCATTGCAGTACCAGGAATTCCTAAAAATGAGTAAAGGTAAAAGGTACAAAAGTCTCCCTGCAATTGCTACCAAAAAATATGAAGCAAGCATTGTTTTATCAGAGTAACTTAACTTGCAAAACAGTGTTCCAAACTTTCATTAACAGTTCAAATTCCAGTCAGGGAAGATTGCAGTTTTCCTCTGAAATCACCTGAAAAGGTATTTCCATTTCTAATAATAGGTCTACTTACACCATATCTTCTGTTTAACTTTCATGAGAGTCATTTGGCCAAGGACAGCCCAGCCAGAACCATGTGTTCAGCCATATCACAAGAGTTCCTTTTCCGTCAGCCCCTATAGAATTGGGTTTTTCATCATCCTCAAAGCTTCAACAACTATGGAAGCTATAATTTCTTTTTTATCTTGAAATATAATTTGTACAACAGCTGCTAGTTTAATGACAGGGCTATTTAGCTGGTAAAATTACCTATCGGAGAAATAACTTATGTTATCCTTTTGCAATATTTTAAATTTATTTCTAACTAGCAGTCATTTTCTTGGTGAATGGAAGGCAGCCAAGGTCATCCCGTGTTTCATTCTGCCCATAAATCATTAGTTTGCAACTGTCTCCTGATTTTTATTGTTACCAACAATGGCTAAGCTAATGGAAATAAACATTGGATTGTATCCCAGTGACAGATGAGTTTTAGGGCAGGGCATTCTGTACAGACAGCACTAATAGAATTGAGCGAAGTTATGGCTCCGGCATTAGACGCGTGTAAGCTTCTGGCTAAAATGTTCATTGATCCTCCTGAAACTATGTCAATCATACTTTGTTGCTAGACCATTAAGGGGAAGTACCACATGATTCACTGCTCAGTCCCTTTCTGAGTATTACATGCCTATTGTAAAATATCAGATGGGATGGGTGGCACGTTTTATAATACCGGGCATGCAAACTGAGATGTTACCTAGAGCTTTGGGTAGGGCTCTGTCATGTCACACACTTACAAGTAATGGCCTAATACATTCCCCTAGTGAGGAGGTACACAGGTGGCCCCCCTCGGTCTTTCTGCTTAGTTTCCTGCGAAAATATTGCTGAGTTTCTGCTACAAGAGGACGTGTAACAAATTTGGAAAGCACTAAGTATGTTTAAATTTACCATCAATGAACTTTGACTTCACGCCTGACAATGTAGTTATTCTTATACGAAATGGCCCATACCTCCTGTTTCCTTGGCAATAAATAGAATTTCACATTAGCCACACATATTACTTCTCTATTGCTGCCTTCAGCTCCCTCACGGAAAGCAGTAGCCAGGCTTTTCTCAGAGGTGCACAGTGACAGCACACAAGCTCGCAATGTGCCACATTCCTATTAAATATAAGAACAAACATTTTCACTACGAGAACATTCAAGCACCAGAGCAGATTGCCAGTGAGGTTGTGAAACATATATACAACCCTGGAGATACTCAGGCCTTGATGGGATGGGCGCCTAGCAACCTGAGCTGAGTAGACTTGCTTTAAGTGGGGTGTTGGACTAGCTGACCCTCACAGCTCCATGTCAGCCTCGATGGTGCTGCGATGCTATGAAGTTTTGAAATACATTTTTTCCATTATGAAGTGTTAGGAACTTACTGGTAAAGGGACCCGGCAGAAGCTACTGAAGTATACGTAATTGAAGATAGTGAGTATTACAGGTGTCCTGGTACACAGTGTCAGTAGCAGTCTCACGTGCACCAGTGCTCCGATTATAATTATCTTCGAGTCATCTTGAGGAGATGCTTTACCTCAGTCTCCTTGATTGCAAAGAGTTATCTTACCCACAGCAGCATTATTTTCCTGGGTAGCTGCAGGATTAACAAGGTTCTTAACACAGAGCTGATACCTATGAGTAAGCCTTCATTTAAATAAATCACAGCAGCTGGGTAAATTGGGTTTTTTTTCCTTTTCCCCCTTATGATAGGCATAATATGCATCCATCCTTACGGGCTGAAGGAGCAAGGGGCTACTGAAAGTGTGACAAAAGGTGTTCTCCATACTGCTGTCCTGCAGTGCTCTGTATCAGAGAGGCCCAGGTTCAGAGAGCTACATCATCTCCTACTGTGAATAGAAATTTCTTGTGTTTAACTTGGCCCAGAGTTTTTACTTTAAAAGACGGTTTTATTTTATACCTTCTAATGATATATTTAACCTGCCCTGGACTGCATGACATCCAGTCAGAGCAATCTCATTAGCTCTTTTACACATTAGAACTGCGCGAGGTCAGTGTTCGATATAATGTTCGGTAGATATAAGCACCTACAACATAATTTGATCGTGCAGTCTCTTGCTGAATTACACATGTAAGGAACACCCACTTCTCTTAGGCTTCACCTTTGGTTTTTAGTGGGTTGTTTTTAGTGGCCAAAACTATATTGCAGCTTCTACAGTATCTTGGGATAATTTTTAAGTAAGAATTGGAACCAATGAATATTGAACAGATCTCTTGAGTAGGAGCGTTCCTTTTGTGAGCAAAAGTCTTGGTTTCTTGTTTAACTTTTCATAGATATTATATTGAATGTCCTTTCATTTTCTTAAATCAGTCCTTATGATAAAGGAGGATTTTCCATCCCACCCAATCCATCTTGAACGTGCTGTGGACTTGGAGAGTTTGGGTTTGCGTTTGGAAGCAGTACATTGAGTTGGGTTTTGGCTTTCTCCTACATTCTGAGTCTCCAGCAGAGTTAGTGGCATCTCTGTGGGACATGTTGTGTGGGTCCCTTTGCAGCAGTGACAGTGGATGTGGGAGTGAGAAAATGCCATTGTTACAAGGAATACCCTCTTCTCAGTCAATAGAAAAATTGCACACAACAGTATTTGATTCCAGCTTTCCACTGTGTTCATGACTACATATTGGTCAGGGCAAATGTGAACGGGCCCTGGAAGCTGACCATCTGAGGTAATGGGAAAGTGTCAACCATCTTCAGGCTCTGTGGGCAACCTCAGTTACTGCTGTTACCTTTGTGAACATCTCTGTGTGCTGTTATTTGCCTTGCACATGATGGTGAAGTCCAGAGCACTGTTCTGCTTTCCCATGTCTAGGAATTCGACCCTTGTATCTGCTCCTGACAGTTTCATGTCCAGTTCTGGGTTTTAGACCGGCTGAAGTGACTTGGTGCGAAGAGCTGAAAGTTAAGACAAGCACGTGGGTTGTGTTTGCAGCTAGTAATAAAAGAGGGTTCACGTATCACTTAGAATGTTGTGAGTCCTGCGTGCGTTTGTCATCCTCAGGCAGCAGATGAGGGAAGTGTTTCATGAGGCAAGACACCGGGTCTAGGTTTCAGTTCTTGCTGGAATTGATGTTCCTGTTGGCTCCTTCAGCCGCAGCAGGTGCTTCCTCTGCTGCTCCAGGCAAAAGCATGTCTTTTTGTCTTGCAGACGTAAGATGGCAGCAAAGCCCCTTCTGGTTTCGGGTTTCCCAGAAGTAGTAGCTGTTCACCTGAGTAAGTGTGGCAGTCATTTTCCCCCTGGATTCCTGTTTCTCATGCTCTCTGTGTGTGGTCGGGATTCAGCCAAGGTAGTAATTCCCCCCGTACACGTAGGAAGTAAAGAACTGTTTGGACAAAGTGTGGTTGTCCAGCGTGGCAATCCCAGTGACGGTTGCAGGCTGCTGCTTGGCCCGGTGTGCCGGGCTGAGTAGTTGATAGCCCCATGCCAGAGCCGTATTAACCAATAACATTATAAACTCATCTGTTAGAAACTAGGTGGCGACTGGGACATGGACATTTTAAAGACTGACAGTGATCTGTGGATATTGGGAAACACTCGCTTTATTGATTGGAACGTGTCAGAGGGCACGGGAAGTCCGGTCTCTTCCCCGTCTTTGCCATAGGCTCACTGTGGTGGGACAGATGACCTAAGGTGCTTCCTTCTTCACCTTTGTAAAAGGCAACGATTCCCTTCAGGCTTTAGATGTTACAGGGTTCAGCTGATCTGTGTAAATGCTTGGGCTGGTTGTGGTGCAGAAATAAGGTTGCTGAGCTGACTTTTAAGTAGTTTTCTTTCTCTGTGTTATAAAATACCTGACTTTTGTTTCTCATTTCCCTGAAAAAAAGAAATCCTATCCTGCGTGCAGGCCAGAATTAGGCAGTTTAGCGGCAATATTTCTTTTTCTGACACACAGGAATGTTTTTGAAGGATGAAGTGTGAGATGTAGAAAACCAGTAATGATACCTAATTCTTACTGCCTTTTAATTTGAACTAGGCAAGAAGATATGCTTAGGCACTATTTCTTTTTTATACCTCTAGATTTCGTTTTTGCCTCTGACGTTTGGGTGCATTTCTTCCTTCAAACCAAGGGACTCTCTAAAAGAGTGTCTTTCTCCCTTTAAATGGGAAGTGTAAGGTAGTTCGGAGTTTATTTTTCTTTCAAGTCAGTGATAAAACCTGAAATTCTCTGTGTTGTAAAGTTGAACTCTGGACAGTCCTTTCAAGGCTGAATGACGTGTTCATGCTGGCATCTCTGGTATGGCACAGGCACCTTAAACCTCAGGAAGCTTTTGGCTGCTGGGAGAAGTATTGGTACTCCCAGCTTGCTGCTGCTTCCTTGCTGATAGGCTAACACAAAAATCACCATAGGGGTCTGCCATGGAGGTTTCATTGAAGGCTCAAGGAGCAGAGCTGTATACTGGTATTTGCTGATACCACCTGGCTCTGGCTGCTGCTGCCAGAGGACCTTTGGGTTTCTCCTGTAGCTGGTTGACTGCTGCTCCCAGTTGTGTCCAGTGTCCAGTGAGTTCATGACAGTGTTTGTTAGATCCCTGTATTAGGTGGTTTGGATGGTATCTGGAAAGCTTGAAGTACGCTTTTTCTCTCTAGACTTGAGTCTTGCAGTGGGCCTTGCAAGTTAGTCCAAGTCTCCTTTTCTTATGCTCTGCAAAGCAGATAGTCTCCAGATGTGGTGAACTGGAATCCCTTTTTCTTTCCTTTTTTTGTCCTCTTTCTAAAATCTGTGGAAACTCTGTCTTGTTTCCCCTCCGGTCGCTTCCACAGCTTGGAGGAACTGCTGGTGCTCGGCAGCGTGCCTGGGGTTTGTGCCGTGTCTGATGTGGACCGCGGTGGAGCAAACTGGGTCTGCTGACAGATTCCAAATCTGACAGCAGCGGATTTGAGTCAGAGTCTGAGAGGCAAGAGCCAGAACCAGATTCATTTAGCCTACATGCTGTTACACACCAGTGTTCAAGCACTGAGGTGTTAATTCCACCCCTGTTGTAAATGCGGAGTGACAGACGCAGTGCGGCTCGCTGTAGCATCACGCTTTCTGATGGCTTTTCAGGCCTTCAACTAGGGGGGAGGCCCAGCAATGCTAAATTTTAAATGCTGCAGCCTGTTATTCGCCTCGTTTGCTTTCCCCTCTCTGCTGCTTTGTAATTAGTCGTGACGTAGTTGCTGCTGTTCCAGTGATCTTAAAAAGAGTTTTTAAGTGCAGCCCCATAACTGTGTGGGACGGCAGAGAGGAAGGATGGTGGGATCTTGTGATGCCTCCTTATGGTTTAAAGGGTCTCCACAGCCTCTCTAGAAAAAATTATATGCCTTCTTGTGTTGTAGAAGACTTGTGGCTGTCACACATGAGAGAAATGTGCTGTGTCCATGAATCACATTGTACCTGGTAGCTTCTGTCCTGCTGTCGGTGCCTGTTTTGGAATGCCAGTCAGGAAGCACATTACCCTCCTGACTGCAGAAAGTCACTGACTGCCATGGCTCATGTATTTGAAAGGATGGGCCAGAAAAGTGTCAACCTTCTCCAGGGTTTTCTGCACACTGTTGAGTATGGAAGATTTCAAGCTGGAAGAGGGCTGTGGTGTCCCTCCCACTTGCCCAGGTAGTGCGGGAGGACCATTCAGGGTACTGCTTAGAGAGCTTCCCCCACAGAAACCCTCAGTACGAAGTCTCGTACAATAGAGATGTCTGTCTTGAACCTAAATCCCTAGATGCCTGTTAAGAGTGGTCTTTTATAAAGATTTCATTTGATTTGGCAGTTAGATCTGGTACTAACTGTCCAAACTCCTATCTTCAGGATGCAGACATGTACAAAATAGAAGACCAGCATGAGGCAGTCATTACTTTTAGATTATATGAACAATAGTCCAGCTCACATGGGCTCTGGGAGAGCATCGGCAGCTTGGACTCACATCCTGCCTCAACCACGTTTTATTTACTGTCACCGGTATGTAGTGGTTTAGTGATAAAATGAGCAATAGGTCCCAACTGTAGTATGCAGACTTCTGGCTGCGCTCATATGACGTCTGTGTGTGGTGTTGTTTTCTCCTCTAGTTTGAAATCAGGCAGCTGAGGGCCCACCTTGCTCAGCAGGATTTGGATCTGGCTGCAGAGAGAGAGGCTGCGCTGCAGGTCCCACATGTACTGAACAAACAGAGCAGCAACAGGTACAAGGTGGTAGCAACTGAAGATTCAGACGATGAAGCCACCGAGAACATCACTGAACTGCGACCTCCACGAGGTGAGTGCTGCCTGTGCGCTGCTGTTGCTCACTGGTCCCTTACACGGAGCAACTGAGCCCACTGAATACTTTGACTCTACCAGCGAAGGGATTGCTCTCTCCCTGGAGACTGCATTTTCCCAGTTCTGCAGAGGCTGCTCCAGAGTGGCAGGGACCATTGTATTTGCAAACAGATTCTGAACAGAGCCAATAAAATGTCTCGGGAAGAAAACTGACTATGATGTACCTTCCCAGTGTCATCATGGTTATATCCATCAAACACTAAAGGAGCAGCAGCCAAATCAGAATTGGCAAAAGCTTGATCGCCCAGAGCGAAAAGCAGGGAAATTGAGAACAGCATTGAAGAACCAGGTGTGGTCTTTGGCCGCTTGCATTTTGGTGGTTTCAGGGGGACCTGTGCATCAGCTGTGAAACTTGCCTTGCCGAGGGGCTGTGCCCTCACCAGGTTACGTAAAACTGCCAGTGCTTGGACAGGGCCAAGGAAAAGGAGCTCCTGTTTGGATGCTGAAATGGCTGTGGTGAAGAGTAGGCCTGTGGGTGGTCTGTGAGTTTTCTGTTGGGCAGGTGTGTGGGTCAGGGGAGTACCAACAGTTATATTTACCTGGACCTGTTTTTATCATGCAAGTGCTAAACCAAAAGTATTTCTGGAAAAGACATAGTTGGGTTTTTTCCTTGTGATCTCCCAGCCCTTACATTAGGGTGCAGAATGTGCCCTGCTGTCAGTAACATTTAACATAATATTCCAGAGGAGACAACACTTACTACCTTTGTGATATACTAGTTTTCCTTGGACATCTTAGCTTGATTATTTTAGTGGATGAGCAGTACATGAATATATCTGAATTAGAGTTTTGCATGGTATCTGTATTCTGCTCTTAGAATTCAAGGCACAGAAGAACTTTTAATCAAAAGGTTTAAGAGGAAAAGATCAGCAGACATTTTCAGCTGATAATCGTTTCCATTCTCTGCACAGTAATGAAAGCGTGTAGAAATGGGTTTTGTTTTTTCCTCTTTAATAATAGCTAAGCGCTAACCGCAGTTCAGCCATTAATTATTCCTGATTTGAAATTGTATTTAAAAGCAGACAGTTGAGCAGACTGCCCCCTAAAATGCATTTCCCCTTTTTTTGTAGTAGTGCAGAGGTTTCCCCAGTGGATATATTATAATTTATGCATGTGTTCCTTGAGGGTTACAGTTGGAACTGGAGAGTGTTGTGCACATTGTAAGGAAGCTTGCTGAAATTTTAGTGCTGTGCAGATTCATCCAGAAGTTCTTCTGCCCAAGATATTTGTTCCAGTTATTCATTATTGGTGTCTGCCTGTAAAATGCCAGGCACACATGTGACAGAGTACACACACAGCCCCCCGGGCCGATTGCTGCGTTCAGTTAGGTTACAGGATTAGAGAGAATCATGCTTTGCACTGAAAAAAGACATGGAGCAAATAAGGGAACTCTCCATACCAGGTTTGAACATTCGTTCTGAGTGTACAGAATTAATTTCTGGTTCCCAGAAGTCACCAAAAAATAGAGGCGGAAGTGTTGTTTGATCAAACATTACACACAAAGCCTTGGTAAATGCAGTGTGTGCTTGTCTTCAGAAGCTAAAATTGAGTGACTCGTATTTTTAACAGTTATCCTTTATGTTGAATGAGACAGGAGTTGGGCAGAAAAAAATCATGTCCTGTGGTCTTACAGCAAGGGACACCCATCAGTGCAGGCTGTGCTTATGTCAGAGTACCGGCAAGGGGCCCCATTGCCATTGCATGGGAAACCACAAGCCCAGCAGTACTGTTCAGCACTTTAGTTCACAGTCCAGGTAACGGTCAGTTGAGACAGAGGATTCTTCATGTAATTTGCATGCAAAATTTTTGTTTTGCAACGGAAAAAAGTAGGAAGTTGCCAAGTTGCTAGTGAATCCTGCACGAGCAATACTGGCTACAGGACTTCAAAGCCTCAGCTAACAGCTTGAGAAGGCAGTTGCCCCCAGGAGAGAAAGATCATGAGCCAGCCCTGCCTGGTTCGTCTCCATCTCCACCTCAACCGCATCCTCCTTCTTCAACTCTCCCAGTAATGTGCTGGCTGTCGCAGCACTCAGCATTATCACTTTGGCATGCTGTCAGCATTTTCTGCATCTCCACCCTGCCTGTTCTGACCAATACATGTATCAGCAAAACCTGAATGCACTGTGTTGGGTGGAAGAAGAGCATGTCTTCAGCTGAAGGTGCCTCTGTTTACTTGCACCATGGGGAAGGGACACATCTAACTGGCGTAGCATCTCCCATCTTTCCACCTGTTCAGGCATGTGAAATACTCCACAGACAGGACTCTGCAGAGCCCAGATGATCGAGATACTTCCTGTAGGTCGTTTCTGTACCTTCCTGCTTCTCACATGCTGTGGTTGCCCTGGCTGCTCTGGCTTGAGGGTTTTCCATGCCACTCACTCTGCCTGGAACCGTAAGCCACTGCAAGATGTTACAACTCCTGGCTTTTGGGTCCAGGGTTCTGTTTTGCAAGTTACCCTCTGTGTCAGACTGCATTAGGAATAGCTTTGCATCCATTTTCTCTACACTGTGTTTGTTCTCCTTAAAGATTCCAGAGTGATGACTGCAGTTAATCATTCCATGTGCCACAGCATTTGTTAGCTTGGAAAAATACCTGCAGTTGCTTATTGCACTGACTAGTGGGAGGAGAAATAAGGGACCAGGTTGCTAATGCTGTTGAAAGAAAAGCTGCAGTTCAAAGCCGTGCTTCGGCTGTTAGGCACAACAGGCTCTCCCATGCTGTCCTATGCTCTGCATATAGCACCTGAGGGGAGGGAATGGCACGGAACGTGTATGTGTTTGTGCCAAACTTTGGCAGCCTCCAAAAAATCACCGTCTTCAGAAAGCCCTGAATTCTGCCAAGGCAGCAAGCTTGGCTTGGCTTGAGAACACACTGCATGAGAAAATGGGATATTCCATCTTGAGCTAATCTCATTTCCCCTGCCTCCCTTGGACAATGGGAACATTCAGTGCAGAATCCTGTACCGTGAGGAGTTAGGGAATAAGAAAGCATTCAGACTTTTCGCTCATTTCCCTACCCAGGAGTTTTATGGGATAGTGCAGAAGTTAAAGCTCCTCGGGGGCGGCTGGAGCTTGTACTCTTGTATTTACACTGGATTTTGGGCAACCGTTGGCTTCAGTGTCCAGTAAAGCAAAGCGGGTGAGCCCAGCATGGCATGGTACATGCTGCACCTCAGGGAGGCAGAGGCATGCACCGTGCCCTTCCCCAGGAGCCCACCACACATGCGGATTTGGTAGCTCCCAGTACGTGTTTTCACCCAGCTCCTCTCTCCTCATCTCTTTCTATCTCAAGTGCCTTAGTTGCTTGTACAAGGCTGGGAGAGACAGGAGCTTGAGTCAGATGGTCAGCGGGCTCTACAGGTGCCCTGTAACTCCTCAGCTAATATTTTATGCCTCGTCTTCTTGAAGGACCACTGCTTGAGGCAGCACGACTGTAAGCTGGTCAGACCTGTGCTAATTCTCTGGGTGACAAGATGGTTGCTGCCTCACACACTTCTCTCCCCAGAGTACGTCCTCGCATAGTAGGAATAACTGTGCAAAATGTATGGATGCATAGTATTTTCTAATGAATTTGGCTAAAATGTTACCCTTTAACTTGCTTTGAGTGGAGGTTTTATTTATCTATCTTGCCCCAAAATTGATCTCTGGATCAGTCTGAAGGCTAAAACAGGCTGTGGCATGCAAGTCAGAGGGTGCCATTATCAACGCAGGGAAAGACAGTGGACTCGAGAGAAGGGCAGGACTCTGGGAGCTATAAACCCAGGGCAAAGCCGTGACATTTGCTGCACTGTGAGCACTTTACTGAGTCTCAGTCTGTAAGGAGCTCTGGGTGAAAGCTGTTGCATGTGAATGCGCAGCAGCATCGCTAATGATTTTCAGGACCATTGTGGTCAGCCTTTCTCTAAGAGTGAGGGAAACATCCTAAGTGCTGCCATCTCCTTTCCTCTTCCCAGAGGTGGTTGCCATTTGACATAAAGGCAAATACCATCCTATCTGTTTGTCTCTGAATTACAAAGGAAGGGTTTTTTCTATGCCTGAGTTCCCAGTTCATACAGTATATAACTGATCACGGTCAGAGGAACATTCAATGTTTTCTGCTCCTGCGCAAATCATTTTTAGTGTTCGGTATACAAAGTTCCAGGCTTCAGGGAATGCCAGGTTCACAGTGCTCCATGTAGCCATTAATACTTCCTTCCAAAATTTATTATTCTTTAATCTCTCCCATAATATATGAATTACAGTCCCCAGTGAAAATTCCTCATTTTCCTGCACTTATCATTTCCAGTTTTGAAATTCTACACTACTGCCATAGTTTAATATGCCACCCTTGTATTCCTTGGAGCAAGAGCTGGATCCTAGCTCTGTTACTCTGCATTGCAGAAAGCTTATTTTAGCCATTCTGAGTCAAGTTTCCATTTTTATGGGGGTAGCAGTAACTCTTTTGCTTTGGGGGATGCTGCTGCAATTTGTGATCGTGCTTGGAGAAAAGCAACACTTGCTCTCCCCATAGATACCCACTGTTTTGTAAGTGAAGAAAGTAGGATATGGGGAGGGGAACGTAACGAATTCTGGAGCTTCAGAGGGCTTCTCTTAAGATTATTCATAATCTGCCTGAGAAGGCAAAAGCAGGGCACTGGAAAGGATTTCATCAGTTGTCCTTCGCAAGGCAGTCTGAGCTGGTTGGACACTTTTAAAAGTCTAAGCCAGTTCCTTTGGTGATCATCTGTTAGTGCTCTGAGAGCGCCCTGTTAATGCAGAACAATAGATAAAAATAGTTTATGGTTATTTTCGAATGTTGAAATGTATCTAGTTTGAAGCTTACTCCTGGAAATGGTTATATCTTAAGTTCACTCTGCTTCCTGGTTCGACTCCACGCGTCCAAGGAAGAGCGAGGATTTGGCTTCTCTGTAGGTGCCTCTCTCAGGCTTTGTGGTTCTCTGCACACTGATCCGCCAGGCAGGAATCATCGGAATTAAACCGTACACGACACTTGCGTAAATGTGCCTGTAGTTAGTGAGGTCAGGCTCTTAAATTTCATATGCACCAAATGGGAGTGGGGGGGGTGGGTAGAAGCTTTTCCCTTCCAAAAGTGGCGAGCGTACAGTCACGCCTCCGAGGTTGAATTTATCTCCCATCATTAATGTGCAAGGGTGCGAAGGCATTGCTGACAGGTAAAGGAACACAGGACTGGAATGCTTTCCACTGTCCAAGCATGCAGCCCCTTTCATAATAACCCCTTTCATAAACAGATTGTGCTCTGTCTAACAGATGCATTTTGCCCTCTGACACCATTAGAATGCTGTCCCAACATCTCACTTTCTAAATTATTAAAAATCTTTTCCTAATTCCCAGCCAATTTATAACAATTAGTTCTGAAATCCTTTTGCTTAAATTATTCTCCTCTTGCCCTGATGTTCACCCAGCCAAGTACTGTTTTGTCAGTAGCCATATTCTTGCTCAACCTGTGTTTTTCTAGACTCAACAAATGTGGCTGCATCGTGGAGACGGACCTGAGTTACTCTGTGTTTCCTTCAGGCTGACTGTAGCAAGCCAACTCAGATGTGTATCTGTGGATCCATATTCCTAGAGAAAGAGCATTAGAAAGAGCACTGAGAAGTCCCCCAGGCCATCCTATACCCAAAGCCAGCAGCCGTGCTGATACACAGATGTCTTGCATCTCAGCCATGCTCAAGTCAGCACGCGGTGCTCTTGCATCAGAATCTGCTGAAGAGAGGACCAGAGCCACCCAACTTGTCAGCTAAGCATTTTGGTTTTGAGTCACAGTCTTTCTGCCCCAGCAGTATCTGCTGATAATGGAGCCTGTTCCATGCCCCGAGACTGCCTTCTGTACAGCAGCTTCTGTCTCAGGTTGAGTTCTTTCTTAGCACCAGGCTGAATCTGTTGCTCAGTTTTCTGTGTAAGCTGGCTTTGATGGTTCCTCTCAGGGTGGATTCTCCACATGCTCAGGCATCCATCTGACCTCTGCCGGGTTTGGATATCAACGTGAGTGGAACAGTTGTGCGAGTACTGCAGCTTGCTCTAATGTGTCCACCTGCCATTGTACGAAGCCCAGGGGAAAAAAAATCCCCTGAGGTCATCTTGTGCAAGGCCAGGAAGGTGAACTGGACAGTGGAGCACAGCCTGGGCAGCATTAAATAAACGCAGTTACAAGTGAGCCGCGAACTATGCCTGGATTGCTGAGGAGACGAGGATGTTAGGTCTCACTGAGATGTAAGGTGATAGGGAAGTTCAGGTGGCCATGGTCAGACAGCTCTGGAGTGCCAGAGACTGTGTGGCAGTCGGCAGGGGAAAGCTCCCTGGGAAGGTTATAGCTTTGTTGGGGAATTTTCCCCCGTGGATTGCCAGTCTGCTCTCAGAAGCGCCTATAGATGTCCTTTTTCATGTATGCTCTGTCCTTCTTTCTTGCTGCACTTCAGTGTCACACTCAAGCTCTGTCCATCTCATGCAGAGTCCTCCCTGCCCAGTGTATCTTAGTGGGTTTTATTGCAAAGCGTGCATTTTTTTACCTTACTTGGCTTTCCTGAATGCTTCTTAAGTGGTAGAGATACTTTAAGGAGAAGACGCCAGTATCAAAAAGCAGTGATGATGATGGAAGATCTGCTTCTTTAGAAACCTCCTAGTAAAGATTGCTCCTGGAGGAAAGTCGGGGTAAGACCTTACTCTACTCTGAGGACTCTAGTCCTCAGCAGGAGGCCAGACAGCAGGAAAACTAGCCTTTCCATTCAGATAAACCAGCTTGGAGAGACAGAAGGCAGGATAAAAATATGAAGTAAGACACTTTAATAATAAAATATTTCAGAAGAAATCCCTTATTAAGGCCTCTGATCTGAAAGATGTGTGAATGGTGTTTATTGTATGTGGGGGTGTTGCAGACTCGTTCACCAAAGTCATTGATGAAACAATTAAAGGCCACTGTTCAGGGATTACAGAACTAGAAGAGAGATATGCCTTGTGTGGAATGTCATTTATGTGTTTCACCAAATTTATTAAGTTTTTATAGGGCCAGGGGAGAGAGATTACAGCAATTGTCTCTTGGGTCAGATGAGATGATACGGGACTGGACTCTAAATAGTATATGACTCCCTGAACTGCTTTAGCATGTGCTCTGAAGCCTGCAGGAAAAGAGCAGGCAGGTAATGTGAGATCCTTCGTCAAGCAGCATCCAGAGCTGTCAGGAAGATCCTGCCTGAAAACCGCATGTTTATTTGATAGCAGAGATTTGGGTAGTGGAGATGGGACTTCTTTCCCTTCTTGCTTTGCCTTTACCACGCGTGGGATTGGTCACGGTGTCAGGAAAGGCTCCTCGGGCTTTATGCAAGGTAAGTGGGAGTCTGAGCAACCTTCCCAGCCCGACGTTCCCAGTGGAAAGCCTGGTCCTGTTGGAGTCAGCCCCGCTGTCTGTGGTCCCACAATATCCTGTTGCCTCACCTCTGGTGGGTGCCATAGTAGGTGAAGCGGCGCTTGCTTTCTCCTTGAGTCAGGCAGTTTTGGCAGCCCTTCACACCCCAGGCTGCTCGAGCCAGCAGTGCTCATGCACCATAGAGAACAGTCTGTCCCTGCTTGCTCCTTCTCCTGCCCATAAAGCCTCCTCCGCAGTGCCGATGCACCTCTTACAGCTTCCCGTCACTCTTGCTTTCTGGGGAAGATTGTCGAGCTGTCCTTGTTCCCCAGGTGAAAACCCACCCCAGGTGAAGAGCTGCCTCGCTCTTCCCATTCTGCCTTCTCAACTCACAACTACTGGATGTCCGTTGTCATGTTTCTTGGGAGTAAAGGCTTTCCATTCTTCCTGCAGCATCTAGCAAGAGGATCCCAGTTGCCACCCAGAGACGTTTTCCTCAGGTTGCCATTTCCAGGGGAAATGCATGAAATGCTTTTTCCTTTCTGCTTCCTGCCAGCTCCTTAGTTAACTATAAATCCCACTTGGGTGGTGTGAAGGCTGAGGACTTCTAAATACAAAGTTTCTCTTCTAGCAAAGGAACTGTAGGTAATGCTGCTGCATATTTGAAGACGTGGGTTCATTTCCAGGAAAGGAGGGAGATTAAATCTTTGTGATCCTGAAAATTCCAAGATGGAAAAAGTAAGAAAGAAATAATAAATGTTTTTAAAACCCCAGAGAACTCTGGAGAATGAAGTATTTCTTAAGACAATGCCCTTTTTGGAGCTGAAACTAAGATACACTGACAACAGAAAACCCTACCTAGAATTTAAATAACAGAAGCGTTCTGTCCTCTTGTAAAAGCTGGTGTCCCCTTCTTCCTCATGCAGGCTTCCTGCATGCCACTGGCTGCAAACAAATGTAGTTGTACTGCTGCCATTTACCCGCCTGTACCAATCTCACTAGAAATCGCCACAAAGTCCTTGAGCAGCGTTCTGCAGTAATGTGCAGTGAGGTAGTTTTGGGGTGCACATTTTTTAAGCCCAAATAGTTGCTTTCAGCTGTATGTTTGTGACTTTTTTTGAGGCTTCACTCCCTTTCAGCAATGCAGACTATAATGAGCCATAACTGGAATTGTTTGTGTTTTTTGTGCCCAAAGCAGCCGAGACTCCCCTATGACTAAGATGTGTTTGTTAATTGTCAGTTTGTTTTAATGTAATGATTCAGAAACTTAATCGGTTGTTGAAATATTTATTTTGCTGTTGTTACTCCATTGCTTTCTACTGGGTTTTACTCATAAGGAACTATTTGAGGTAAATATATGTAGATGTACTTTATATTTTACGTGCACGTGTATATGTTTATACTGAGATATTTATCGTTAGATAAGCAATGTAAAGCGAGGGCGTTGGTAAGGCTGTCACACAAGAAGATGAAAGCAAGCAGCCTTGGGGAGATTTTTCGTCACTACACAGAGGGGTCTGAGTGACTGAGTGTGTTGCGGGGTTTCCTTTCCAGCTGATCTAAAGAGTAGTCTGTGTCTCTGTGCCAGGTTGGTTTGAACATAATGCCCTGCTACGTTCTGTTAGGTGACAGGGAGTGGGCCAGGGCAGTAAAGGTACCAGGTCCTAAAGCCACCACGATTTGAGCCTTGCTATAAGACATGATAGGCAGATGAACCACTTGTGCGAGTTGCTTCCTGTCCTGGGTGCAGAGCATCACAGTGATTGGGGCAGGCGCCTCGCACCGAGCGTGACCCTGTGCCTTTGCCAGGCAGCGAGGAGGGGCAGCCCTACACACAGAGTGTGCCCTCACCCGGGCTGTGGTCTGGTTTTCCTCGTTCCTCTCCCTAGGATTTGTGACCTGAGTTAAATGTGAAGAAGATGCTTTACCAGGAATATGGGTATGGGCGTGTTTTCTGACTGTAGCTGAAGGTTCGTTGCCTGAGCAAGAACCTGTATCTATATGGGCTGGTGGCATTTAGTGTATAAATTATGCATGATTGAAATGAAGTGTATTTTAGTAGCAGATAGCTGAAAAGCCTTGCAATGTACTCCTAATTCAGCGGCATTGCCTTGAGCTACTCTGAGGCCTCTTTTTTAAACTCAGACATTAGCACAAAGCACACCTCTGACTGCAGGCATTTAAAGATCAACAAGGGCCAAAAAAGCTTTTAAGATCCAATGAAACCAGGAAAACAACTGCGTTGCCTTTCAGTGTCAGGTTAGATTGCCTTCTTAGGAGTGCAGCTATTTCAGGTACAGAGTGCTTAGTGGTTTGGGTCTTGTTGTGTGGAGAAAGTGTTCCCCAGAAAACATCTGTTTCTTTCACCTGCAAACCGCAATGTGCTGTGAAAAGGCAGGACCGAAGCCACAGAGACCCAGGGGGATGAAGGAAATCTGGCTCGAAGGGATGAGCATGGTTTTCTGAAACACGGTATCAAAAAGAGCACTTAAAAGGAGGGAATGCTTTTAGAGCACACGATCCACCGCAAATTGGGCAGGTCAGGTTGCTTGTGAGCTTGAAATGGTTCCTGCTTCGCCGATACCACCGCCTTAGCAGCAATAGTTGCGTTCTGCTCAGAACTGCAACACAGGGAAGTTTGTTGTGTTCTTTTTCTGCTTTTCTGTAAGGCAGCAGGAGGGCAGGGCCCTGCCGACCAGGAAAAGCCGAGTGTTATAGCGGTCTGTACAAGTGGTGAGGGGACGGGCCCAGGGTGCTGGTCAGTCTTGGGAAGGATCACAGAGCACATTTTCCTTGAACCCAGAATGCCTGGCTTCCAGGCTGAGCCCCTAAAGCTCTGCCATGAATCACAAGGTTAGAAAAGACCTTTAAGATCATCGAATCCAACCGTTACTGTCCTGTGCTAAACCACATCCCTGAGCACCTCACCTTCCTGTCTGTTAAACACATCCAGGGTTGGTGATTCAGCCCCTCCCGGGGCAGCCTGTTCCACATCCCCACAACTCTTTCCGGGAAGATACTCTCTGTTGATGAGGAGTTGAAAATGATACTCCTTATTTTGAGGAGCTGTCCCCAAAGCACACCTCAGAGTTGGTTCTCTGGGCATACAGTCAGTGTAGAGGGGAGCCTTTCACAGGGTGGCATTCTAGCCACTGAATCAAACTGATGGTCTTCTAATGGTGCTTTTTTGTTCTTTCAGAGGATGACATGAATAATTACATCAGTCGGTACTACAATGAGCCTAGCAGTGGTAAGTTTTGCTTCAGAATGTAATTGTGAACTGCATTTTGCATCGTGCTGTGTTCTGTAAACCAGGTGAGATAGAATAACAGTGTACATCTTCCCTGGAAAGGAAACCCACCAGGGCAGGTCTTGGTTTGCTCCATGCAAGCTTGTACCGAAACAGCCACTCAGGCAAGGCCAAAGGGCCCAGGTTCGCCCCTGCTGAGGGCACACTGTGTAGTTTAGCAGTAAGGGGGAGAGAGGGTACTTTCCCTGGCCAGGCTGTCCCAGCCCCAGGAATGAACAGGAGGGAAGATGTGGAGAGTTAGCTCAGCCCAACGCTGCTGGGAACCTCACAGAAAGGTTCAGCTGGATGCTGGGGCACGGCGGGCTCTCTACTGGGTCAGGACTGGGCCGGCACGCTCTGAAACGGCATGGTAAGTCAGGCGGGGGGGTCACTCCCCTTGTGTATAGACACACTCAAGTACATGGTTAATAAACATCTGTGTGTCTGCGTGTGTGTGCACATGTACAGTGTATTATATATGTAAATCCTGGTAGGTAAGTAGGCACATAGGTAGATTAAAAATTGTGTGTCTGCATACATGTGTCTCTATAATATATATAGAGAAGATATTTTTATAGCGATGTGTGTATGTACACACACTTACTGGTGCACTGCATTGTATGTGCATGCGTATATCCCGTATATACATCCCTATATACAGACAGTGAAATAGAGTCACATATATAAAGAAGGATACGTATATGTCTATCTGGATGGGTCTGTGTAGGTACACATATATTAAAAGATACGTGTGTGTTTATATATGTTTATATACATATAAACATATGTATGAGAGACCGTGTGTCTGTTCATATACTTATTTTAGCTAAAAACATATATTAAAGATAGGAAAATATAGTGTGTGTGTATATATAAATGTATAAAAACCGTTCTTAAAAGTGTGTGTGTGTATCTGTGTGTATACATACTATGCATCTGTATGTGGGTGTCTGCATGTGTAATGTCATCTATATCCCCATATATACTCACATGGATATATATGTATATACACACACATTTTTATATATGTATGTGTGTATGTGCTTATGAACCGATGTAAAGGCGTATATAAAGATCCATAGAAGTGTTTGTGCATGATTATGCATATACATCCCTGTAAAATGTGAATGTGTGCACTATGGATGTAACGTATTATATGCCTTTATCCATATATATATACACACACATATATGTATTTATATATAAAGATAGGTGTCTCTGTGTGTATATGGATGTAAGTCTATATAAAGATACATAAAGGGGGTGGGTGTATGTGATATATCAAATATTTGAAAAGGTGTGTGTCTACATGACTAAATACTTACAGACTTTATATGTATTCCATAGCATGGTCAAAATATGTGTGTATTGAAATATAGGTATAATGTATTGTATCGATCTAATGTCCCCATATATACACACATTGGGCTCTATAAATACGTATTTATATAGAGTGTGATATATAAGAAAAACTCTGTGTGTGTGTATGTATGTATGAATGTTTAGTATTAATTATGTAATATGTGTGTGAGTATCTACATGTACTTTAATACGTATTACATACAATATGTGTATGTATATGTGTGTATCACGCACAGGGATACTGTATTAGTGGTGTGTAGTCTGATACAAAGTTCCTCATGTACACACAGAGGCAAAAACAATGTTCTAAGTATCTATATCCAATACATACAGCTTTTCCAGGTATGTACAGAGAAATACATGTCTGTTGGTCTTTCTGTCTGTCTGTCTTCCTGTCTCCATCCGTGTGTGGGCGTGAGCAAGTGACTGTATAATATTTAAAGCCAGATATTGATATTCATATTTCTTAAAGGGAGGGACTATGTTCTGAATAATATATATATAAAATGACCATGTATATCACAGTCACATATATACTGGATTTTACCTATTTTTGTGTAGTATATATGGGGCTGAATGCACAGCAAGGTGTGAGAATAACTTTTAATGGATTGAAGGGGTCTAAGGCTTCTAAGACAGGTTTGTGCCTTCACCTGAGGTCTGTATATGCAGAGGAATGTCTGAGCAAAGATGTAGATGTATGTGAAATAAGATGTAGTTATGGCTATGTGCACTGTAGGCAAGAGAGATACAGGTCTGGAGCTACAGTGCATTATACAAGGAAGATGTGGAGACACATCTCCCTATGAAGATGAACATGAAGCAGTGCTGCATGAAAGGTCTGTGTGGAATCCACATCATTCAGTGGAGGAATGATAGAGGGATCTAAGAGGTGTAGGACAGAGCTGCAGAGGGGCAAAGGGTTTGGAACTGCTACTCCTGACTGTGTCTCACTGTCCTGTGCTCTTCTCCCTGCAGACAGTGGCATCCCAGAGGCAGCAATCTGTGTCATCACCACAACTGCCATTGATGTCCATCACCCAAACATCTCTTCTGACCTCTTCACTGTGGAGGTGCCGATGCGGCTGGGGAGTACCGGGACATCTGCCAGCATCACATCAGGCAGCGTGTCACGCTCGACAGTCAGCTCAGGTACGCAGGCGTGCAGCGAGAGCAGCCAGACCCTGGGCTCCTCCCCAGAGTGCAGCACGGCTTGTGAGGACACTGCAGAGGCAGGCAGCAGTCTGCAGGCAACTATCACCACCAGCCAGGAGCAGGTGGCCCACGCCATGGTGCAGGAGCTGCTGTCTTCCCTATCAGAAGAGGCGTGTCTACAGAAGGGTCTGGATCCTGTGAACCTGAAGATATCCAGTCCCCCAGTGAGCTCCATGGGGAGCAGGCACCCTGTGGGACACACAGGGCGCAGCACATACAACCGCAGGAAGCAAGAGAGCCTGGACATGTTTGCTGTGAAGGGGTTGATGGAGCAGCCAGTGGAGCCACATCTGAGCAGGGTGCCTGAGGCGTAGAGGGTTGTGGGACACTTGTGGGAGGGATGAGAGGAAAGGGAACATCGGAGAGTGGAATGGCAATATGTCTGAAAAGGCTGTATGGAATAAAGTGAAGTATTATTTCAGACATGTGGTTCCTTTTCCCTTTCCCCTTCCCTCCCTCCCTCCACTTCCTCCCTCTCCTCCTTCCCTTTCCTTCCTTCCTTTCCCTCCCTCCCTTCCTTTCCTTCCCTCCTCCCTCCCTCCCTTCCTTCCTCNCCTCCCCTCCCCTCCCCTCCCCCTCTCTTCCCTTCCTTTGATGCCTGACATACCACTACAGACTTCCTTCCCCAGATGCCCTCTAATCCAAGCCCCACACACCAGTAACACACACACACACAGATAATATGTCCAGATCACAACACTTTATTGCCCTGATTACAGAGCCACTTTCCACTCCACTGATTGCATCTGTCACTCTACTGTTTCCTCTTCTTCAGCAGCTCCGTCATCTCCGGCACAGCCTGCAAACATCACAGCAAAGCTCAGCATCTCCTACTCAGACACCCAAACTCCCCCAATACTCCATCAGGACTGGTGCTCGTACAAGCTCGCAGCTCCCCTATCCCCCTGAATCAAGCCTCTCAATTATTGATGAGCTGCACTTCCATTAGCTGGAAATAATGCATCCTACAAAATTTATTACAGAAATTGTCTACATGGCATTTCAACAGCCTCGATCCTTACAGCAAGACCCATGCTCACCACTGCACCAGCAGGCTCTCATTCAGCAACACCATTAACTGCTGGCACACCTGCATGTAACTCCCAGTTCAGTCTTCCCACTTGGACGAGTTTCCTCTCACCTGAAATAAGTCTGCCACCAGCCCGTAGTCTGCCACTTGGAAAATTGGTGCTTCAGGGTCCTTGTTAATAGCAACAATTGTCTGCAAACAACAATAACACATCATTTAAATATGCATCCATGAGAGACAGAAAAGGAAAAAAGAGGGAGGAAGAAGACACAGAAAGAAAGGAGGGAGAGACAAGACAGAAAGGGCGAAAAAGAGGGAAAGGAAAGATAAAAGGGAGAGAGAAATGAAGAGCGAATAGAAAAAGAGAAGAAAAGGAAAAGAGGAAACTAGAAAAGACAGGAGGAAAAAGAATAGAAAAGAAAAAGAGAAAAAGAAGAGAAGAGAGGAGAGAGGGGAGGAAAAGAAAGGAAAGGAAAAGGAAAGACACAGTAAGGTCTGGGTTAAGTAGGCAGCATGTACTACATTCTCTCCAAGCCCTTACAAGCGTTTACCATTTCTTTCCTTGCCACCTCCAAAGGGAAAAGCACACACATAGCTTCCCTTGTCAGCCTTGTGGAGCTAACAACCTGTGTACTGTAAAACACATGCTGTCATGCCATGCCTAAAGACCTCTGTCCTTACCGTGGCACCTACCATTTACTTTGTCAAACAGTAAAAAACAACATACATTCAAAATCCCAACTAGAAGGGCCATGAAATACCCATCTTGATTTACTCTCTGACATACGGGTAAATCCAGCAGTCAGGGTGACAGCCTCCAGCAAACTTTGTGTGGCTGTCCACATAAAACTTACGACAGGCCAGGAAACGCTCCAGAAAGGATGGGGCGGGGTGGGGGGGACAACAGCTCATAAAATGACCCTTACGCCAAGTCTAAACCACAGTGCTCCAATACTGCCTTTCCACCTAAATGTTGCCAGCCTGAGCTCTGCTGCTTCCAGGCAATGAGACTCCTTGGGCCAGCTCTAACCCGGCAGTTCCCTGAAATGCTTCCCAGCCATCCCCGGGCAGCCACACCATGGCTCTCGCCTGCTTACCCAACACTCTTACCAGCTCAGTGGCTTACGCCTACTGCCTGCAACTCCTGTAGTTTTAGGCCCACAGCTCATTTCTGTCCTGTGGCTCCCTATAAAGGAGGTCCACCTCACACAGCAGCACAAAGTCTGCTGGTGCCGCCTTCTTGCCAGCTCACACACAGACACCTGCAACTATTCCAGTGACACTTACTCTCCCAACACATGACAGTTCAAGTTATGATGCGTAATTCTGCGGCAATTTGCAGGAAGCAAAATGCAGGCTATTAGCTCAATGCTGTCAGACTTCAACTGATTTTCTACCTCATGGCTAAATAAGCCTTTCCATGATAAGAAGCAAATGCATCACCTTGCTTGCAACAGAACTTTTTGCACGTTAAATCTCTCAGAAAGAAAAGCAACATCGATTTGCCAGGTGTACTCAAAGGCAGTGTTTTCTAACTTGCTTTAAAAAGAGAAATAAATTAGCTAGTAGGAGGTTTAAAACCCAGTTCTCAGTCGCTGGCTGATACTAATCCCACCTGCCCATCTCCTCCCTTGGCAAACTGGACACCAAATGCCTTGAAACAAAGACACTCAATACCACTGCCCATCAGCTACTGCCAGAGTCCAGAGGAAGCTGACCATGTGGTAGTACCTCTGTCTGACTGCACCTGTTGTCTCCCCCTGTGCTGCACTGTGACTAGAAGAGACTGCGGTGACTCTATCCCATGAAGGCCGGTGAGAATACACTGCTACAGCTACCACTGCTCAGACTTCTCAGTAGTGCCTTTCATCCCTGCCCATTGCTCCTCCTAAATTTAGGAGGAACGCCCTCGAGTAACTGATTTTTTAAAACTGAGGCCCCAACAGGTGTCAGATCAAAACCTAAATCCTGCTGACATCACTTTCCACAAAACACATACATGAGCAGAGCAATATATGGTAAAAAGAACCAAACTGTGAGAAAGCACAAACCACCCTGCCTGCCACGCAGGCCGGCTTGTGACAACTACACTCCCATGTCTGTCAGTGGTTACACACCAGAACCTGCCTGTGAAGGTTTGTGAACCTTTTCCCTGGTTTTAAACGCTATTCCGAGTCTCCTTTCTGCCAGAAAGCCCATGTTCCTTCCTAGGAAAAATACCCAATAGATACGCTTTTCCTAAAATTGCCTGTAGGCACCCAACCATCTTTGGTATTTTGGCATTCGACAGTAAGATTTAGCAGGTAATTCTGCTCCTCTCTCCAAACTCTGCCCTGTGGACCCAGGCAGCAATTCCCATTTTATATCATGTGCTTTGGCAACTAATGAGTTAAACCTTTTAAAGTTTTACTGCCTTTTTATAATAGGTTTCCATTTGAATGCCTAAATGCAGGAACGTCAGAGACATCTCTTACTTTATGGAATAGCAAGTTCATAATTCAGATTGCACATTGGTATGCATGAATTAATATGTCATACTCTGATATAAATGCAAAGGGAACTATTGTATAGAATTCTGGCATCAGCGCACTGGTGTTTTCTTTTTCCTTTTTTCACCAAACTCAATTAGCTGCTACTTACCCCTCTGGGTTACAGTGCACTGGGTATCCTACTGAGGTAGATGTTTTGCCACGGATGGCATTTTTGGCAAGGCTAGCTAAGAGGGCAAATGTTTTAAATAAGAGGTGGTTAAAAAAGCCTGGAAATCTGGCTGAAGTACTGATGTAAAAGCAAGTTGGTCAGCTCATCTCTTCCCTCCAAAATCTTTTCTAGCACATCCATCATTATACCTTGCTGTCTTTCATCCCGGCCAAGTGTTGGATGGCTCCAGATATGCCCACGGCGATATAAACTTCCTGGAAGAAAACAAAACCGGGACAGTTTTGGTACTCATGACATAGTTTAGGTGAGCTCTAGCAAAACATAACTCAGAACCAAAGACATGCAGTAGTTTTTACATTTCAGCACTTCTCAATATTAAAGGCAGGTGGTGATTCGTCCCCTTCCCCACTTGGGGATGCAATCTAGCTGTAAAAAGAAGAATCCCAAAGGACCATCTGGCAAAGACAGATGAGAAAAAAATTGAAAAGAGAGTTCTGCATCAACCCCGAGACACTGCTCGGCTAGACGACAGGGCAGTCAGTGTTACTCACAACCCTGGAGATTCCAAACGCAAATATTAACTGAGATGCCTATAAAATGGGTAATGCAGTTCCCTACAGAGAAAGCCCAGGCTTTTTTGTTTAAAGCCTCTCAGATCCTTTAAAATAAGACAAAGCTGCCCATTTAAACCTATCCAAAGTTTCCTATGTGGTGGGATAAAACATTTTGGGTACACTGTGTGTTTGTAGCAATAGTTTCTATTATTTACTCCAACCCTCAATGGTCGGCCACCCCAAACCCCAAAGTTTTTCGTCCCCCGTTGCTATCGACTCCTACACAGGATGAGTCAAAACGTGCTTCCCAGGTAGGCACCAACACGTGGTAGATCTTTACACTTTGGGGCTCCTGGTCTAGCATCTCCAAAGAGACCCACATTCAAAAGAGATGGCAAACAGATCTATACCAACAGTTCGGAATCACAGCACAAAAGCATGGGTTCTTCCTCAAGCTGAAAGTCATCCAGGCTATAATCTATCCAAAAGCAAGTCTATCTTCAGCTCCGTAACGGTACCCCCACCACCGCAAGTCCGAACAGCAGTTGGACTTGTACTGTTGAGCTATCTAATCTTACGGAAGAAAAGCAAAGTGCTTTTTGCCAACTCACAGGAAACTGTAAGACACAGACCTAGTTAGGGGATCAGTCGTCCAAACCAATTAACAGGTGGTGTTTATACACATTCAGAAAAGATTCAAACTCAAATGCAAACAGAATTTGTCTTTTGGAAAAACCAAAGGTTAGTCCGTATTTGGCAACGTACAAATCTAACTCAAGACACGGGTTTTGGGGCCAGGCAGGCTCAGAGGGTCAAAAACTCTTACTCCTGCGCAGGGAAATGTGCATTACAGATAAGTGGCTTTTAATGCGACAGACCAAAGCACAGCTGTGGAACAGGCACAGACCCACAGAAAAGGCTGGCACATGGAGGTGTTGTAACACGGACAGCGTGCAGCCTGCTTTTGCCGTAGGGGCTCAACAGTCACTGTACCAATTAAAGGCAAAAAGATGATTGCTTTCTGATGTTCCTACAGCCACAGATTTTGCCTATTACACTGGGTTTTAAATAGGAATAGATAAACAAAATTTATGAAGCTTTTCTACAAAAGCAATTTCCCATAAAAATTACAGGGGAGAGAAAACAGAGCAGGAACAAAGTATTTCCTATTAAAAAGGCTTGCTTTGAAATTGAAACATGGAATCGAGTCTACGTATTTCCACAAAAACTCACAGCTGTTGAAGACGCTCAGACATTTCTTAGCCTCGCTAGCTTTTTCTGGACTAGATTACTATTGGAGGTCAATCCATATTAGCCACAGCTGCAAGGTAATACAATATGTCCATATGAGAGCTCACGGTAAGAATGCAGTATTTTAATTATACCAAATAAAAGAACAGATGTTACAGGAGAAATTGTTCTAACATGATACAGTCTTTAATACAAGCTCTTTTGAAAAGCACATTACTGTAATTTGATTTCTTTAGAGCAATTCATTAAGTGCCAGTCATCGAGACTACCAGCTACTCTTATCGGTCTGTTTAACATTGGGAAGTTCAGTCTTTGGAAAGACTCCAGCTAACCAGGAGCCAGATGCCTCTGTATATATTCTATTAAAATACCTAGGAAAGACAAGGATGTTTCATTAAAAGAACATTTGTAAATCACCAGGCTTGCTTGTCCAAAAAGCCTTTCTTATGTATCCACGCCACGCCCCTGTATGGTTACGTGCTTGGGGCGCTCTGGCTAAGATAGCCGGTCCCTTCGGTACAATTTAACACTCACGGGTGGATCACCTTGGTGATGACTTCATACAGAGAACACACAGGACAGCATGGCTCCTCTCAATAGTTCCGTACTGTAAAACAGATTTGACTGCTTAAATCTTAGTTCAAATCTACTCTACAACTTAGTAGGAAGGAAAAAGGAAGACCCACAAGGTCAGAATGATGAAGATGCGGGACCATTCAGTGCTCTCCAAAGAAAGAACTCAACTGGGCATCAGGGAAGGTCATTAAAGACCCAGACATTCAGAACTCTCAGTTCTTTTCAGGGTAATGCCCTTTGCTTTATGTTCTCCCTGAAATCACTAACTTCTGCTATGCCTTCTCTGCTAAGTCCTATTGATTCTACTGAGTTAGTGTTCAAAGTCCCAAGTCAGGACTGCAGCCCGAAGCACAATGAGATAAGCAAAACAGAAAGCAGATGGGTACTACAGAGCAGCATCACTTCCGATCAGGTTAACACGACATGCCTGCCATCACAGCAGAGAGCAATCTGCAGTCTGGAAGGAGATCTTGATTCTCCAGAGCTCATCTAGAACTCCCATTGCCTGGATCATGCCTCTCAGGTGCTGAAGATGGCTTTATACCAACTTCAAAGTTTCTGCTATTTGGATCCCTGGAAGCTGCTCTAGTTACTGCTCTCAGGTGGCTGATTCACAGCCGACAACTACAGGTGCTTATGTCAAACACCCAGAGTGGCATTTCTCAGCTCCCCAGCACTTGTGCACAGACAGGTTTTCACTGCAGGGCTGCTGCCAGCGCTGTGCCACGTGCAAACAGTGTAAGGTGCAAGGGGCTCGCCGCACTCTCTGATACAAATGAAGGCCCAAAAGTAATTAAACTCAAGGAAAGTGGAAGTTTTGGTGGAAACATGTAGCACAGGAACTCGAATGGACCGAACAGCCTAAGAACGCACAAAGCTGGGGGCCAAGAGGCACGGTCAGGAAGCCCCTCAATTAAACACATGCTGTCGTGGAAAGCGCTTGGTATGTCACTAGTGGGAACACATGAAGGTGGGAGCATCAGCAGGTAACATACCCTTTAGGCTCCTCACAAGTGCTGCAGCAACAGCCAAAGCTGATTCAGCCACAAAGCTGGCATGACAGGCATCACTGTTTTAATTTGTCCAACCACACAATATCCCTGACAGACACCTCAAAGTTTGTAAGCACAGGTCTGCATCACAACAACAACCCTAAAATTAAACAAAACTCCAACTTCCAAATTTGTCATATTTAAAGGCAAGAATCCAAACCAAAGATCCAACTCCTCATTTGCTATCTGAAGTACTAATGAAGCCTTGTATTGTTTTTTTCAACAAACATGATCCGTTCGTCTTGTAGGGAGAGTAAGTACACTAATCATTAAAATAAAAACATGCCCTCTCAGCTACCACCCAAACTCCTATTTCTGCTCCAAATGTACCCAACTTACATGTTTAGCATCTACAGCAAGTCTGTGAGACTTCACATGTGCAAATTTGCACAACTGGCTCCAGAGTTCGCACAGCCAGTTACACGCCATTTGGATGCTTATAGTTATCAATATACCAACGCCGTTATTTTCCTGTGCGTACTGATTCGTCCCATTATTTACAGACTAATTCGTGGCATATAATATTACCTCATCTCTACTTGGAGAGTATTTTAAAACGCCTTAGGCTGCCTTGGGGCAGTTAAGGTACATTTGCTTAAGCGAACCACAAGAACAGTAGTTTTTAGTGGCAACTTATGGTGACTTGGACTGCTGCTGTAACAGACTACAGTGCGTCTTCCACAGGTGCAACGCAAGATGAGGTAGTTACTTTGCAAGCATGCTGTCAACTCCTATTGATTTTTATGCCAACTTTTGAATTACACTGAAAAGGTTCAGTGTACATCGATTTATCATCCTACCAGCGGCATGCTTTTAAACAGGGTAGTTTAACAAACCCCTTTGGCACACGTACTCTTTCTAAAGGCAGCTCCGGTATTTTATTTTCTTTGCGAGAATGAAAGGACAATGAAATTAGAAAGAAATCTCTGTAATGAAAATCACTTCATACAAGATTCCTTCCAATTACAAGCTATTAACCCAGTAAAATAGTTTCTGGCTTGACATTTGTTCATATATATCACGCTGTACCTCCAACAATTACCCAGTACGTATTACTTTGAGGAGTATGTTCCATCCCAGCAGCACACATTACTATACCATATCCCAACTACAGTTTCTTTCTCACTTTAAGAACCTTTGATCAGCCAAGCTATGTAATTACTCTTAAGCGTGGTTAGGGTGTCTGCTGGAGTGCAGGGCTGTAGAGCATTTTTTTTTCCTCTCTCTAGGGAAAAGCACATCAATTGCTTTCAGCTAAATGCACTCACATATGAATATTTTAGTACAATTTAATGTTTCTGCACCAACCCCAAAGGAGCAGAGCATCAATTTGTGAACATAGTTTTCCTGGAGTTAAAAGCTGCGCTGGATAATGCAGGATGAAAGGGGTTGTCAATCCTTAGCTTTTTAGCAAGTCAGAGAAAGGTAGTCTGTAAATTCAGTCCCAGCTGCATACAAACAGCTCTCTAAAGTTTGCTGCTATAAAGCTACTTTTCAACAATAGTGAATTATCAGAGGAGATATTCCAAAAACAATTTCCCAAGCACGGTCAGTTTTCCCAGCGCTATTCCCACCCGCTGGCTACCCATCAGCCTGTGTATATAGGCAGTGAAAAGTTCACCTGCTGGTCTGTTAATAAAACCTGCAGAAGTAATGTTGGAGCAACACCCGCCTTCCTACAAAGAAGCCAGCTGAAGGTACGGGAGATTAACTAATGCAACATGTGTTTGCATGGAGAAACAGCAGTATCTCAATATTCTCTTGTATGTGTAACCAACGAGGAGGCAATGAAGATCTTACCATCTGAAGTGAGTACAACCAGGATAACAGAAGCGATGCTTCTCCTGAAGCGAAGGGAATTGCTGACTTCATTCTTTTGTTACTAATTTGAGGTAGGAGCCAGAGAACAATAAGGAAGGGAAATACTGAAAGAAAACATTCCTTGTTTCGCTTTCCCTACGCTTCCCCACACAAGAGTGAAGGGAAACAAACCTCAACAGCTATGCCAATCTGAGCAAGCAAATGATCCCTACAAAAGCAATGGGAAATAACACTGAGGAAGAGGGAGCATCCACTTACTACACAATGAAATCATGTTTCAGTCATGCATTTCAAAGCAAACCCAGGCTAGGTGAAGTATTAGATTACTCTGCCACCAAATGCAAAGAAAAGTGAAATACAGGAATAACATAAATAACACGATAGCCTCTTTCTCCCTTTGTGCAACTCCCAAAGCAAGGAGATGACTACTGAGTGCTAAACTCACAGTGGTGAAAAGGACTGCCTAGAAGGGACAGCTCAGAAAGCATCCTATGCTCTTTGAAAAGAAGTAAGAATTCTGTGGCTCTGTAGAAGACCATTCTACACTTTCATGTATTCGTCTGCCAGGAAATGCTTTCTTGCCTTTCAGATTTCCTTTTCCTGCTTATAATTTCATTTCCACCTAATGCATTTTCCACCTAATGTAACACCTTCAGTTGTTCCTTTTCTTCCACCCTTTAGCACCTTTCAACTGAATCAACATCTTCCTCCTCAGCATCTCAGCTGAAGTGCTGCCTCTTTAACAGGCCTCTTTTCCCCTCCTTATTACTGCCTCCCTTTCAAAGTTCCTGCGATCTATGAGATCCAGAGAGATCCTCTGGTATGACATCAAAGCTTAAGCACTGAACCTAAGCAGGTCAACAGCTTTACTCCTGGTGATCATATGGGAACTGCGCTGAATTCCCACCTGCCTTCCCCACGCGAGGTTTCTCAACATGTGCAATACCCAAACACATCAGCCTTCTGTGCAATCATGTCACATTTCTAGCACAATCTAGGCCAGTGTCGATTACTACATCATACACGTCCTAACTCCTGCCTTTCTGAGTTTTCCACCTCACTTTCTTGTCCCCAGTGTTGAATGTAACAAGCAACTGAACACCTGAAAAGAGAGTTCTGCCTGGCTGCACTCTCCTTGCTAGATGGATCCTCTCTACTGTACCCTCCTTAAGAGGAAAACCTAGCAATAAAGTCTGCGATGGTGAAGGTGAGGCTTTCTATGATCCCGGATAGACACCCTGAGTTCCAAAATTGTGAACCTGAAAGAACACAGACTTCAATGGAGGAAAATAAAATACACAAAGAGAGTGAAGCAAACATTTAAACTCTGAAGACGTTAAACTACAAGGATGCCTTTTAGGCAGCAGCAGACCTGCACAAGGTCAGAAGGTACAAAACAAACATCCTAAATTACATGCAACTCCCAGTGTGACTGAAGTTTTGTTTGTTTGCGGGGGGGGGGGGTGGCGCTGGGCGTGGGAAGTTGAAAGCAAGATAATCCCAGTACAATCCCATCTTCCTTCAAAAGCTAATGGGAGAATACAATTAGAGTAGGACACAAGGGAAACCGTGAAAGACCATGGGAACAGTTTGGGTGTCCAAACACAGGTGCCTACTGGCATTTGTAGGATTTCCCACCTGGGCCAGACATGCTGCTCCAGAAAGAGGTCTCCTGGTCCCACACACTAACTACCAGCTCTGTGAATGCGCATTTTATACCCGCGATGGCTTAAGTGGCATCAGACACCTATCTGCTGGCATTCAATCATGCCCGTATGTCCCTTCCTCGCACATCTCTACTGCAAAGGTCCCAGTTCAGAAACTAACAGAAGTCACTTCAGGCTTTCAGCAACTGCTTTCCTTTCCTCACAATTTCCTAGTTTAAGTATCAGACAAATTACACATGTTCATGAGAAAGGTTACATACTTCTTTGTATGTTAGAAATGCTGCTCATTATACTCTGTATAATGAAAGCTAATATCAGGCTAATAAAAGAAGCATTCATATCCCATATATAAAAGTTTAAATAACTGAAACATATGATTTATCTTTCTTCTCCTCACCCCTTTTATTCCTGTTTCTTTTTTTTTTCCTTTTGACTTTTTTTTGTGAACACTGTACAAGCAACTGGGCAGATTTTTACGCTGAAAACTAATGCCCTTGACTATCTAAAATTTCATATATAAAAATAGCGGTTGCTCTGGGGGTGTGTGGTGGTAGTGGTATGCTTTATTTGTGCAGGGAATTTAGCATTTTTTAACTGGATATACTTAAATAATATTTAATAGTAGGTACTCATGAGGAAGATATTGTTATCTAAACTCAACTAATTGGAAGATGCTTACGAGGGCTTTTTTCTTAAACAGAAACTACATACAGTGCTTTATCTAAGACCTGAATTTCTTTTCTTTGCAGAACATCTGCCTATAAGAAATGGTGGAAAACAACTGGCTTCCAATTGAAAAAAACAACCCAAACAAAATGTTCCTAAAATGGCTGTCACTGACTAATATATATTATATATAATACACTATATTACTTTTTTAATTAGGTAGGCTACATTTTGTATTTTAATGCATCCATTCATGCTTTACATTTTTCTTCCTCCCATCTTATCAAATAACACAGATCAGCCTTCTCTCTCGTGAATCAAACTGTTCAAACAGGAGCTGCAATCACCCCAAATCAACAGGCAAAGTAAGCAGCTAACCCAAATGAATAAAATAACACACCAAACAGTTTAACTACTGGAGGAAAATTCTATGAAAGAAAAATTACCAAGATCCAGTGAAAAGAAACTGAAATGCATACATTCCAACCTGAGTAAAAGCTCAAAGCATAAAGATCCAAGGCTATTTTGGAAGTGGGGGTGTACTGTATGGAACTAATTCTCCAACAGAAAAGTGGTGAAATGTGTACACCTTAATTAACAGCAGTCTCTCATTACTTAAGAAAAATGAACAACAATTGCTTCTTGACTGCCAGTTCATGTATTAACACATGGGCACTTCAGGAAAGGTTGTCACGTCCTGGGGTGCGCTGTTTGGGCTGCACTCTTAAAAGCTGGAGCCAGTCATGGAATTACCGATGGATCAGCGCCCAAAATTACCCTCCCTTCACCAAATCCACACTCCAAGGCACAGGGGAAGAAAAAAGGAGATCTTTTAGATGATTCCCCTCTTACCCAGTGAGCAGCACAGAAACACTCCCCAGCAGTCATATGCAAAAAGCAGCAGTAGCAGCACCTCCCCTCTCCCTGAGCTTGTAACTCACTCTTCGCCCTCTGTAGTCTCAAAATTGACCCAATTCCAGAGTCCTTTACAAACAATGTGTTCCAGTCCTCCACTGAGACTGGGCCAGAGACTATTAATAGAAGAGTAAGAGCATACGCTACAATACTTTCCCATCGGAAACTAACAGCTACACAGGAGAGCAAGTATGTCTCAAACTCCAACAGCTTCTCATACGCACAATTCTGCTGCTGCTTAAAATCCACACGCCCAGGAGGGCTCACACTATGTCAACCTGAGTCCAAAAGAAACAAACCAAAACTCAGGTCTTAGCTCATATAACTAACCAATGCTCAAACCTGCTTGGCAATTTTCCAGATAAAGGCTTGTGAGCTCTCCCTGAAGGAGTGATACCAAGCATACCTCAGAGGAAGAGAAAGCAGTCACCTTCCGAGGACTGTAAAAATAGCCAGTATAATCTTAATCTGGTCAACAAAGCCCAGTTCTACTCCTTCCAATGAACTGTATCTTCCAATGCACACAATAATTTTCTAGTCAAAGTACCACAGAGACGTTGAAGCAGAATTAGGAACATTAAGTTAAGAATTTGCAGCTTTAAACTGCCTCCTATTTAAGGTACCTATCCAGCACACTGAAAAACTAATTCCTCTGGCCAGTGGCTCTTCAACTTGCACCTTCATTAACAATTTACATAAAATATTTTCTGTCTTTCTAAGCCACTGCATGCTGTCCTTGCAGGGACTTTAAGACCCAGGAGAAATATTTGATAAATTTGAAAGAAGGGGCATACAGCTGCCAGTACTCTGAAATATTAGTATTTGTTAAGAAGGGAGATGAAAGAGAAATACATCAACCTGCTGTCAAAAAGCAGCACCACCCAACTCTGCTAGTTAGGATCCTTTGTTGCGACAATAGTTCAAACAGTCATTAGCAATCCTGAGTGACTGATGGCTATTTTAGCAATCCTCTGTAAGTTGACAATGAGGAGAGACTCATGTGATCCTGTGATGTGGCTGTATGTTTTTACGTTCGCATGTTGCTGTGAGCCATCTGTGGCAAGTTACACCACTCTATCTTCACCAAAAGCTAGCTTTTTTTCGTTCTACATAATTGTTTATATGTGCTTGGCTCTGGAAAGAATGTTCATTGTTGAGCCTCAAGACACACAAACCTGTTTTCAAATTATCATTTTCCACCTCATTAATGGCTATCTGGGGTAATGAAACAAAGGATGGTCAGTCTCAGATCATGCCCCTTCAGAACATGCAGTTAAATGACACTCCCTTGCTCCCTGGTTTCCAAGGTTTGGGTACACAACAGCCAACCAGCCAGCCTCCTTACAAGAGCCAACTCTGATGCCTTTGGAACCCACAGTTTCCACCCACGTTGCAGATGCCTTAAATGAATTAGTGATCAATAGCCTGCTGAGACCTACAGCTGCAATACATTGGACCTTATGCCCACTGCATGATCCAAAGAAAACGCTTTCTTTTAAAAATACGGATGTTCCCTTAGCAAAAGGAAAGTACTACAAAGAGGACTACGGCTGGCTGTCCTGCACTACGTCCAAAAAAACCCAGTAAACTGTATACTGTGCACAAAAGAAAGACATCACCAGAAAGAGATAAGGTTACCTTGATAATCTGTAAAGCCTCACAATTTCTTAACATAGCAGAGGTTAGTATCACTGCTGTCAAGACCTTGGAAGGACACAATACGCAACGGTAAGTCTTACCAATTGTTCTCTTTCTTAAAGGCTGTTTTTCGTCACTGTTGGTTATCACATAGATAAGCAAGGTTAACCATTAGTGTGCCGAGAAGTAACTGCACTGAGCCTTCCAAAGCTATCTTGAGAAGGCCTCCTATGATGACCAGACCATTAGCAGCAAACTTCCCTAACCAGAGTTCAAGACAGAAGAATGCAGAAGCACAAAGCATCTTGTTCAAAACTGACAAGAGACTCCAGGAACAAGTCCCTGTCTTTGATATCTTCAAATGCTGCTCTATCCTGCTGGGTGTATTACTGGAAAAATAACAGTCATAGTCTGAAATTCTCAGACTTGCAGCTCTTAGTGATACAAAGGTAAAACATTTCAGATCCTATCAAGGCTTTGGACACATAAAGCTTATTTAAATTACTGTGATTCCGTAAATGAAGCAGTTGAAACACGACATTCCAGCTCACCCCCTTCCTGGTCTCAGTAAGCCATTAACAAGTAAAAAATTGCTCTTTGGTACCTTCAGTTGCTATACACACTCATCAAAAGCACTGCTTACTGAGGGGCTCAACGTCTACTTCATTGTGTAGGCTCAAAGCGTTCATCTGACAGACTGCCATACCAGCTACTGTTCATAGTCACAGTTCCCTAATCATGTCTGTGATCGCTGCATCTCAGTACATGCTAATGCACATTTCACCCCATGCAGCGATGAGCTACATTTGTACCTTCTTAGTTACAAATGTGTAAGTGTGCTTCACCCGGCCACCCCTTTCCCCATGTTTCCCCAGGTGATCTGACCCAATGGAAGTAGTCTCAGACTACGCAACAGAAAGGTCCCCCTGGATCATAAAAGACAGAGGGGCAGAAAGCAGCTCGCTGTGGTAACAGGACGCACAGAAGATGTGCAGCAGGGTATTTCCCAAATTTAAGTCGCTCAGTTTGCCTTTCTCAGTATTTCACTCTACCATAGTCAACCTGTAGAATATTGCTCTACTAAGTTTCTTGCACTTTCAGCTCTTAAAAAAAATTTTGCTTAGAATGTAAAGCAAGAATCCAGTTACGGTTACCAAAATTTTTTAAAAAGTCATCACCTGTAAAAAACCCCAAACTCCACACCTTCCACAGACCGAGCCATATATCAACATCATTTCAAGTTTATCTTGGCAATGGCATGTTTTAGCAAATCAGCACTAGCCGTTAGAAAACTTTTAAAATGTTCAACACAGGCAACTGTAAAAATGTCCAGCGTGCAAAGCATCCAAGAAAACTGTCCGCAGAGCACTTCTAACTGACCCAAAGTGGAGATTTACGTCCCAGCTTGCTGCTGTAGTTTTGCAAACGCATGGTCAAAGGACAGTATCACAATGGGCACGCTAAAATTTTCCTCTTAGGCTCAGTATTAAGACTTAGCTCATTTCTAAGAATTTGCTTTGAAGGAAAATGCATGTTAGAAAACATCACAGTGCTTTTACAAAAGATATTTCCATACTTACTGGTGCTACTATTTTGCCCGTCTGTCCAACTTGCATGTCATTAGGAACAAAGCCAGCATCAACAGCTGCACGGGAAGCTCCAACTAGTTGAAAGAAAGTATTTCCAGTGTTTTCTTTTAAAATATGAGCAACCCAAATTTATATCACCATAAAAGCACATGTATTTTACGGAAGAGTCCCATACTCTGAGTGCACATATTTAGAAAGTTCCCTCTTAAGAGCTCTTATAGTAATCCCTCTCTATACCACTGGCTGAAACTTCCAAACACTAAGTGCTAATGCACTTCATAAGCAACAGGAAATCCTTACTCCCAGCACCAAAGGGCTGTATATTTAAAACCGAGGATTTCAGTCTGGCATATTTCCATTATTTTCTCTCGTTGCTTTGTCAAAAGGGGATTTTCCCATAAATGCCTTCTTATAATGTTCCTCTAAGTCTGAATGGAACACATGTGCCATCTTACTTTGCTGCAGAGCTCAAAAGTCAGGCATAGGGAACAAAAATATCAAAGTAAACTTGAAAATGCCACACAGACATTAAGTTAGTGAAGCCACCAAGCTAAAACCAAAGCTGTTCGTGTAAAACTGTAAATTTATGATTACATTTGAAGTTTAAAACTAATGTGGTTAAAATGTTAATGCAAACAGTTCCTCCTCCCTCAACCTTCACTTAAAATATTTTGCTGGAACCATGTACATGGTCAGTTTTCTCCTGTCAATGCAAAAGCCGAGCAAAAAGACAGAGCCACTCAAGCTACAAGAACTGCACAGGGGATTCTCTAAAGGAGTAGCACGTAAGGGGGTATGAAAAAAATTTCTGCTCTCCAAATTTATGTAACTCTGTGAACTTGTGTTCTGGAGATCTGAGAAGCACAGGGAATATTACGGCTTAGTATTTTGTTTTGTACACGGGCATTTAAATACACACGGACAAAACAAAACTCTCTCAAACTTTTTAGTTAGACTAAACTAAGAGGATTTCAAGAATTTGATAGAGACAGGAAAACAAAAGACTTAGATGAAATTATAAAATATTAAAAAAAAGGAGGACAACAAGTTTACCTGCAGCATGCAATTGATCCGCAAGATCATACAACAACTTAAAGTTTTCACCGCTCTTCAGGCCTCTCCCTTACAAGGCAAGAACAAAAAAAGATTAAGAAAGAATATAGTATGCTTCAAGATTTTGTTATTACCTACATAAACATTCTGTATGAGTATCTGCACTTGCAGAGGCACAAATACACCCTTGCGCAAGGTAATCTTTGTATACATTATTAAATACTATTTACTGTTTGGATAGATATATATGTATAGAGCAACACCACTCTGTCTAGTTTGCTTCCTGCACACAGCACCATCAAGATCATTCTTTGAAATATGGGAAACAGGGATTTTTTACTAATTTGTGCTCCCTCTGCTGGCTTTAGGTACAAAACTCTGTAGTGGGATAATTAAGGAGTTTTTTTAAGCCATAGGCATACAGTAAAAATCCTGGTCAGTCACTTTATACTCAAAGAGAATACAATCATAATGATTTTTTAAATCATTAAAGCTATTACATAATAATGTTTGGACTGCCTGTAACAATTAGCCTTAATTTTGAACGTGACAGATTTGAATCTAAAGGCTTCATATTGCTCTAATTGTCAAGGGACTCACCACATATGACAAAGTTCTTAAAAAGCTTACTAGCATATGTTAAACTCATGTTTTTGCGTGTTGGGTGCATTCCCACCAGTCCCTATGCCATTTTTCTGATATACATCCCTTATATTTTTTATATATATACCACCTGTTAGTGTTTTGCCACAGCTATTGCTTACCCAAGATGTACCATTACTTAAATGCAACCTAACATAGTTCAAGTATTATCTACTTACCACCCGACACAACCACTTTTGCACTAGTAAGCTCCGGGCGATCGCTTTTTGTCAGCTTCTGCTCAATCCATTCAGAGAGACCGACAGGCGGTGGAGGGGTTACTGCATTCATCATACAAAGAAAAACACCCACAAAAAGAAGGATAAAGCCTCTATTTTCAACATTTTAGATCTGAGCTTAAACTTAATGCAAAAAATTAATTTTTGAACCAGTTCTACCCACAAGCTTTTAACTGCTACCGGTAATTGCTCTGAGGCTGCGAGTTACGAGCCCCTTTCATTAGTCGCATTTACATAACCTGTAGTACAACCCGCATTAAGATAAGGTCTGCCGTATAAGCAATACATTGATATCAACGTAGCACAGTAAGCATGGTTCTTATTCAGACAGGCAAACAGGCCAGTCAGTAGTGCAGTGACAGTGCAATACACTAATCTGAAGCACTGAGTAGCATTCGTCTCCTAACATACACAGACGTTAGGCAGTACAGGACAGTTCAGGGACGGGTACTAAGCCACCCAGAAAATTACAAGGACCGGGGGACACACACGAAGCATGTTACTAATGATTGTCTCTGCTGGATTTAGAGCGGTGTCATAAAAAGGCCTGTGGCGAAGAACAGCAGAGGTGATCAAACACTGGAACAGCTTGCCCGGAGTGGCTGCGTAGTCTGCTTCCATGGAGATTCTCAAAGCCTAATTGGACAGAGTCCCAGGCAACCTGCTCCACAGCAGTTGGATCTCAATAGGTCCCTTGCAACCTCAACTATATTGTGACTCTGTGGGGTTGGATTTCTCTATTACCAAAGTTACATTGACTTCATTAAAATAGTAATACTCTGAACTGATAGAGTTAAAACTGATCTAAACCAATTCTCAAATCAATTTAAACTGCTACTAATCTAGCTAGACATTGTAACGACCTCAATTGAAATACAACTGATTGAGTCTAAACTGTGGATGGCTGGCAACTTTTATTCTTGCTCAATCTTGCTTTGAAAACCAATCTGGCTATTCCAACAGCTGAAACCCAAGATAAGGAAAAGTTTCAAGATTGTGGTGGCAGAGGTTTAAGTGGCAAGTGAAACAGGCACGGATTTCAGAACTGACAATCTCCATTTCAGGACAAAAAGTAGCAAGAGAGCAGATAATCCCTATCTTCCCTTACTAGACAGCTCAAACAAGTGCAAATACCCGTAGTGAAAGAATCACACAGAATCACAGGGGTTGGAAGGGACCTCGAGAGATCATCGGGTCCAACCCCCCTGCCAAAGCAGGCTCCCTATCTCATTACATAGATTGGCATCCAGACGAGACTTGAAAGCTAAGATCATGACAATCATTTTGCTTTGAGACATATTATGTGAAACATCGCTGTGCAATGAGCAAAACTAACTCTACTATATGAAATGACAAAACACCAGAACAAATACTCACACTTTTCTAAACTGGCGCTACCACCGCTTGTTGGTGCAGCTTCAAAAGAAGTTCCTCGTACAGTAAACACTTTAATGGCTTCATCACACTGCACAGTGCAAAGAATATTTCCTAAAAAAGAAAAAAAAAGTCACATTAAATTTTTCAAGAAGGTAATACCAGAAATACTACACTTTTTAAAAAACACATGCAATTGATATCAGAAACACATTAGCAGTTCTACCAGAACAGGCAACATTCAGAAAGTTACTTCCCAAAACTGCAGTTTAGATGACTAAAACCTGAAACCTAATAACTTAATAAATGTAAATATTTCAATTTAACTTTTAGCTTCCTGTTTCTGAAGTATGATAATAATTCCTCTATTTTTAAAAGATACAGAGCATTTAAATAATCTCTGATGAATTAACTTTTACATGTCAGAAGAAGGGGGAAAAAACCCTCCAGCCCAACATTGAAAGTGTCGTTCTTATACAGTGTCTGTAATTCAAAGTACATCTTTTTTTTGGCATGAACTCATCACAAATGAAGGCAGTGAGGCCCGCCCCAAGTGTCTGTGGCGTTGTTTCTCTCAGTAATACATAATATCAGGTATTTACTTCACACTATAGGCTGCAGGGAATGCTAAGAGAGAAAAATGCTGCAACTCAACTTTTCATAAATAAAGTCATCTTGAAACTGGGAATTACTGGGAAGCAACTTACAAGTGCAACGCAAAACCACATTCTGGTAATGTGACTCAAAATGTAATACCATGCTGCTACGTGTGCTACGATCTCGTACAGTAAAATTAAGAAAGACAAGCTAATGAGCTCATCTCTAAATTAAAACACGGTGTCAGACAAGCATTAGAGAAACAAGACTGAAAAAAGAATTTAAAATTAAGTCAATTAAATATTATAAATAATTAGATGAACATCTTCATAATTAGGAAAAATAACCCTGTGGTATCTTAGATCAGAACTAACGCTAGTCATATTAAATAAACCCGGACAATTACCTTAATGTCTTCTGTTTTACAAAATCTGATCAGGAGTGCATTAACAAAGAAATGCAGTATGCATAAAGGAGATCACCAAATTTTATTAATTACAGTGATAATACCAGGTTTCTAACCCATACTACCAGAGTTTTAGGGATCACCCGTTTTCTCGCACATGGAGCATCATGTCCATCCCAGGCTTCATTTTTATACACCGCAGCAATTCAGATTACATGTAAAGGGAAAATTCCTATCACAGTCTGAACTTCTAACAACAGGATTACGTAGAAAAGTTACTGTTATTGGGTTCTTTATTGCACAATACCACATACTTTTTGTCATTACCCACCTGCATAGATAGTTCTCACAAAAATGTCCAGTGACTTAATTTCAATGATGTCAGAAACAGGGGCAACATCGAGCTTGCCAGCAACTCTGGGAATAAGGTTCTAAAGGTTAAAGATGAAAAGTCAGTGAGGTAAATGCTAGGTAAAATGCACATGGCCAGTAAAACAACACCTGCTGTCCCAAGTTTAATTGCATGTAGTGCTGGCTCTAAATACAAAGGCACATCCTGCAAGATTTTTGCAGGGCTACTCATGTGTAGCTTTAGCAGCCAAATAAAATCCCATTATTGTAATAACATTAGAATTTTATGAGACTTACTGTAAGTAAACCCTTAATTCAATATCTTACATTAGGAGGCTTATTTGCTTCAATAGTTTAAATCTGAATATAGATGCAATTTACTCAGATAATTGACAATTATGGATTGCTGAGCTCTTAGCGCTTCAAGAAAAAAAAAAATTTGGAAACTAGTTACCAGAGATTATATCAAAAAACCCCTTGCACTCTTTCCCCAAGAGCCAAAAAAATAATATTTAAAAATTAATATTAAGTATTTTCCTGAAAATATGTATTTCTGAAATTGTCTCCAGAAAATTACTTAGAAACTTTAGGAATGGAAAGGGGGGATAAAAAGAGCAACACAAATCATGAAGAAATTCATGATACCAGGAACTTTGCTTCCTTTTTGTTCAACACGAAGGGCCCAGTTCTGAAATCTTTCTTCAGATTAAGCACACAAAAATGGAAGCATAAACCTTAAAGCAAAAGCTATTAACCTTTACTAAGACAACACAGATAAAAAAATAAAAAGAAAACAACCCCAAACCCCTAAGATTTAACATATATAAGGATATCTGTTAGCAAAATTACAAGTATAGGGGTTGATATTGATTGAAAGATGGAAGGCTGATGTCATTGTTCATGCCACATCAGCACAATTTCAGAAGTATCCTTTTTCTCTAATTTAGCTGCGCTGCAACATTGACCAGATTGTCAGAACTGAGACTCTCTGCGCACTTAAAAACACACTCCATAAAAGCCAAGGATTTTTGTTAAGAACTGCCTTGGCTGAGGCTTGCATCTGTGTTATCTGCATAGGGATTTACAGACATTTCCATCACAGATGCAATTCCTCCCCTCCAAAACAAATTTGCTCCCAATAGGCCTGCACACTTTCAAGATGCAAATCACTCAGTTTTCACCCCACCTTAATGTACTTTCCTTACAATTTTCTGATCACTAAACCTGCTTTGTGCTACTGTACATCTTGCCTGGTATGCATAGAGCTAGCTGGCCACCACTACGTATTTCTTCTACACCGATCCTTTGTCCCAGTCAGCCCGTGATAAAACTCGGACGTGAATCAGTGTTTCTAACTAATGACAAACTACTGTAACATTTTTTGAAAACTCAAAACTGTCCACGGCTGACCTCTCTCAGGCACCTGATTCACATTCTTACATATAACAGTGTCTCTATCTGCTCTCTACAGAAAGTTTTGGATGCGCTTTGGTCTACTTACCTTCCCAAAGGCAGATGCTCCAGCGCAAATGTGGGTGTAATTGAATTTTTTCTGAGTTTCCACAATCAAGGGAGTCAGCTCCTCTGAAGAAAAAATTAACTGGTCAAAATTTACAACTACCTTATCTTCAACTTCAAATATAAATACTATTTCTTTTGCCAATAGGTATGAACAACTCTTACCTGCCAGAAATCCCTTGTATACATCGTGCTGAGCCACTAGAACTTTTGCCACACCCTGCACTTTGCTGAGTTCTTCTGCTACCTATGATTATGAATGAGTTATTAGTTCGTATTATAACTGGCACCACAAACAATTAACAAAAGAGAGTCCCTGCTGCAAAGAGCTCACAGCCGGTGGATTAGTTAAAACTGGGACACGAATGTATATGAATTTGAAAATCAGAACAACCAGATGGAACAAACTCTGACTCCAGTACAGCAGAATAATGAAACTTCGGTTTGTGAATACAAAAGCAAATAAAAAATTATCTCATGATTTATCACAACAAGCACACTTGAGGATTACTGCTCACCTTCCTACATAATTACCAAGAAACGGATCCTACTTAATTTTAAATGGGGCAGTATCTAGCACACAAGCATACAATGCAAATGCAAACGTACAGCAATGTTACGATCTTTGGCCAAGAAGTGAGCCTTTGTTTGCAGCTGACTCAATGCCTACTGATGTGATGTATATTTTTGATATTTATGCATTTTTTCCTTTAAATTTGCAGAAGTTAAGTTTAAATGATAAAAGGGTTGTTGCAGATCAGAGAGAAGATGTCTGACAGCAGTGTCTGGAGACCACATGCATTGTCTCAGAACTAGTGTAGTTTTACTGAGTTTGCTTGAGTATCAGTTTACCCTCAAAAATTAACAAGAGGAAATAACCAAAAATTCCATAATAGCAGCTACAGAATATCTGTTTAAGTAACTGACTCTTTTGTCCTATCAAGACAGATTCTTAAGAAGGAGCTTAAAAAAACCCCAATTTTTCAATTTCTGTAGCAGTCATTGCCAAATAGACACCATATATTTCACAGCATTAAAAACTAACAACTCATTCCAAATCAGTTTTCCACTATGGAAGTGCCACAGCATTTTCTTGATCTAGATAAACATTTTTGCTTCTACATTTCCACCTTGTACACTTGGGTCTCAAGTCTTCATTAGCCAGTGAGGTTTCTCCACCTATTTGTGAATTAGCTGCTCCTAAGCAAGCCTCCCACATGAGATACTACATAGCGCTTTCAGAATAACAATTCATAAACAAAAGCCCGGTATGATAGGTGTTAGGCATAATTGTTTGTACTTTTACTGTTCATACAAGAGTACATCATGCTGGAATAAAAGTGTCACTAGAGTACTAAATAGACTGTCTCTAGACTTTGCACATACAAATGAGACTGCCGACACAACAAAAAACTTTTTAGATGTGAGCTATATGATAAGGTCAAGCAGTACTCATTTCAGAACTTGAGGCTGCCAACACATTCTTGCTATGCTCCTCGTAGCTGACTAGTGAAGGCAAGACGCTCAGAACCCAACTTGTTGCTACACTCTTTCAGGCCTGCTGGTTTCCACTCGAACAAATGCAAGCTTCTTTCCAAGTTCTTAGCACCGCAGTATTTGTCTTTCAAACTTTACAGTCAAATATTGTTTCTAAAGTTAGTTGTCCTTTTGTTCTATAAAGATTTGCTTGCTTAAGCTTGTAACAACTGATACTGATATTCTCCCTTGTGAAATGAAATCTATACCCCTATTTTCACTTCAGAAGAGAATCAGTTCAAGCGCAGGACATTTCCGGCAGATTAGCAATTCCTGGCACAGTTCTCTTCACTACAGAGTATTTTTCAGGCTGAACAAGTTGCTACCAGAAGCACTGTTTCACTGCATTTGTTATTCTATTCATATGAAAAAAGCATTTCCTACCTTGTCACAGCTGGTACCAGCTACTAAACAAGAAACTTCACCTCCAAGACGTTTTGCCGCAGTGACAGTATTTAGTGTGATGGGTGTGAGAGTCTCATTGTTGTGTTCTGCTATGACTAATGTACTCTGAAACCTCCGGAGCAGTGATGCCTTTAAAAAAAGAGAGAGAGGAGTTTGATACTTAGCATTTAAGTAACAAACTGTTCCTAAGAGCATCCAATGCTTTACAGAAAGTTAGCAATCAGACAAGCTGTAAACAGCAGCAGTCACACAAAATCAGGTTAAATCTAGGTAATTTCAATTAAGTAAGCAGAACGTATAAGGGGTTTAAAAGAGCTATAAACTTGCTTGACTTCATCATATCCATAACATGCTGTGTTTAAACTAAAACCTCCACAGGAACAATATTAAGAGAAACATTTTAATAAATCACGTTCAAGCTTAGCTGATCAGCGTATCTAAGTACCCAGAAGAGTCAAAATTAGACCAGCAAGCCTAAGATGCATTGAAATCAAGGGTAGTAAATAAATATTTAATTGCTGAATTTTTTTAGTTAGTTGGGGTTTTTTTTTCAGGGATTTTGTTTGGGTGATTTTTTTTTACCATAGATTTAGCCAAAAACCTAGCTCACGCAGAACTCACTTCTTAATTTGTTATGTATAAAGGCAAAACTGTGCACAGTGACAGGACGACAATTATCAGCAAGAGCTCAGAGCCAGAAAACACACTAATAAGACTCTTGAACAGCATCAGGTTAACTTTTTCCTATTTTCCTTTAAAACATTTGACACTTGGCCACTTAAGTCTACCACCACAATTAAATATTTTTGACCAATTCACCATCCACACGCAGACTTTTAACTTCTAAAGCAAAAATGAAAGAAAGGAAGGAAAAAACCAGCAAGCTAAGAACTGTCATGAAACCAACCCCAAATATTCTAAGATCTGAGACTCTCCTCTCTAATTTTCAGGTGAACCTGGGAAAAACATGATTCCTCCAAGACTAATACTAAGGTAGAGAGAGGGTTTGAGCTGGGAATGGTGTATTATACTTCAAGTCTTTGTTTATCCTACATAAAGCCTAAACCAAAGCTTGAGTTATGATCAGTGTAACACAAAATATATTCATTATTATGACTACAGCACAAAATACTAAAACAATGCTAAAGACTGCACCGCCAAATACTATTTTATTTAAACATATATTCTCTCCTCACACCAAATAGGCACTTAGGCACTACTTGAACTAGAGAAAAAGCTTCAGAAAATCTGAGAGGCTAAAATTTTATATGGACTTTGACCACACAAAGCTTATCAACATGTTAAACTTCACACACCGCAAAAAGAATCCCAAGAACTTTCCTGAAGCTTATCACAGTGTAAAAATATAAAGACCAGTTTTTGCAGAATCAGAACCGGAATTTGTCATTTTCATTAAAACAATGAGGATTCTTGTAAAAGTGTTCTGCATTTCATCTTTTATGTTTAAGGTTACTTGTTATGATTAAAGATTCTAAGATCATTTGAAGCCCATTGCCAGTAACAAAATATTTATTGCCAATATAGATCATACACCATATTTTTGATTATGTTTCATACATCATTTGCAATAAAAGTTATGAGATTTTAGTCACCGTTTGAAGAATAAATCTATGCTTTTGTGGCAAAAAGCCCACTTTTCCAATGATTTATAGTTGCATCGCAGGGTAAAGTGGACCGTGCTCCTCAAAGATTCTGAAGTTTTCAAATTTCCAAAGGAAGCCACGGGCTCTTTACAGATTTCTTTAATAAAATCCTGGCTTGGCTCTAAGCACCATGTATTTTAAATATGCACTTAATTCTGACTATACTATGATCTTTTCCCTAAGTAAGTACCATACCACCAGAAGAGCTCTATATCAGTCTGTCAAGCAGTTCTAGAATAAACTGAGAAATACTTCTTTTAGCCAAAAAGAACAAAAGCCATGGATACTGCTTGAGCAGACTGGATATTACACCATTATCTAGGTATTATTTCTAAAGTGATAATTCTGCATTTTATATTTGTGGCAACCACAGTCTGGAAGGTCACTTTGTACCTGCATGCTTGAAGTTTCTGACAACAAAGACAAAACCAGATTTAAAATAAATTAAAAATCACATTCTAATCTTGGGCAAAAATCTTGGATGAAAAATAACATCCCTACATGAGTCTGAATTTTAATATATTAACACACATAAATATATATATTTTTAATAAAAGCAGATCAAAACCAAACTGACTTTTGTTATAATAAGGATTCTGCAGTATAACCAGAGGATAATTTATCCAGTCATATATGATCCTGAAAACTGAGAATCTGCAATGAGCCACTAAAGAGGACAGGCAGTTATTTTGGTGAAGTAACCTGTCCAGCTGCTTGCACATGTGTAAGAACAGCCCATTATTTCACAGACACAGTTTCTCCACCTGTACTTGGGCAGAATGTCTAGCATCAAGCCTAGATAAAACAGGAAGGTTGAGTATAAACCTAACCAGACGGCAGCAAGGATAAAAAGCACAACAGGACAGACACACAGCACAACCAAACTAGTGAAAACAATGCCTTGGGGGGGAACAGCACCCTGCGTTTGTGCCACAGAAGGCTCCTGGTAAAAAACAAGCTCTGGAAAATGAGGCTATCTGAAGAAATCAATCACAATTAAACATTCTACAAACTTGGGCAATCAAATGGCCAGTAGATTATAAACAAATCTACCAGCAACCAGTAGAACTGGAAATTTATTTCACCTAGGTTTAAATGTAAAGCAAAGCTAGGCATCTATATTCCCTCTACAGCAGAAACATCTACATTTCCTCTCCGGTGGGAACTCCATACAGTGATTAAGTTTATACTAAAATAAACATTTATGAAGGAAAAACATCCAGAGTTTCCAACTACTCTTCCTCACCCCAGCATCTACTGTTCGGCAAACCTGGCCTCTGACTTCCAGATGTCTAAATGTAAGATTAACCTAGATGTGCACTATACATCAATTCAGCCACTTGCACAGTACCACAGGACTCCCTGAGTCTATCATGTCAAGTTTCCCCAAAGCATCTCTTTGCTCGCCACCTGAGCAACCCAGCACTGTTCTCCAAGCGGAATATAAAAATCTATGCTAACATCCAAAATCCTAGACTTCAGCCAAATTACCTGTGCTACCCACTGCTACTGTCCCAGCCGACTGTTAGAAATCTGGACAAACAGCTGGAAAACCCCAGACAAAAGCGGTGTGTATCTTTGCTTGGTGAGACTGGTGAGCAGACAGGTATCAACAGCCTCTCCAGTCAACAGCCAACGGCTGACTGCCTGCAGCCTGCTCCAAGGACGCTACCTGTAACACAGGAATTACAAAATCGGGCCTGGATCTAACACACGCAGCAGGAACAAAGAACTGGCCCCACGCTCCAAATATGCATGAATATAAAATAGGCTGTTGGAAACTTCACTCAAACTGAAGCCTGCCTCCTAACCTCTTCAGGAGAGCTGCTGGAGTTTGGGAACTAAACTGAAACAGAAATTCACAAGGCAAAACCACACAACGACTGTACCCACAAAGTTATCTCTAAAGCTGATTTTCTTAGCTGTAAAAACAAAACAAGCAGAAATTAAACCTTTAAAACTGCTTATTAGGAATCACGTACTTCAGAGAGACCTATTATCACTGAGCAAAATTCCCAAGAACTGACATGAGGAACTAGGAATTGGGATATTACTAAAGATAATGACAACACTCCTATAAATCAAAACAATGCTTAATTCTATTAATAACCAGTCTTGTAGCTACAAAAATAAAACCCAAACAAAAACACTGTACCAAAACCCACACACACATACACAAAAACGAAAAATATTTGGGAAGCTCGGGAAGAGAAGAGAGCTCCAGCAGGAACACTCAGACTTCTCCCAGAACCAGTGTGCGCATCTGGCTACAGAAGAGGTCTGAGCAACAGCGATTTAACTCCAGGAAACACTAACTAGAAAAACACCACTACAGGCACCTGAACTGAAAAGGAGCGATAATCGCAGCAAGCAACAGCAAAAGAAATAAAGAAAATATTTACAAAAAGGATTTATTCATGAAGTACAACAAAGATGTAAAATTACAAAGGAAGTGATGAAGCAACAGAAGACACAAAATAAACTTTTCCAGATATAGCCCATGCAGTCCACTAATAAAATCAAAGCAACAAAGCTGTTCTGACATACCCGCAGCACTGCTGAAAGTGAACTCAAGATAAAATAATACAGTTTAAAAGTTAATAGTGTGATCTGATCAATGTCTACTGCAGCACAAATACAAGTACTCATGAGACTACAAAGGTGCTTACTTTCTGAGTAATGTGTGTTTCAGGCTGTTAAACCAATCTATCGGCAGTATTTCAGGGAAAAATACAACAACAAACACACACAAAAAGAAACCCAGGCTTGCATCATGAGATATATATGACTGAAATAAAATCCACCATTTTCATAAACGCCGGGAAACTGAAAGCTCTAAACAAATCGACTGGAACTCGAAGGACTTGACAGCTGTGAAAGCTGTGTCCCCACAAAACACTGTAAAGACAAAATAAGAGTACCGGCTGCGTATCACTAAAAGTTAAGCAGGTGGCATTTAACTTTACTCAAAAGCTATTATATGGTAAATTACTACGCTACAAAGGAGCAAGAAAACCCAGCAGTTAAGACCACTTTCACATGACGATCTCCAACAGCTTCATAAGAACACACTTACTATTGTAAGCCAACTCTGAAACATCTCTTGCTCCCCTGCACAACATCCTGCAGCAACTTGTATTCTATCTGGATGTTTAAAACAGCAGAACCTTGAAGCATTACACAAAGTGAAACAGTTTCCTTAAGAAACTGAGCGCCTCTATGACCCTCCTCTTGCACCCCACTGCTGGAGGGTTTTTTGGGGGAGCATGGCGCTAGAAGTGAGGGAGATCAAGAGATTAACTTGTGACTTATAACAGTCACAACTGTCTGCCCTGCGCTAACAACCTCAGGATAAATTCTAACCTTGACCCATGCTGGAAGGGAACTGGACACAAAATTAAAAGCACTGGTATTCTATCCACCTACAGCCAACTTGGCCCCAAACTGCTGTGCAATGTCATCCAAGAAAAATGAAAGGAAAACCCAACTGACACTGTGACTAGGCAAAATGGAAGGCGCTTGCTTATCAGATAAAAATTATAAAGGGCAGAGAATGTTAAGGGAATACATTATCTGTTTGTTGTTTTAGGAATGTGTGACCTCAGTGTGCCCCTTCACTAAAAGTCCCCAAGATGATCTTGATGGGCGGACTGTGATGTTTCCTATCATTACAGGTTTGGAAGGGACCTTGAGAGCTCATACAAAGCTGTCCTCCATTGGATGCTAAGCAACCATGCCTCTGTTGTTTCCAGTGTATCCGTCTGGAGTATTGTTTAGTGTGTTCCAACGATGAAGGCTCCTGGCCTATACTGAAAACTTCAAATTCTTCCAACTAGAAAGGATTTCTTAACATCCACCTTAACTCTTCATAGCTACCTTAAATAGCTTTCTTGCCATTTAAGCCAGCCGTTATTATTTTATGATCCATATACCAGTGAAAGGGCATATTCTCATCTCCGCACCATTTTTTTGTGTACTTGCAGTTTCATATTCCTCCTCAATCCTCCCATCTTTTAAGATGTGCAACTCCAACCCTTCCTTGCTACTCATGCTTTACAGGTCTCTTGCAGCCCATTTTTCTCTAGATCCTGTTCACTCATGAACTGCATGAGTGTTAGCAGTGTTGAAACGGGAGCTTCCTTCCTGTCTCTTGCAGATTATGTTGTTACCCACACACTGAAGATGCACACAGTTTTTTATTCTTTTTATTTTACAAAAATTGGTGAGCTTAGATGCATATGGCTGAAGAACAAGGAGCCGACCTCATGTTTCCAGAAGGTGAAACTGAATTGTGTGGTGATTATGAGAGTAAAGTGTTATTTACACAGTAGTACAGCATGTTGTTGAAGCTCTGGAGAACATTGAGACCTTTGCTCTGGAAAGCCTACAGCCTAATAAGTGAAAGATGTCTGTGACTACAACATTTACCATTTTTAGATTAACTAAATCATGTAAGTCCTGGTCTACTTTTGCTCTTCTTTTAAGCCATTCTGAGTAGCTGAAACCAATTAAAATAATCCTAGCTCCTACTTTAGAGCTGTAATACTGGGATAGCTCAAACCAAAATTTGTGTGGTTTAAACCTCTTTTAGAAGGGGTTACACACAGGTTTAGTGGAGAGAATGTCTCCTACTGCATGCTATGAGATTAAGCAGATATTCAGGGCCATTTAATGAATCATGCACTCCAACTAACCTTGAGTTCACCTAGCTGTTAAATTTGGTAACGTAACATAGCCACTCTGACACAACAAGCAGCAAGTGGCCTCCAACGGTCCAGCACTCACCCCAGCTGAGCACTATGAAGGTCAACACGCAAAAGCAACAAGTGTTTTACATTAGCTTCCCTCCCCATATTGCGAGTGTTAAGGTAATCACATTTCTGCAGAGCCCAGTTCAAGTGACTGAGAAATAATGTGTTAACCTCTGAAAGCCCCAGAAAGAGCTTCTCCTTGAGCCACAAATGCCTTTCTAACATTGCTAAGGCTTGGCAATAGCACACTGCAAGGAAAGCACTCTCACCCCTCAGCTGGTCACGTACGAGGGCAGGTGAGAGTGAGCGCTCCCATAAACTTAAGACTTCCCTGATGGAGGGCTGCTTTGCACGGGACCACGATCCGCAACTCCTGCCCGCAGCGAGCTCCGAAAAGGCCTCCCAAACACCGCTGTCAGCTCAGAAACTTTATTTTCAACAACTACGGTGCAGAAGAGAAGCGGGATCCAGCAGAGGAGTACGGCCCTGGCGACGCTTATTGCTCGCCCTCCCCGGACGCCCCCTCGCCTACCACTGCCAGGCGGACCGACGGCAGGGCTCATCCCCGCGCCCCGCCCCACCTCTGCCCCACCGGGCACGGGCCCACACGGCCGGGGAGGCAAGAAGACGGGCGATGAGAAGACAACCGACCCCTCGACACCCCGCTCCGAGCGCCGCAGCAGAACACCCCCCTGGACCACGGCCGTAGGGGCGCGCGCTCCCCGTCCTCCCCTGCCGCCCCCACTCACCGCCCGCCGCCAACGCTGCGCCGCGACCGCCCGCAACATGGCTCCACCGCCCCAGCCCTGCACAGCTCTCGCGAGAGCCGCGCCCCACCGCCTTATTGGCCGGAGCGGCGGGCCAATAGGGCGGCGGCGGAGAGCGGTCCGGCCCCGCCCCGGCCCCGGCCGCAGTCGAGGGGCGCGCCTCGCCGTGGTTGGAGTAGCTCCTGCGGGATATTGGCGGAGCCCGCGCGCCGTTGCTAAGGGGCGGCGGGATGGACGGGGACCGAAAACTGCTGACGCAGGGCCTGGGAGGGCTCTGCAGCTGCCCCGCCGCCGTGGGTGTGAGGGCGTGAGCACAGCGCCCGCGGAGTGCCTCGAGGGCACCCAGGTGCCATTGCACAGCACGTGCACTTTCCCACCCGCCCTGTTGGCAGCACGCGGCCCTTCCCGCCTTCCGGCACCTAGCGGAGACTCGGAACCCTGCGCCGTGCGAGTGGCCTGTGCCATGCACTGCCAGTGACCAGGGCGGGCCCTGTCCTGAGCCCTAGCAGCATGTCTGGTGAGGAAAGAGTTGGGCAAAGGCCTTGTGTGCGGCCATGGGGCCCATGGAAGCCTGGGAGGCCATGGCTGGGCTGACAGCCCAACCCTGAGGCATGCCCATGCACACAGCTCTCCTTGTCTCCTGGCATCGGGCACATGGATAACATGGGGACAAGCACGCAGCACAGGGGACAGGCCAGGCATCATGGTGCTTTGCGAACACCCTGACCCACCAGCTGTCCAAACCATCTGACAGCTTCAAAGACCAGAGAAGTAACACCAGGACTGACTGACATCTGCTGCATCCACACTCCCAAGCTCAGCCCTGCAACGGCACTGGGGAATACCTAACTCGCTCTGAATAACTTGCAGATCTTGATCATCGTTATTCTAATTTCTCAGAACCACAGCAAAACTTTTCTGTGCTTGCCACTTCCACAGTGCTGGGGTACAGCAGGGTTTGGGCTGGGAACCGTTCTCATTTCTATACTTCCAGATTTTTTCCAAGTGGTGAGGAGAATAATTTTGAAAATGAACGAAGCAAAATGTTCCAGGCCAAATTCACTGCTAAAGACTGTGCTGTGGCTGTCTGAAAGCCTGGTGTCCTGGACAAGCTGGTAACAGCTGCCACGCTGGAACAACCAATCCACCAAATCCACATGGATTTGGGACGTTCCTCACTGACTTCCCATCCTAGAAATCACTAGATGCTGTTTCATCCTTCCCATCCTGAAGTGGTTTAGAGGGGAAAAAACCCCGAAACAAAACCAAACCCCGAACAATTACAGCAATTGAACTGTTCTTTCAAGAAAAAGTGGTGAGCTGCAGCATGTCAATGATTCGTTCTGCATTTCTGAGGCGCTCTGCAGAAAAGCAAAAGGCAAATGGATCAAAAAGGCTCTTCGGCTTTGCCACAGCCTTGGCACAGCATCACCTCTAAAATTTATTCTGCCACACGATTTTTGAATTGGATGCCAAGAAGTACTACTGCTTTACAGCAAAAGCTAACCAGGTCCAGCAACACAAGCACCCAAATGGACAATTTACTTTGTCTCAAATGCCTCAATAATAGAAGAAAAGCAGCTGTGCTGCATATNGGGAGGCTGGGGGATGGGGGAAGAGTTGAAGGAGGTGGCAGACCTCTTTCAGGACCTGTACCTGATTATACGGATTAGAGTAGCTCCAGGGCTGCTCTAACTTCTGCCTGGGCCTGGCTCCACCCTTCAGCCAGTCCCCAAAATAATCTAAGTAAACAGAACAGCATTTGGGGCTGCTTGTGCATCTCCTGGATCGAGCAAATGGCTGGGTGGGAAAAAAAAAAAAACCCAACCACAAACCAAATCTGTTTTCATGAAAATAAGAGAATGGTTATTTTGCTGTCCCAAACCCTGAGTCACAGGACCTTGAGATGGGTTTGAGAGGAGAATAAATAATTGAGGCAGCTCTTAACTGCCAATTTGAGAGATGGTTAAGGTGCAGTGTAACTCTTTAGAGATGTCAAGTTTTACATGGTATAGAAAACGCTATCTGAACGCTAGGTAATCCAACAAAAGCAAAATAAGGATATCAAGTAAGAACACATCCTGAACATCCTTAATTTGGCCATTATGTCTTTTTAATTACAGTGGTTTACTCATTAAAAGCATGGCATGCAATTTCATAATCCTACTTTAAGCTCCGAAACAGAGCTTCCAACGTGCACATCTCGTGGGGATGAAGTTTTTACAAATAAAGAAACAACACATGTACACCTAAACCCCCCAAAGCACAAAAAATTAACAAACCCATGGTGTCTGACTTTGTTTTTTAATACCTCAGATCAAACCAGAAGTGAGCTACTACTGAAACTGACCTAATTGCATCATACCTCAGAATAAATCGATCCTTTTGCTATGTATCCGGCTCGATAGCGTGTATCGTATTTTCATGAGCAGAGTGACATTGCCGCCCTGTAGGTCAGATTTCAAGGTGAGGTGTCACTGATCCAGAGACATGACAGGCTTTTTATTATGTTTTCTGTTTATAATTTTGACTCAGAACCTCAGCAACACTTCAGATGTGCATAATCCTTACTGAAACTGGCTTGATGAGGATTACATCCTGAAGCACAAAGGAAGTCTTTATCACTTATGGCCAGTGTTTTAGGAGCTTATAACTGTAATCAGGTAGGGATTATATCAGCATGATCCATATTAGCTGAAAAACGTTTTTCTGTGTGACCTCCCTACCTGGGGCCTGACAACACTAAAAACAGTGTAACGTGCAACAGACACATGCCGCTGAAGGTGGAGTCACCATCCATCACAGGCAGAGTACTGCATATTTTCAAAGAAAAATTAGCCATTAATTAGTGGAAGCAGATCTTTGTATGGTGCATTGTTATCCAGGATTATTTCATTAGGATCTGCTGACCCAGTTTCTGCATTGGAAAGGGAATTACATTTTTTCACACTATTGAGGGGAGGGGAACGAGGGCACGAGAAGAAAAAATAATAACACAGTCTGCCCAAAGTTTTACAGATATAGCTGCAAACAGGAGCAGGTACCTGTATCGGTCTCTACAAAAGCTAGATGAAACAAGAACCATTACAAATATATAATCACATCTCTGCTAGAATCCTATTTTCATTCCCTTAAAATACATAATTCCTAATTAAAACATATGGAATCCAGCTAATACAGCCTCATGACTAAGGGATTTAGTGAAGAGCAGGAATTTTTTTATTACTGCTATGATGGCCCCCTCTGCCACAGGTCATCCTTAGCTTACTCCTGCAATTGCCTTGGGGATAGCTGACTCAGATAAATTAAAAGAGCTTCATTTGGGAAGCTTCCCCAACACACGAAAGGATTCACCTCCTAATCTGTCAAAATCCAATAATGTTAAAGCAACTGCAACCTGCTTATGGCTCAGCGGGGCTCTTGGAGCCGAGGGGCAGGACCTGTGGCCCAGCAACAGACAGGCAGCAGTGTGGAAGGACAGGACAAAAACCCACCTTGGGAGCGGCAGGAGGAGACTCTGCTGCTAAAGAATTTTGTGCTCAAACTCTGCAAGCCTGCACAAACCAAGTTGCTCAGCCACCCCGGGATGTTGCTCATCCCCTTGCACTCACCCCTTGGCCACAGGAGCCTCTGCACAACATAGGAACACATCTCCCTGGGGTCCTGCTTCTCATCCTCACTGGCACAAAAATACACCTTAACACATCTGACACCTGAGTTCCTTCATTATAAAACACCACCACAGGTGTGCTTAATGCTCTGCCAAGATCACCTTACAACCACTCACCGCAGGTCTGAGATCAGTAGCTTATATTTCACAAGGCCTCACAGCAGCCCTCTGGAAGGGGACAGTGCCATCAAGCCCTATCTCCGAAGTTGGGGACAGAGGCTAAAGCTCCCCAAAAACCACCCCATAGCAAGGACAATCCTTTGCTGAGCCTACCAAACGACCACAAGCGTTTTCCTTTTCTCATAATCTCCTGTAATTTGCTAATCATTTTCATGTGCCAATCAAGTAATGAGGGAGTCAGGGAGCAACATCACATCTCACTTGCTGCATATTTCTAGAGAACAAGATCACCAGAGGAGTTAAAGAAGTCTCATCTGCCGAGGTCATGGGCCAAAAGGGACCCTTGTAACCCCCTGAAAGCAAAGGCTCAGGTTACCTTGGAAGGCAGCTTGTCCTGCCCTGGAGCAGTTGTGGTGTGTGTGGAGGATGAGAGAAGCAGCGCTGGCAGGGAGATCTCTGCTCCCTTCCCAGAGCAGACACCTGCAAATGGGTGTTTCGCGACCTGCCGCCCTCCTCCAGCACCAGCTTGCCTTGTTGCTAATGGGAGATGCATGTAAAATCTTTTGCCGGGTTATGGCAGCATTATTTTTTAAACAGGTAGATGCATTTTCTGCCTGTTACGCTGCTGGAAAGGAATCCAGATGCTACTGTATTCCCGCTCGTGCCATTCCTGCAGAGGCAGGCGCGTGAAATCACCCCAGGGGAAGGCCCTTTCCATGCCTATGAGCACTTCAGGGAAAGTTGCTTTCTCCCTTTTTCCTTCAGCTTCAGCTCAGTGAATAACACTTCGGTGCTAAGCGTAGCAATAGGCCTCTGTTTCCAGTTTCCAGGACCTGCTTGATTTTTTAATATGTTTATTGCCAAGTCTGTTGTGAGAGGAGCATGTTCTGGTGAAATTACCTGCAGCTTATGCCACCAGGTGATGAGGGCTAAGGCACCTCCCCCTTGTCCTGCCGCAAAGGGTAAGGGGCTGTGACTTACCCTATGCCTTTAATCCCATAGATAATGGCATAACAAGATACAGTGGCTGGGGCTTGAACTTAAAATATAAACTTCATTTGCCATTTCAGTGAAAGTAGTTAACAAGCAGGATGGCTTCACGGGGAGTGGGCAGCCTCTCCCGCACTGGCAGGCTACATCAAGACCAGATGCATCTCTGGGAGACATGACTGAGGTCAACCATAAATTAACAGGCTCACTGCGAGGGGAAAAAAAAATAATAATAATGGGTCCGATTGCACGGTCTGGTACGAAGGAAGCCAGACGAGGTGGGCCAGAGTCCTTTCCACGCCCATGAACTTTCTGAATCGTTATCCGGAGGGGAAGAAATGGCAAGGGCTCCCTTTGCCATTTTACCATGGCTGACTTAATCAATAGCAGGGCTGGCAGTAGCTCTTGTGCAATACCACTTTCCCCAGAGCTGGGCCCTCTTCCCCTGCAATGCTCCCAACCCCTGCTGGTCTCAGAAGAATTGAGCCCAAAGCTCCACATAGCAATTCAAATGCATCACCAGACATTAGGCCACCGGGTTAACCACTGTTTAATTTCGTCACATTTGTTTGTGAGTTATGTACGTGCCTTTCTTTTGTCAACATCTCCTTTTAAAAAGGATATTGATTTTGTTTTCAAAGGCTCTCAAAAATAAAATGAATGACTACATTCTAAGGAAGAGTCATTTTCTCAACAGCTGTAAATAATTTATTGTTCGCAACCCACCCAGATCAAAAGATACTTCATCAACTGATGTGGCAAAATCTGGTGCAAGCTGCATTTCTATTATCTCAGATCCAATTAACCATTTGGAGCAGACTAGAACATAACTAGATCAATCCAGAATCAGATTAATATCCAATCCATAATCACATTAATCACAATCTGTCCATAATTAGCCATCAGATAATCCCATTGGACAGGAGGTGACATGCAGTATCCCATTATCTCATTAATTATCTATTTTCAGTATCAGACATTGTCCCCAAACACAAGGAAATGTTTTTTAAAGGAAAAATGGACAGGGAATTCTTCTGCTACATCCTCCCCATTGAAGCCCCCAATGGTTCGACATTGGTGTTCTACTGCATTTCTTTGTTTTTATATGTTCACTTAGAACCAAGAGCTGTTTTTTTGAGAGATGTCTTCTTTTTAAATAAAATATGATTATCTTAGGAAGATGGATAAATAAAACATTTGTTTCATGTGAAGAAGTTTATGAAAGAAAAGAAAACCCTTCATCAAAGGTTTTAATGGTAACATGATAACAATAGCTTTGCAATGCTAAATCTTATTGCAGATGGTTCCTGTCCTTTTTTGTAAAGTAAGTGAAATTGTGTTCCATCTGTTTTAATTTTAAAATGGACTTAATCCATGGCTGGCTCGGAAAGAATCAGCATTTACTGCCTTTGCAATCTGCTGCAAACAAAAAAATTGTTACCGTTTCCCCTTTCTAGAGGGAACTTGTATTTCTGTTTGGGAGCTCAAACTAAGGAGCTGCTCAGCAGAGAGTGGGAAGCGCTGTTAGCCTCGCCCCATGGTCAGGCAGCTGATGCCAGCTCTCGCTTCAAACCCAACCAGAATTGCCCCGAAAGCAGTTGGAAACTCTGGACACTGGGTGGAGGAGAGTGAGAAGTAATTGGTGTGGCAGGGGAGATTGTGTTTGGTGTTGACTAGCAAATGCTTCCAGCATTTCCAAGTGACTTGAAAACGTTTTTTCAGAGCTTCCTCATGACCTGAATTATTCTATGATTTTATGAGGTGCTTTTGTTTAAACACTGCCCCCCCAACCTTCCTACCCAAAATGAACTGACAATGAACATGTTTGCAAACCATGGTGGTGTCAGGCTGCTGTTATGCCTCTCAGTGTTACCTGTAATCACTTTAAAGTTTTTCATACATCACCTAGAAGAGGTTCAGGGCTTCTGGCATTTTTCTGGTGAGTCCTTTTTGGGGTTTTACTACTAAACTGCCCGTGCAGAGTGGCACACTCCGTTCCTACCTGCACGGCCACGACCCGAATCCACTCCCACCATACCTGCCTGGTGTCAGCATGCTGCTCCACACTGGCACAGGTGTGCCAGTTTGGAAAAGCTAGGCTGGCTCGGCTGTAACCTTTCCTATGTCTAAGCTGGTGGGATGTTTGGGAGAGCAGTGAGAACCTCAAGTGAGAAGAGAGGTGATACATTATGGAGCATCCCTGCCAAGCTGCTGTATTTGAAAATGTGTCTCATTCCCCTATCACACTGACATCTTATTTGTGCGGGTTTTTTGTTAACACACGCAAATACTGACTCACTCAGGACTCTGTGGATTCCAGCTGAGACTGAAGTCATGCTGCTGCACTCCCTTTCCTACCAGGTACCCAGGCATGGGGAGGACACCCCGTGCCACCCCACAGCTATGGCAGTGCTGTGGAGGTTCCAATCATATGTCCTACAGGGTCACTGCAGTTTGAAAGGCCAGCCAAACTTTTCCAATGCCCTTCACATCACTCACCTCCCATCTCAGCTCTGCCCCTGGCAAATGAGCCACGCTAATGGCACAAACCCTGACAGACACCACGGCCACCCTACCACTGCCACATGATGTCATTGCTACACAACACCTCTGCACCTTCACACATACAAGGGTGGGCAGAGATACTGAAATCCCTGCTGAAGTGGGCACCATCCTGCTTCCTTCCTCGGATCCTGTGCAAACTTACATGGTTTGTTTTTTTTTTTTAAATTTGGGGTCCTCAAAGGCAAGGCAGGGGCTGCAGTCAGGCTGGGGAGAGTGGGTCAAATAGTCAAGTGCCAATTATCCAAATCCTCCTCTACTCTTCCTCAGCATCTGGGGTTTCATACCTACAGGGTGCCTGACTCGTACAGAACCCCAGAGCTCTGGCTGGAAAATCCATCCTGCCTCCCTCTGAGCAAAATGAGCAAAGCCTGCATTTCCCAAGCCAAAACTTAAAGTCACCACACTCTTCCCAAGCCATACAGGTTGGTCTATCTGTGCCTGTCAAATTCCATGTGTAAAATTAAAAAGGTGATAGGAGTAAAGCCCCAAGACACCAGCAATCTCAATTCCAGCACGTGTAAGATTTCATGAACCGTTTGAGCTACCTGTGCCGTTGTGCTATGAAGTCTTTGGGAATTTAAAACTGAGTCAAAGGCCGCTGAAGTGCTTTCCCTGTTTTTCTGCTAATGCACAGGAAGCCCGTGGAGACAGGCGGGGAAAGAGGAAAAATTAATAGAAGGCGTAAAAAAGCAATAGGAGAGGTTCAGCTGCACAGCAGCACGGCATCAGGTGCATTAAAATGCGGCAAAATACCACTTTTCCCTCTTAACTCATCGCGCAGTTGCTGCCCGCGGCAGCCGCCCCGACGATGCCGGCGGTACCGTTCGAGTTAGTCGGGACGGCCCTCCCGCGAGCGTCCCCCAGCCGGGAATCGCTCCGCGGGCACGCAGCCTTGAGCTGGCGTACGCCGCGGAGCCCCGTTCCCGTCTGCCGCAGGGATGCGCCTGTGCGCAGCGCCGGGTTCCATCCCCGCGCACCCGTCCGCGGGTGCCCGTCTGCGGGCACCTGCCCGCGGCACGCCGAAAAGCAGGTAAAGGGACAACGAAATGAAAGGCGAAAGAGAAGGCAGAGTCAGAAAAAGGGAAGTAAAAGAAGGAGACAATACAAGGCGACGGAAAAGTCAAGGAAAAGAGTCGGGAAAACAGGGGGGAAAAAGCTGAAATGAATCTCCGTCTCCTCAGGCTGCTGATGCCGCCGTCCCCTCCAACGCACAGGGACGGGGCGCACGGCGCCGGGCACCTCGCCAGGCGCTCGGAGGGTCCCGCAAGAGACCGCGGAGCGCAGCCCCCGCTCCCGCGGAGGCGCTTCACCCCCGTCCGAGCCGGCGCGGGGCTACACCAAGCCGGGCTCCCGCGGGGCAGCGCGGGGAGTCCGCACCGCTCCGCGCCCCGCCGCGCGCCACCGCGCGCCCATTGTTCACCA